>JARFXV010001211.1:0-114943 GCA_031761425.1 Cosmopolites sordidus
TAAATATATATATATATATATATATATATATATATATATATATATATATATATATATATATATATATATATATATATATATATATATATATATATATATATATATATATATATATATATATATATATATATATATATATATATATATATATATATATATATATATATATACATATATATATATATATATATATATATATATATATATATATATATATATATATATATATATATATATATGGATAATACAATTCAGATCTATAACAATACTATCTATCGGTTTTAATCTACGGATGCCAAGTGTGGACAATGACGAAAAAAGAGGTGGAGTTGTTACTGAGAGAAAGAAGAATATCAAGGAGAATTTTTGGCTTACTTCGTGAGGAAGTTGAATGAAAAAGCAGATACAATCATGTAATTAAGAAGACGCGTAGATAGATGGATATGGTAGAAAATATTAAATTCTTGGGAATAAGGGGGACAGGGCATGTGCTGTTCATGGGGGAGCAATGGGAACAGAAGAGAATTTTCAAAGGAGACATAGGAGGAAAACGAAAGAAGGACATACTGAAACAAAGGTGGTCTGACGATGTGACAGGATAGGATTCGATGGAGTAAAGAGTTGGGGACTGGAGAAGGTTAACAAAAATAGAGTTGAACAGAAGAAAAATATTTGGAAGAAAGTTGTTCAAAGAACAAGAACACAAGGGCTGTTAGGCCATGTATATATATATATATATATATATATATATATATATATATATATATATATATATATATATATATTTGAATAATGTAAAGAATTGCTGAAACAAATTGTTTAATTTAATCCCGATCAAAAGCTCCACAATTACAATTCATTATTCCAACAACAAACAAACGCTCTAATTAAGTTTAAATAAATTACTGATAATGTAATGGTTAGTTAAAACGTTCAGAAAGACGCCGCAGAAACGGCTCCCGCTGTCAAACCAGTTGCGCTACGTAAAAGAAGTGGAATCATTGCAATTTAAACGGATTTAGTTTATTAGCTTGTTCGTCGACGAGATGGTTAAGGTTGCAACCGATTTAGCGACGGCATTATGAGTTAGAAAAAACATCGTGGTTGTTTTTATTCGCTCCGCTGTCCGCTGATTGGGACGAACAGGTGGAAATAGATTTATGGCCGTGAATATCTTCTTTAGTTGAGATAGATCTGCTTTTTTTTCGGCAAATCGAATGGAGATGCTGTTGAAATTGGATGAGCAACTACAATTTGAACGTAAATAACGAGACCTTTACGAACGAAGGAAAATGACCATTTATCAAAATACATACACTTAAAATATACAGGGTGGTTTGTAATGGTATGTCGCAAAACCTATTAAGGTAATGATCATAGAAAATGATAAAACTTTTCTCAGTTAACTTTTGACTATGGTCTGGGACTAGAACATAAAGGGTGATTTTTTTTAGTGTGTCCGAACTTCCGCTATATAAGACCCCAAATGTTTGAAAAAGTGATCGGATATTGGATTGACAAAATGCGCTTTGTCAGAAGTAAGATAATATACAAGAAGGTATTCCAATCCTGCAAGGGACGATGGAAAGTGTATCAAGCAGTGACGCCATCTCACGTGTATCCAAGGCATCAATTTAAACTTTTTATGGCGTGCCGACTTAACAGTTTGTGTTCAAATCCTCATAATTGTTATACTTTTTTTTGTTAAAAAATAATATTAAAATTATTCTGTTATGAATTTCTGATAATTATTAAGTTGCAAGTTATTTTTTCAGTTTAGTGTAAAATATTTAGTAAAATAAAAAATTTACATCATTCATCATACACATTGTTTTTTAATCGAAAAAGTGTGCAATAATTCGAATTGTATAATTTATTCAGAAAATATAAAATATGCAATAACATTAAAGAATCAAGTTAATTGATGCCTTGGATAGGGTTGAGATGGTGCCACCGCTTGACATATTTCCTATCCTCCTTTGCAAATTGTTTTCAAATATCAATGCCATTAAATGTTATTTTATGATAAAAACATTATTTGGACGACTGTTACTACTTTTTCCATGACTTGAGAAAGACAAATTTTTCTCAAAGCAACAAATGGGTCAAAGCGTCATGGTTTAGGTTAGGGTTGCCAACCATACTTTATAACATATCGTACTTTATTTTGGATAAATATACTTTATACTTTTGCATAAAAACAAAGAATGTGAAAATACTTTATTTCGAATCTTTACTGTGATGCGCAAAATAAAACACTCCTAAGATAAAATAGAACGGAGTGCAGTACACAGAATTTTAATGACTATTTGTTACACGCAGATTCGAAGACAGCCACTAAAATACGCTTGGCCAGAACAAAAATGGAAGCTTTAGTGACAGAAGTATTAGATCCATATGCTGTGGAAAGTGTTATAAATGATCTAAATGATGAAGATGTATTTTGCTGTCTTCAGACAGATGCTTTAAATAAATAAAAAAATATTTTGCTAGTGCGATATTTTTCGATAAATAATGGGATCCAAAATTAAATATTAAATTTTTACAAAATATCGAATGAATCTGCTGATGATATGTTTGCAGCAATTAAAGAATCCGTGGATTCTTATAACCTTTCTCTCAATGAAGTATCTGAACTCAGTACAGACAACTACAATGCTAATTATGGCATTCATCATTCATTCTATACAAATATTAAAAAATAAGCACCAAATCTAATAAGATGCAACTCTCACCCTCATATCGTCCATGATTCAGTGAAATATGTTATGGGTTACTTGACTTGAATTTAAACATTTTGAAACGGTAATTACAAAGGCCAAATTACAAGACAGATTAAATATTAAGATGGATGATTTATTTTCCGAGTCAATAAGACTTAAGATCCAAAGAAAATCTAATAATAATAACAAAACATTTTCAGAGAAAAATGTTGTTGAAAAAGGGTAATATATATTTAAAAATCCGTATAACTTACCAAACATAAAAAAAAACATTTTTCTTATTTACTTTCTGTTCCCACAACCTCAGCTTTCAGTGAAAGAACTTTTTCGTGATGAACGTGAAGTGGCGAGAAGAGAGAAACAGATCGTCCACATATTTAACAAAAAATCAATTATATATCTATATAAACTTAGAATGTAAAACTAGCTATGAAACTATGAAACTATGAAACTATGAAAAAATAAAAACTTAAATTTGAAAAATACTTTTTTTTCTTATTTAAAGGATAAGATACCTTATTTTTCTTAAAGAAAGTTGGCAACCCTAATTTAGACAGGTAGAGTATGAAATTACTAACATCGTTGGTAAAATAGGGAAATATTTGGAAACAATGCCAGATGAAAATTTTATACTTCAACAAGATAAGGCTTCCGTGTATACAGTTCAAGTTGTTTTTTAAACGGAAGAATACGCGTATTTTAGACTGGCCAATAAAGTCTCCAGATCTAAATACCATAGAGATTGTCTGGACACATTTACTCAAAGAAGTGAACAAAAGTTCGTGGCGATCTCAAACTTATGAGGAATAAAAAAATGTCAACTGAGGAAGATTGGGCCAGACATCCTCAAAATAAAATCAAGCGCCTTAACTACTCTTCTCAATCGAATGAGTGCAGTTTTAGAGGAAGGAGGGGGGGGGGGGGGGGGGGTTCACTGGTTATTAATTTGTAATACAAATCTTTTCACTGATGTTACTTTGGAAAATTTTTCCTTTCTTTTCTCAAATCCTCTTCTCTTTCCTTTCTCTTCTCAAATCCTCTTCTTTTCCCTTTCTTTCCTTTCTCAAATCTTTTTGTTCCGGACCTCAATAACAGAGGTACGACACTGCCAAGTTCTAAAATATAATTTGGAATTTTGAAATATAAACCTGAAATTTGCAAGTATATTATTAATCGCTAATTAATCGAGATATAATTTGGTGGTATTGCTGAAAAAATAAAATAAACAGTGACATAGAGAGGGGCAGTGGTGTCATTTTTATAAATGAAAAATGAATGTAAAGTTTTTGGTTAGAGGCGCATTAGCAACCAAGACGAATATTTTGCGACTGGATTGGGCTCCAAACCAACGTCATCGCTTACCGAAAACCCCGGTCAGCACCCCACTTGGGATACCAATCCTTGGTTTTGTGCTTGACCATAAATCTCTCTCGAGAAGCCTACTGATTGACGAGTGACCAACGTAGGAAACCTCTCAGAAGGCATCCGGCTTTACCCAGTCTCGAACTGGCGTGACTGAGAGATGATTCCTTGTGAGATTTTACATTCTTGCCCACAAACATGCACAAACATTAAGAAAAATTCTACAACCAAGTATGTGCAAGGGTCGAACCCTCTACCACGCAACTTTAACTACCGCGTCGTCAGACTACCGCCTTAGAAGTACTAAATTGCTATTTTTTGAAGCCCCCTGTAAAATTCTTGAAAACAATATTCTTTTATTTTTAAAAAGTACGTCTTCAAAAGTTTTAATCAAAGGAGGTGTGGTTTTTGACATAATTACAATTTTAAATAACTGCAGTACACTAGCAAAACGTTAGTGCACAAATTCATTAGTATATTTTAAATATGACACATGATGGCAAATAAATCAAAGGTAAGTTAGTCATTTTTTATTTTAAAATACTAAGTTAAAAAACACAAAAATGCATTTGTATTAAGAGAATTTCTCACCATTGTCTAAGAATAATAATAATAATAAAATAAGAAATATAAACAAATAGTTATAATATTAAATTAACGTTTTCTCAAAATGCTTATACAACATAATCCTTAGTAAACTTTATTTATTCACAACGTAAAATACAATAGGATTATTTTTTGTTTTGTTTTTCCATATTGGAATCGTTTCTAAACTAGCGATGGTTAACGAAATCGTATACTTCCCACACCTTCAGAAAGTAATCTGTAGTATTTTGTTTCTGAGCCTTCACGCTGACTTTCTTTTTAATAATAAGATCGGAGAAAATCCCAAAGAAAACACGACCCAGAAGAAGAAAAATGAAAGAACTGATAATAAGCGGATATATTTCTTTTTTTCTGGTGTTATTAATTTTTTGATTTATATACAACCTGCTAATTTAAAAGTCATTTTTAACATTTATTAAAGAATTTCAAGCAGTTTATATACTGATGAGCTGTTAATATAGTGAAGCAGTTAATAATAATAATGAAAATGCTTGCTGATATGTTAAAATGTTACATCTAATATTTTCACGGATGGTAGATAATGTTCCTAAATTATTCCGAAGAGTTTAGTTGGACTCTTCACTCGTAGCGGACAACATTTGAAAATGCCAAATGAGATTTTGGCGAAACGTCGTGACTCTTCACAGAACGAACTGATCGACACCTGGGATGATTTAGGAACATATATATATATATATATATATATATATATATATATATATATATATATATATATATATATATATATATATATATATATATATATATATATATATATAATCATTAATTGATTTGTCTGTTACTTTGTGATTGTTATTTTTTTAAAAAAGGAATAAACCAACCATATATGTTAATTTTTAAATTTGTGTGACACAAATAGTCACACAAATTTAAAAATAAAAGTGATTGATAACAAAGTATAAAATTGTTTTATTCCTTTTTTAACATATATATCGTCACTAAAGTCCGTGTACCATTTGTAAATATATTTTTCGTATACATCTTAATCGCTGTAACACTATGTGTAACGCATCAGCAAAAAAAAAATTAAAACATTTTTCCATTTTAACACGTTAATCGCCCGAATACAACGAAAAAAAAACGGAAATCTCCAGGCCGAAACAAAATAATTCATGCAGTTGGTAAATATTATGTTATAATTATTGTTTTTTGTTGAATTTTTACTCTACTACTAACTAACTATTTTATTAACCAAAGTCCCGCTTTTGGGCTTGTCACGCCTATAAAATTTTGCGTGTGTGTTGAATTTACGGGAACAATTTGTTCAAATTATCTGGTGGACAACAGATGGTTCGTGTGCGTGCTGTGCGGCGACAATATTTGTGTGTGACTTTGCGTGTCAGAGCGTCTACATCGCCGTGCAGGCACACCGAATACAACACATATAGCCCACGCAACGTAAATTTGTATTGATATGGACCCAGCTTTATGTGTTTAACGACGAGCATCGGTATGTTTGTCTTTATTCCGCAGCGTTAGTCGGTTATTGTACAAGTTAAGTGTAACATAAGTGCAACATAATATTATTGCAATAAAATGGCCTATAAAAGAAAGGAACAGAAAAAAGACGAAACGGAATAAGAAGAGCTTGTAAAACTTTGGAACAATATAATGTAAGATGATGAGGAACCTCTGGAACATTTGGATAATTATTCTGATGACTACAGTCCCAGCTCTGCTACAGATAGTGACTCTACTGATTCCAGTTACCCTACATGTAAAACATATACCCCAAAATGCGCAAAAGGTATGTTGAAAATTGATAATGGACTGCGTTTATTCAAAATTCATTGTTTCCTTAGAAATATATAAAAAATATAATTTTTTTAGAACAATATTCCAAACGAGTACCAAGTGCAATGCTAAAATTTCTGTTCTGTCTGGAGTTTTGTTAGAGCCCGATCTACAACCATCTACATCTAAATAATCAAATAACCTCCAATATGAAGATCCATTAGACAGCGAAGACAACACATCAAAAAAATTCAAACGATATAAATGCTGCCCAATCATCTATTGATCAAGCCATAGATGAGGAAATATCAAAGTTTTGTTGTCCTAATAATGCAAATGATGAAAACCGATTTACGAAAATGCAGTGGCAATCTTCAACAGGTGCTCATTTAAAATTTTTGATTTTGATTTACGAAACATTGGAATTACAAATGAAATCTGTGAACAGTATATCACTAAAGCTCCATTTCATTTTTTTAAAATATATTTCAACAATTAGGTGTTAGATCTAATAGTAAAGCAATAAGTACGCTCAACAATCAATAAACAATAGCATATCCTCAAAATCTCGGTTACATGGAAATATACAAATAATCAAGAAATTGCTAATTTTTTGGCATAGTTTTATATAAGGGACTATTGGTCAAAGAGTCCCCTATACTGCAACCAGATATCTTCTCGAATGTCCAGGAACCGCTTCGAGTTGCATCTAAGAATACTTTACTTCAATGATAATGAACGAATTGTTGAAAAAGACGGGGAAAAAACTAAGCTCTCTTTTAAACTTCCTTAACAACAAATTCAAAGAAGTATACATTCCTGAGCATCAGTGTCCATTGACGAAACCCTTGGGCTTTTTAGAAGACGATTATCTTTTTGACAATATATAAAAAATAGAGGATTTAAATTTGGATTCAAACTTTACGAACTGTGTTGTAAAGATGGCTACACTTACGGCATTACAGTTTATTCTGCAATAGATAATGTAGGAGACCAGCCTGCTACAGTTTCAACTGTAATGATACTTATGGCACCGTTGTTGGATTATGGATGTATTTTGTAGACCGATAATTATTTTACAAGTAGTTATCGGCTTGAACAGCACATGAACTCTAAAATCGAAAACCTACTTGGTAGGTACATTGAAGAAAAATAGAAAAAATAACCCCAAAGTTATTGAAAGTCATAAGCTTAGTAAAGAAGAAATTAACGTAAAGGAAAGTAACACAGGTATAGTAGTTTTGAAATGGCATGAAAGCGGGATATTTATACGGATAACACAATATACGGATAATACCACTAAATATCTAAAAAGAGAAAAACAAAATAGAGAAACCAGCGCTTATATTTGACTATAACGGAAGCAAATCTTTTATTGATCTTTCTGATCAGCTTAAATATTATTCCTTACCTTTGCGTAAGGTGAGGTTCACCTAGTTCCTCACCTTTGAATTTCGAAAACTAGCTTTCTAAATAATACTAGGTACAGCTGCTGTAAATGTTGTTGTCAATTACCGAATTTAGAGAAAAGCTTGCTCTAGGTCTGTTGGAAATAAATGAAACAAATATTACAGAAGATCAAATGCATCAAAATCCAAGAAAGGTTATAGTTCATTTTTTAAAAAGGAATAAAACAATTTCTTACTTTGCTATCTAGCAAGCACTTTAGAGAGAGATAGATATAAAAGTGATATATCTATCTTTATATTTTTATATTTTTTATATATAATATTTTTTATATCTAACTTTATTGCCGTTAGTGTAGCCAACTTTACAACACAGTTCGTAAAGTTTGATTACAAATTTAAAAGTGCTAGATAGCAAAATAAAAAATTGTTTTATTTCTTTTTTTCCAAGAAAGGTTCTTGAAGAAGTTCTATCAAAAGATAGACGAAAATATGTAACTTGTTATGTAAGAATAAGTGCTGAACAAGGAAGGAAAATAGCTCAAGCAAAAGGACAAAAAAAAAACACATTTGTTTGCAAGGAATGCAATAAATACTATTGTTTGTCTTGTTTTTTTGATTCGCATAACTATTACAGATTAACATTTAATAAAATATTTTGCTTTGCTATATAGCGTTTGCATTATGTAAGAAGTTTTCTTATAACTCCGAAATAAACTAATGTACCATCACAAATGAAAAAAAAAAGTTCCAGGCTCAAAAGTTAGAATGGCCCCCCAGACCCATGTTTAAAATGATCCATCTATGTAAATGTTACCTGAAGCCCGGTTTTTGGGCTACAGGCTCTCGAGTAAAAGCATGAGGCAAAGCCCGGCGTACGGGTTTCGGAGCATAGATGATCGCAAATACTGAAACCCAAATCTTGGTGATTAACCTTTTAAACATTCGCCAATGATAATTTTTAACTATTATAAAAGGCACTATAATTTATAACTTAATAAACTATAAAATTTCTGGATAGCAAGGACGGCCATACCAACATAAATCCAAATGGTTGTATCGATAAGAAAATAAATTTTTAAATTTTAAAAATTAAAAAAAAAAAATTAATATTTTACCGTTATATCTCGACCCTCATAGCACGCCATTTAATAATATTTGTTGTTGTAAAGCAATATCAGCAGAATGCTTCAATCTAGGCGTCTCAAAGACCACTTATGTCTCTAAAATACAAGGAGTTCCATAAGAAAGTTTCTACTTCATCGGCTCACTGCGCAAATGTAACAATTGTGAGAGGCGCGGGGCGCATGCCAATCGATAGATCCGCATTTAGGAATTTAGTCAGTATGGAGCGTTTCTCGGGAGCAGACCGTGCAGACCGTGCAAACAATGATTCCGCGACTGTAGGACAGATAATGTTCTGAAGTAATCGTAAAGTTTAAAGAAACCGGTTCAAGGATAGACATCAAATCCTATTATAGATAAAGGTAAGCCCGGGTGACCAAGGCCATCGCGAAATGACGACAATATGAAAATGGTAAATCAATCTATTCGTGACAATTCGGACCATTCCGTTAGTAAGCAAGCGCATGCTTTAAGTGTGCCTTGATCATTATTGCACCGCATTCTGCGCAAGGAGCATTTTGCAACATATTGTTTTAAGATGAGACTTATTTTCATCTCAACAGTTATGTAAATAAGCAGAACTGTCGTTACTGAAGTGCTACGAATCCGAAACGCAAGCATCAAAAACCCCTACATTCGACTAAAGTCACTGTATGGGCTGCGTAACGTTATTTTGAAGACGACAGGGGACACGCATAGAAATATTGTTGACACAATTTTTGTTTGGCGCCTGAATAGCAAAGCTCTGCAGGTTATAATCAAAAAACATAGTTTTAGCAGGACGGAGCAATGTCACACACTTCCAACTCTGCCACGAGTTCGTAAAATTTTCCCAAACAAATTGATATCCAGGAGAGGATACAATTGGCCTCCACGTAGTCTTGGTCTGAGCTCTATGGACTTTTTCTTGTGGGGGGGTATTAAGTTTATGTCAATAAACCGGGTTTTTTGGCGCAGTTAAAAGAAAACATTCAGCACGAAATGGCAGCCATTCCAGGGATTAAGTGCAGACCCGTCCTAAGGAATTTTATTGTTCGTTGAGTGTGAAGTGAGATGAGTGACGTGAGTGGGAAGGTTTACATTTGGATGACATTATTTTTAAAAAGTGATTTCCAAAAATTTGTATTTCGATAATTAATAAAGTTTCTTTTGATGGACGTCTCTCTTTTATTTATATCGCTATATCAAAAAGAAACTTTCTTTTGGGATATCTGGTATATACGTACATATTAGCAAATAATAGACAACATTCGAACGGAGTTAAATCAGGTGAATATGTCGGATGCTCAACGGTGTTTTTTATTAGGCATATATCCGTTATCCGGATTCCTTATTTGCTAATTGTCTTTCCCATTTTTTTTATCTAGACTTATTCTATTATATGATATTCCTTATTCTCTATAAATGATATACTAGTAATTGTATTATGGTTTTTTATTTAAACATTAAGCCTTAATATTTTGTAACCGTTCTTGTCATTTTAATATTAGCTGCAAAATTAACATATATAAAATTTAGACTTTTAATGTCAAAAGTTTAATGTAGAAAAAATATTTTAAAACTTTTCTATTCTAAACTATATTTCTTCAAATAGTCTTATTATATAGAAGTTTGGTGATACATTGGGCCACATTGCACATAAGCACATAATATACTATATATATATATATATATATATATATATATATATATATATATATATATATATATATATATATATATATATATATATATATATAAGATATTGCCGTGAAAAGAGGTATTAAAATAACAGAATATTCTTCGTACTGCACAAACCTCTGCTCGTTTCAACTCAGCCGTCGTCATCGCATCTAGACAAGTATCTCCCAGGATCAATTTCTGGCCTCACAGCCGTCGTCAGCTCGGCTCGAGTCCACGCAAGGAGGCAGTTGAATAGAAACGATCAGAGCCAAGCCAAGTCAACTGGTCATGTTGACTGGCTGGGAGACACTTGCTTTGGGACTTGAAGATACTTGGGACTGGGAGATACTTGTTTTCACTCGATGGCGACGGCTGATTTAAAACGAGCAGAGGTACGTGGAGTACGGATGAAAGATTTCTATTATTTTAATACCTATCTCCACGCCCCTACAACGCTATATTTTCGTTATATCTTGGATGTAGGTTATCCAAGGTTGTGGGAAGAACGCATCGCGTAGTTCCGACTGTTGCGAAAATTCACCGTAGGATGGCACAAGTTGCATTGAGATTGTGACCTGCCATCCACATGGCTAGTTGACTTGGCCTATTATTTCTATTCAGGTAGCTCCTTGCGTTAGACTCGAGTTCAGCTGGGGATGGCTGATTTGAAACGAGCGAAGGTACGTGGAGTGCGGATGAAATATTTCTGTAATTTTAATATATACATATAGTCAGGCAAATCATCATGAGACTTGTCTGCATGGAAAATTTAATTTGGAAGATATGTGATTCCAACAGAATGGCTCCATGTCATAGAGCCAACGGAACAATCGATTTATGGAATCGATTCGGTGAGAAAATTATTTCGAAGAACGGACCTGTTAATTAGCCACTAAGATAATGTGATTTAACGCCTTTAGATTGTATTCTTTAGGAGTATGCTAAATCTTTGGTCTGTCCTGAAAAAAGAGCAAGTATTGCACTTTGGAAGCCAACATAATTCGAACAATTGCGGGTATAAGATCTAGTTGCTTAAAAAACAGGAAGGAAATTGAATTGACAGAATGCGCTTTGTCAGAAGTAGCTGAGGCGGATATTTGTCCGAAACTGTTTTAAAAAATTAAAGCTAGTAATGTTATTTCACATAAAATAAATAGTTTCAAGTGATCTAAATTATGAACGCGTCTAATTTATATATGCTTTTTAGTTAATATAGGCTAGTCATTCGTAAAAGGCGCGGGATTTAAACAAACCGCTTCACATTGATTTTTATCTAGAAAAGCAATATTTATCTTGAAAAAATCTCATTTTCTCGGGAATTATCTGATTTTGATTAAAACCATGTTGAAATTTTGTTGGAAGAAACCTTACACCTAAGATGATTCTTATTTTTAGATACTTCAAACAGAAGCAAATTAAACAACAATGTCTTACCATCATAGCATTTTTTAGTCATAAATAATAACGGGACTAAAGAGAAACGATTCTTATACGTCATTGTTACTGATTCTTCAAAGTGATGCTTAATGGAAATGTTTTTTATAATCAAAAGAGGACTAGACACAACCGAAACAACAGAGTAGATTTCATCAATGTACAAATGATGAAATATAAGAACTCTTTATACAATTATATAGTACAATGGGCAGGTCACTTGGAAATAAATAATAGAGGATGACGGGTCAAGGATACGGGATGGAAATACCCGGACAGATCAGTGAGTGGAGACGAAGGGCCAGCGACTGAAAGTAGTGGAAAAATATTTTAACAAAGATATGGGCCTAAAAAGCCTGCAAAGAGGTAAAAACTAGAAAAATCTCAGAGTGTGCAAACTTTACTTTTAGAAATGTCTTTTTTGTTCTGATTTTATCACTATTTGAGAGCTCCTTACTAACTGGAACTGTTCATGTTGTAGAAGATAAATAAGTCTTGAAATTTAGAATTAAGTAATAAAACATATTTGTTTCTTACCATTTGTTAAATTTTCCACTACCATCTCATTATTCTCCTGCCCATCATATTCTTCCTCTTCCTCAACAATTTCGTTGTCTATCAACGAATCCATATCTTCGATTTCCTCCAAACTGTCTCGATTCTGTATGATCATTTTGAAGTTAGTTTATGCATTGCTGGCTCGGCTTCTACACATACACACAATACGGATACGTCTAAATCGTATCATCGACATAATAAATAAATAAACATGTTGTCTGGTTTGTTGGTTCGAACAATTAACACAAAATATATAACGTGATGATTTTAATTGTAAATATTAATGTTACTGATGTTTCAATAGGTTTCAATATCTTGTTTTTTTTATTACAATCAAAATCAGGTATAAGGAATATCAATAGATATCATGTAGCAATAATATAAAAAGTTTTTCAATAAGCGTGTCAGAACTTAACAGAAAATAAGGTAGAATGATAACTACAAGTGTTAATCTAGTAATTTTTATTTTATTTTGGAGAACATAATGGCATTATGTTCTGAAACCAATGTCTTTCAAATGTCCTCCTCGGCTTCGTCTGGTGCAATGCATTTTCGAGATTCAATTTTCGATTACTCTTTCACATATATCGCATGGTATATTTTCAATGGTGCCCTGGACATTTCGTTTAAGGTCAAGGATTGTTCGAGGTTTATTTCTATGAACTAGAGATTTAGCACAATCCCACAAAACATAATCTAAAGCGTGAGATCGCATGATCTTGGTGGCCAGTTGACAATACCATTTCACGAAATGTGAAACCGCCTTTAAAAGAAAACATTGGTTTATATTCACATATATCACTTTAGCGAAAAGATGTTCTGTTAGAAGGGGAAGAGCGCGTAATGGGAGTCAGCGGGCAGTGGTGGTTACTCATACATTTACTAAATTACACATCACAGAGTCGCGTAAACGACCTCTCCGGCCCCCGCCACTGTTGCGAACACACGTCGCTAAAAGTCACTGAAACCCCGGAAGCACTCAGTACCTTTCAAAAGTGGTCGGTACATAGACTGGCGGATATTTTAAATGGATGCTTTTTTTACAGATATCGTGTCAAAAATGAAATACAACCTAACCTTATATTTCAATGGCAAGCATTGAAAAAACAATTTATGTTTTTTAAACTATTTCTCGATGTTTTTGTATCATTTTGCTACTTTTTACAGCAGAAACAATTTGAAAATTATTCTTATAATATTAGATTGTGTGTTTCGAGGGATTTAAGAATAATTCGTTGATATGTTGGTTACAGTAATTTAAGTTGGTGTAGTTAGGTCAGAAAGAAATATATGGTCCTATGCAACTTTCAAATGCAATATTAATATTTCATTAAATAAAAACTTATATTATTTGTCCTTTATTTTTTTTTTTTAAATAAATCCGCAGTTTTGATTAGAACCCTATAAGAAAAAAGGATGCTAGATGCCGAAAGTACGGGTCAGAATTACTGAAAAGGCTACCTGGTCTTCTGATAGTCTGGACAAAGCTGTGCCACTTATTGAACAACAAGATTATTCCATACGAAAAACAACTAAAACTATGGGCATTCCATTTGGAACCACATCTTGGACGACATACTATCTTTAGTTCCGAAGTAGAAGACAAAATAACAAATTTGGCGAAAAAGATGGCCAATATTTTTTATAGATGTATTGGTAATCAGATAAGAACTGTGGCACATCAAGAATGAATACTGAACTGAATGAACTGAACTGAAGATGAGAACTGTTGCACATCATGAAGAAATAATATTTCTGTTAGGAAATCAGAAGTAACAACCATAAACAGAATTAGAGTTTCTAATAAAATGGAGGTGCAGTTGTTCTATAACCTGGGATGAACACTTCCTGTTCATGCCGAGCACAATCACCGCAGTTTTTGGTGCATTTTATCGATTTGCTGGCCATACTTCTCCACTATAATAGTTTCGCCCCGGTTCAGGACGCTGTGATGAACCAGACTGTTCGCAGACCACTAAATAATCACCTTGACCTAGTTTTGGTGCATTTTCGGCTTTAGGAAGTATTGTGGAGCTTTGTCGCGGCCCAACCACTGAGCAAGTCGTCGCCGTCGATTGTCGTAAACCGACTTTTCATAGCACGTCACAATCCGTTCGAGAAACGGATCGTTTTTATTGCGCAAAAGAAGGTCAGACGACACTTCAAATCAACGATTTTTTTGATTCTCATTCAATTGGTGCGGCACGCATTTATCGAGCTTTTTTGGCTTTTCAATCTATTGCATTTGATTAGAAATAGTCACAGTTCCCGAACAGTTGTACACGGATTGGTTTCAACTAATGCCTTCAAGTAGGTCGTTGTCACCATCCGATGGCGGACTACTACCCTCATCATCTTCAAGACTCATCACCATTACGAATTTTTTTAAGTATGTTCATTAGCGGTTTCTGGGCCAAACGCATCGTTGATATCGCGACGTGTTTCGGCTTTACGGCCCAGTTTGAACTGGAACAAGAAAATTGTGCCAATTTGCTTTTAGTCCATGTTGCAAATAATGCTTTGAAAAAATTGGCAAAAAATCTTTTAGAACAAAACTAATACAATAGTTAGATATTCAAGCTATTTAATACAAATTTATTTGAAAATATAGCATTTAAAATTAAAATAACAAAAAACGCAATAACTTTCTCGCAACAACCTAATAACTAAAATTTAACGAGAAAGTTTAAATTGTACCTTAAACGTAAGAATATTGAATCGAATAGAGCGTGCTTCATATTAAGACGGATTTTCGTGGAAAATATATTTCTTTTACCCTCATCAAAACATTCTTTCCCAATGAAATGGATAATGGATAGTCCGCTTTTCGTTATTTAATCTAGTTCCATCTTGACAAACTTATTAAATTTATTTTTTCGCCTTAGACCATCCATCCATCACAAGTGAAAATCTACTTGGAAAATTGTTTACTTTCTCATTCCGAATCCAGCTGCAGGCTGAGAATTTTATTAGCTTATTAGATTCGATAAACAAGAATAAAGAATAATTTTTTACGTCTAAATTACCTTCAAAAAAGTTTTGAATTAATCATTCTATTTAATATGTAGTTGCTCTAAAAAAATGAGCTGCATCCTAAACAGTGTATGGTGTAAATATCCATTGAAAAATAATGATTTCTCATTTTAAGCAATGCAACAATATTCTGTCAGTACTTGGTAGCACTGGTATATGAGATGGTATTTTCAAGTCTTTGCACTTTTGGTAGACAGCTTCGAACTGAACATCATTGGTCCAAGAATATCTGTCTATCAAGAGAGCAAAGACTTGAAAACGCCAAATAAGATTTTGGCGAAGCGCCGTAAAGAATGTCGTCACAATGATAACTACAAGTGATAATAAGGATTAATAATAATAAAAATATATTGCGAATAAACATAACCGCAAGATTTAGGTCGATGAAGATCCGACAAACGCAGAATAGATGCATTTTTTTTTAAATACAGAACTGGAAGAGCAAATTGCTCTCGAATCTGTCTCTGCAAAACAACGACTTGTGGACACTACATTCATCAAAATACATTACTTTTTTGAAAGCATAGCTGGACGAAATAATTACCTCAAAAATATGAAACTTCAAGGCAAATCCTGCGACAAAAGGTGACGAGAAAAATCACCACAGAGATGGATAGACACACCAATAATTATAAATGAGTTGAGGTCATGAGACTAGTCCGAAGTAGGGGGGAAAAACAAAAATGACAAGGAACGGGATTCAATCTGTGAGTGCTAACAAGTAGAAATCACAACCTATCATTTTTGATGTTATAATGGACGACCTATCCATTTTCGGATACTTGACATTCCAAACCATACGTATCAGTATTCTGGCAGCCATTGGGCTTTATGTTATTTAGTTTTAGGGATATGGCATGAAAATTACATTCCTCGATGTTTTTTCTGCCGATTTTCAAAACCCATTGAAGTTTTTTGTGCCCAAACTATCGTTTAATAATCTTATTCTATTTGAAAAAAAACGGCTGCTGAAAGTTATCGATTGTCGGTTGATGATGAAGATTTGCTAGTATTATTGGATAAAGACTCAATTCATACGTTGAAACGATTGGCAGAAGCATTGAATGTTGCCAAATCCACCATTTCGTTTACATGCATTGGAAGAGATTCAGAAGGAAGGAAAATGGGTTCTATATGAATTGAAGGGAAAAAACATTGAAAGGCGAAAAACCACTGGTAAAATGTTGTTTGCCAGGCAGAAAAAAAAAGGTTTTTTGCATTGGGTTGTGATAGGTGATAAAAAGTGGATCTATTTGACAAGCCAAAGCGCAAAAATTATGGACAGATCCAGACCAGTCTTCCGGTGTATTTGGTAGGATAGTAGGGCAACTGCGTATTATGAACTATTGAAATCTGCTGGCGAAAATGATTACAGGCGATCGACACCGACAACAATTGATACAATTGAACCGAGCATTGGAAGAAAAACAACTAAAAAACGCCCAAAGACAAGTAAAGTAATTTTTCAATATGACAATGCTCGGGCCCATATTGCAAAATATGTAAAAAACTATTTGGAAAGCGTTAAATAGACAGTCAGTACTCCACCCTCCGTATTCACCAGACTTAGCTCCTTCGGACTACCGCTTATTTCCATCGATGCAGCACGGACTTTTAGAACAACACTTACATTCTTATAAAAAAGTGAAAATTTGGCTTGATGAATGGTTGGCTTCAAAAAACCAAAACTTCTTTTGGCCCGGAAACAATTTTTTGGCGAAAAGCTATGTAACGAAAAATTAATAGCTAACGATGACCATTACTTTGACTATTAAGGTAATTTAGTCTGTTATCGAAATAAACGCTAAAATTTTGCATGTGTGTGTGTCCCAGCCAAATGGAATAAATTCGTTAATAAATAAATGGGGGCGTGTTCGAAAAAACGCTCGAACACGTCGATTGGTATTTTTACATGCACATTTTTTTCAACAATTTTTTTTTATACAGGGTGTTTTCAATACAACACCCTGTATATTATTTAATTTTTAGATTCTTCAAGAAATTCTAGACATATAAATATCCTAGACTTATCTTCAACTGTTTCGGAAATATTAAGTGTTCTCAGATTTATTGCAAAAATTAACTGATTTTTTTGATTTTTTTTGTTTAATTATTTGATTACAGAAATTCGCTACAACACACAATACAAAGATGGTATTGGCCTGTGTTACATGACACAACCCTGTATAAAAGGTTTTCGTTGGAAAAAATGCGCAACTACACTTTTTTTAACACTCTAAACAAAATTGTGGAAATTTCAAGACTATTTAGTTTTTGTATAAATTTTTTATTTAAAACATTTAATGTAACAAATCGAATTGTGAGCTCTGGACGTCCTGGCAACACCCCAATCTCAAGTAAAACTGATTCCTGACATTATTTAATGTTTGTGGCGTAATTGACCTAATGCTGTCGGTAATGCGTCCTCTTAAATCATTCAGATCTTGTGGCTTGGTTTTGTATACGACACTTTTGAGATATCTCCATAAAAAAAATCTAACGAAGTGAGGTCCGGGGACCTTGGTGGCCATTCTAGTGGCCCTCTCCTCCCAATCCATCGATTTGGAAACACATTATCAAGGTACTGCCGCACATTAACTTGGTAATGGGGGGGGGGCTCCATCTTGTTGGAACCAAATTGTGTCGGCTAGCAATTGAGGATTTCTTCTATTAGGGTAGAAATTTATAAGATTTGGAATGAGCTGATTTTGGAGAAAGTCTAAGTAATTTAACCCATTTAAAGTTTGATCGAAAAATATTGGACTAATTATTTGATCTCCTATAATACCTGCCCAGACATTAATCTTTTCAGGTCTTTGTGTGTAAATTTCCCGCATCCAGTGAGGATTTTCTTTCGACCAATAACGACAGTTCTGGCGATTGACATACTGATAAAGAGTAAAAGTAGATTCATCAGAAAATAAAACGTTTTCCACTCTCAGAAGGTTGTTGTCTATTCTGTGCATCATTTGTTCGCAAAACTCTCACGTGTCCCAATTCTCTAAATTGTTTTTCAATGTACCTTGGGATATGGGTTTTAAGTCAGGATATTTTTCCCTAAAGAGACGAATAACTTCGGCTTGAGTTCGTGTCCTATCTCCATAACCTATCATCATTAAGATAGCTATTTTATGACTCTCTGATAAATACACAATGTTTAAATCAAGTGAATCACACACGTCAAAGAAAACTAATTTAAAAGGTTGATTTTTTTGACGTTTCATACAAGAAATACTACCTTTGAAAACCTGATTTTTTATCTTTGCCTATTTGCTGATAATGTTCGAAGAATTACTTAATATTTCCGAAACAGTTGAAGATAAGTCTAGGATATTTTACATGAAATATGTCTAGAATTTCCTGAAGAATCCAAAAATTAAATAATATACAGGATGTTGTATTTAAAATAAGAAAGTTGGTATTGGCCACTGTTACATGATACACCCTGTATAAAAAATTTTTATTGAAAAAAATGCGCATCTAAAAATACCAATCGACGTGTTCGACCGTTTTTTCGAACATGCCCCCATTTATTTATTAACGAATTTATTCCATTTGGCTGGGACACACGGTATATATATATATATATATATATATATATATATATATATATATATATATATATATATATATATATATATATATATATATATATATAGAGAGAGAGAGAGAGAGAGTTTTTTTACTTCTTTGGACTGCGTCCAACGAGACAACAGTAGTCAGGAGTTAGGGTCGTCCCCGACCGTTGGGTTCCACAATCTCATGTGAAACTTACAACAACCTGCGTCTCCGCCATAATGAGCAATGGTTAGTTGCTTGACTAGGAGGAAGCCCCACCCTTACATTGGAGAGCACATGTTTCGTCTGTTGGTGGTTAGACTCATCAGGGTACCGACATATGCTCTCTCGCCAAGAATAAGGCGTCCCTCTCCACAATCAAACAACTCATATTTTCGTCGATTTCCGAAGCTCTTCATTGCATATATATATATATATATATATATATATATATATATATATATATATATATATATATATATATATTTATATAGAAATTAAGAGGCTTTCGGTTTTGGGCAAATATTCCGTAGTACTCTTTTTGGAAAATTTTAGATCAAAGGTGCAAATGTTCAAAAAATAAAATTGATTTATTTTCGAATATGTAACACTCTAAACCATATGCATCAATAATGTAGCAGCTCATATGCTTTATTTCATTTAGTTTTCGAGATACGATTTTTCCAAAAATTGGAAATTTTACGAAAATTAGATTCTTCGATGGAGTTTCGTTGAACAGATTGAGAACTGTTGAAGATATCGAGCTGCGCATGTCGCCATTCGATTCTCCATTGTTTTCTCTATCTGGTGATATATTTCCATAGAAATTAATAGACTGGAAATAGAAAATATAAATGGTTCATTTTCGAATGACACTACACTATAATATGTCAATAATATGACA
The DNA here is from genome assembly GCA_031761425.1 of Cosmopolites sordidus. Taxonomy (NCBI): domain Eukaryota; kingdom Metazoa; phylum Arthropoda; class Insecta; order Coleoptera; family Curculionidae; genus Cosmopolites; species Cosmopolites sordidus. The sequence continues at coordinate 20,127 of JARFXV010001211.1, forward strand.
CTGAAATATGTCATATTTGGAAGTTTTATTTCTTTTTAACAACATCTCCATACAGCGATATATCTGAATTGATCTAAAGAATTATACACTTTGAAACACACATAGATATATAACAACAAAGGTACATAACACCGTGAAAGTGGATCTGTTAAAATATAAAGAGAATTGCGGTTTGTTTAAGTATTCCCAAAGGGCTTTTTCCAGTTGCAAAAGGGTTTTCGTTTTTACGCTTCAAGAATTTACAAACATCTTTGTAATCGAACTACTCAGCGTGCGTTTGGAATTTAAAGTTTATCTTTAATTTGGAGCACAACTCAACGTTTAGAATTAAAACAATATTCATTTATGTTACATTAGGGTGGCATTCAAGTAAAAATACCTTAATACATATTGGTTTGTTGCAAAAGTTCGTCTCATTTTTTGAGAAAAATTAATGAAACGTTTTATTTACTAGAAATTACATTTCATCAGTTAGTATGTGCCTTTCTGCTGGATGACCTCTTTCGATTTCTCCGCTAGCTGCGTAATTCAGAAGTATAATGCGTAATTCAGAAGATTTTTCAACCAAGTTTTTACCACGTAAGTTGTTTTGAAGTGATCTAAATAAATGGTAGTTGGCGGGCGCAAGGTCGGGAGGGTTTAGTGGATGGACCAAAACATCCCCAGTCAGATAGAAAATGTTCTTATCGGGTGCTCAAAAACACGTTTTTTTATTTATGGAAATGTCTGCATAACAATTACAGTTGTTGTTCTACATGACAGTGTTGAAATGAAAGTTTTAACATGAACATGACAAATGTATTCTAAAAAGATATCTTGAGGTAGTTTCCTATTTAGTTTTAAATGTATGTTTCTAAGTCATAATTGATAATGTTACATGCTGGAAGATTGCTCTAGCCTCTGTATTCACAGCTATTCGTATTATTTTGTTTTGAAGACCCTGCAATTTGTTTAAATTGGTTGGCGATAACGCATGTGTAAAGGATTAAATGGCGAATTAGTGATTTGTATAGCAATAAGGTACATTCTGTTTTTAATGAGGATCTCCTGTTGATAAGCGGGTAGGGCTGAAAGAGTCTGACATATCGTTCGTTGAGTCTATTAATTATGTGAATTCTCCACGTTAATTTGGTATCCAGGTACACACCCAGATATTCAACATATTCGTCTTTCGTATATAACATAGTCGTTTGTTTTCCAAGCGATTGGGTGTTGATTTATGTGGATTATCGGAGTGTTATTGATTTTCCTTAGAGTAAAAATTTTTGCTACGCACTTGTCTATATTGATTTTTAGATTGCATTTATTGAGCTTTTTTACAATGGTATTTGTAGCTGCTTGAAGGTTAGTTACCGCAAGTTTAAGATTTTGTTCCTTGAATAGTTGTGTCATCTGCAAACATAAGGAGTGGGGCTTCTGTTTCTGGTATGTCGTGTGTGTATAGATCAATGGCGGCTCGTTGTGGTGCCGCCCCTTCAGCATTTATCACAGTAAACAGTTTTTCAGAGCAAAAGTCCATATTTTATTTCCGTTCATTTCTTTCCTATAACTCATTTTCCTGGTTCACCTCCTGTATAGGGTTTCAATAGCATGAAAAGTAAAAAGGAGGAAGGAGAAAGCAAAAAAAATCTTCAACAGCACTATTTTCTTCTATGTCCTCCCACTTTAAAAATCCATGAGCCACTGGTGTAGATTAAAACGAATTGGGCTAAGTATACTCCGCTGTGGAACGCCGATTTAGATTTTTGTAATAGTAGATGTTGCGTTGTGTATGGATGTTTGGAAGGATATTTGATTTATATATGAAAAAAGGATGGCTTTTAAATATTCTGGTATCATTCCATAAGCTATCAAAGGCTTGGGCCAAGTCCAACAATATGGTTAGTGTGTACTCCTTGTTCTCAAACCCCTCTTCTATAAGCGTTGGAGTTGATGACACGTAGAACGCCAAATTGTTTGAAACCAAATTGGAAGGCTGATCTCGTTGACAATGCTTAAATCTGTCGTATATATATTTTTTTAAAGAGTATAGCCATTGTAGAAAGGAGGTTTATTGACTTACAACTTGAAATTAATTTGCGATTTTTTTCTGGCTTTTTGGGAAACTCAGAATGTATGAGTGCTTCCAAGTATGTGGATATATCTAAAAAAGTGGATATATCTAAAAAAGTAGAGCAGATAAAATTACTTCTGAAATCCTAAGCTTCTTGCAGACCTGTGTGTTAATACGATTCAACTTTAGCTTATTATATTTTTAACGAACTCATACTACTTTCAGTTTAAGTTGAAAACATTTTTGAAAGTTATTATATACATCTTACATTAATTTAATGTCGTATGTAGCAGGGTTCAAAATCTGCTTCAGTTTGCGTTTTCGCTGTGTTCTGAACTTCTCAGGACTCGATTTCACCCATCTTGTTTCGGTTTTTGAGGTATTAAAGGGCGAGAAGGATAATCTGGTCTCTGCGGGAGTCGACAGCTTAAATCGTCACCAATTTCAATGCAAACGAAAGTTGGTTAATTCCCCTCCGACGAAAAGATGTCGATATTGATTTGAATTTGTTTGCTGTTCGGCCCGGTCTTGACGATAAGTTGAACAACTTTATTGAATTAGTAAATATTCAATTTGCCGTCGTTTACTTTTTAAAGTGTTAGTTGTTGCAATTCAGCTTTAACTTGAATAAAATGTAAGATACCTAATTGTAGTTTATATTAAGGCTTATTTTTTAGTTTCTTTTTATCACCGAAAAAGTTCTAAGACGTAATTCAGAAGAGTATATAATATTCCTGGATAGCTCACAAGTTCATTAGAAGGAATAAATAGAGAGTGGTTTCCTTGGTTCACAAATACTGATTTACGTATGCCAGACAAATAATCTTTTTGAAGACGGAAAAAATATACAGAACGCCGCATTGCGAGTTTGATTTAAAGAAAATTCAGCTCAAACAAACAGTGGAATGGCGTAAGGTGTTGCTCTAATGGCTGTTTCTAAATAAACTGGTAAAACAAACTGACCTGAAAACAAAAATAATCTTTTTGACCACCCGTAACATTGTTGTTGTAATGTAAAAAATTACAGCACTAGACGAATTATTATTAATTATAATATCACCTTAGAATGTTGTTGATGTTTCACGATAGTATTTTGTTTCTAAAATAATTCGTAAAGCTATTTAACACGTTAACTGCTATTAGTATAATTTTGATACAAACGGAAAGGGTGAGTTTAAGTAGATTTGAATATATATATATATATATATATATATATATATATATATATATATATATATATATATATATATATATATATATATATATATATATATAGATATACATTGGCTGCCCTGCAGCTGTAAATGTTCGCTGTAAACGTATCGTGTGTTTTTATGTTTTTAACCAGTTTTGTCAAAATAAATAATTGAATTATAGTTGTTGCACTTATCTTGCAAATTATGGCTAACAGACGTTATTACAACGATCAATATTTGTTGGAAATTCTGGACCAGAAGGTAGATTGTAAGTACGAGTAATTATCATTATAAACACTTTTTTAAAAATTATTTTACATACTTATTTCAAATATATTTGAATGACGTAGTTAGAAAGGTCCCTGTACAGTGAAGTATTATTTTTAATTTTCCACGCAGGGCTGTTTTAAGAAATACCTATATTGAGGATATGTATTCTCATTGTCATTGTTTTAGAACTTTTTAAATAATATGTAGTTATTAAGATATGTAATATAAATTCCCAGTAAAAATAAAAATAATATTTTTTACTGAGTATCTTATGTTACGTTATATTTTATACTTATGGTTACCTGATTATTGTACTACAACTACAATGATTCTATTCCGAGGGAGAATCAAATTTAGACAATACATCCCTAACAAACATCATCGTTATGGGTTAAAAATGTATGAGCTCTGCTTGCTCAATGGGTATATATGGTACCCGAAATTATACACACAAAAGGAAGAGAGGGAACCTGGATCTGTAACAGTTACTACCTAGACAACAATGAGTATAATGGAACCTCTCCTTGATTCAGGAAGAACATTGTTTTTTGAAAATTGAACAGACAATTTTTAGTGTTAAACTAGCTGACCAAGTAGCCAGGAGGACTCATTTAGTTGGAACTCTCAGAATGAATAGAAAGCTGAACTCACCAGGAGTCACAAAAGCGAAGTTAAGAATAGGTGAGACGAAAACACACAAGGATAAAAGAGAAGTTTTTTTTCTTACTACGAAACACATTGCCCGGATGACTGAGATCCAAGGGATTGGCGGTAAAATGACAAATAAACCATCAACAATAACTGAGTATAACAACGCGAAGGGCTACATTGACTTATCGGATCAATTATCATCATATAGTGACACTCTACGAAAAAGAATAAAATGGTATAGAAAAGTAGCACTTGAACTGTTAACAAACACGGTTATGGTGAACAGTCACAGATTGTACTTGCTAGTTACAAAAAGAATATTTCAATTGATTGATTTCGAGAAAATGTAGTACTGTCTGTACTAAAATAGGCCAAAAATAATCAAATAAAATTAGGCAGAGGTTACCGAGACCTGTGCAAGCCATACACCGAGAATGTCAGAAGTTAACGAACAAAGAGGACGATGCCAAGTATGTTACAATAGACTAACAAAGCAAGTAAATTCGTCACATGCCATGAAAAAAAGCAAACAGGTTCACACTGCTACATTGTTTTTTTATAGGCATCAAGCGGAATTAAAAAACCGTGACAACGTTTTACTATAACTTCTTTTTTTATATTTTTTATTTTCATTACCCTGTTATTAATAATAGGTGCTTTTTATATACAATAAAAACAATAAACTGTTTTGTATAATAAACTGTTATCATTTTTGTATTAGGAATTTTACTAACCTAATTATTACAAAATTACATTTGTATCAATCGAACCTCGGACTTCGAAGTTTTTGGTATTTTTATTAGCAAGCAAATGTATCAAATGGATACATCCGCCATTTTGTTGACTGGAAGTAATACAATTTTCATTTAATTAGTAATTACGGTCATTTGGTGGGCTAAACTGTATAAAAAAAGTGAAAAGAGAGCATATGGCCTGGAAGCATGAAAATCGAAAAACAACCAGTAGAAAAACAACCTGCTAGTAAAATCGACCTGGCAGTTAACGTGTTAATGTTGGCGAAGCTGAACAAGTTAAAAGCGAAGAAGCTGAGAAAGATTTAGAAGAAGCGCCCCCTAATTTTAATGATACCATTGAAGGACTATAAAATATAAAACGATTTATAGAAAGTAGAAACAATACAGAAGATTATTTTTATTAATCAATAAACAAATGCATATTACAGATATTTTACGAAGTACTTTTTTCTGCTTGGAGTACTTTTAGTTTCTGGAACAAAAAAAAACTAATAGTACTAGAATACTACTAGTTCTTTTTGTCTAATAGTACTAGTACTTTTTGATCTTAATATTTATGAACATGAAAATAATCAATGACCATCCTATTTTCACGAACACAGGTTTGGAGCTTAACTCGAAAGGTTACCTCTACTCTTCCTCACGTTTCTTTATTGATTTGTTTTATTAAATCACTTTCAGTTATCAATTTAGTCTTCAATACTCCCAGTGTGGATTCCAAGTACCCCTAAAGATAAAAATCACACACGGACAGATTCCATTACTAAAGACGCCACGGAATATTGCTCGAATAACATTTATGTAGGGTCTAGCTGTATGAGTAGTGACGTTATCTTGTTAAAACCACACATCCTTTTTAAAAAGAAAGAAACGTGTTAAAACATGTTTATGTAGCGAGCTGAATTAACGGCTACTGCGTCTTCTTCGAAAAAATTCATATTTTTGTCAGTACCGCACCGCACCGTTGTTTTTGGGCTGTGTAAGTGATCTTTGGTGCAATTTACGGACAGTTGTTACGTTTGAATCACAGATTCATCACTTTTGACGAACGTATCGTATCTGTGTCTGAGCCCATGTCCCCAGGCATGATGGATACCAAACAGCATCATGAAGGGAGTTGATATTCAGCTCTTCTAGCTGTGTACTACCCATTGCAAAAACGTGCGTTTCTAGTGGTCCGTTTTGTATATCTATTTAATAAGAATCCTTTAATTCAACTTTTCAAATATCTCAACGATAAAAAAATTCAACAATCAAAAATTCTTCTTGCTGAATGATCCTGATAGAATAAGTAGCAATTAAATTAAATACGAAAATTTAAACTTTATAAATTTACAAATTATATAAATAATTATAATTCTAGTAAAAAAAGACTGCCTCCCTATTAACCATCGAAAAAATGTTCAGATCGTCATTTTCTATGTTAAAAAATTTTTATTAAAATTTTTTTGCGTAACCGCAGGGCTTGGAAAAAAAAACGAGCCAATATTACACGGATGTACAGAAATTTTGACAGGAAATGAAACAAAAATAAACCTATTTCAGGTTAATGAATACGAAGGTATATTTAGGAAAAAAATAGAGGCCTAAAATAATTTAAAATTTCATATAAAACGTACTAATACTATAAATATTTAAATATATCATGTATCACAATAGAAATTTATAGTACAATTCCTTTATAAGAAAACTTATCCATTATTAAGTATTAATAAAAGTCCCTAGAGTTTCGGAGGTGAGAAAACAAAAGCAAAAAATATTATTTTAACTACACAAAAAAAAATCTAAAACAGTTATTTAACGTCACGCCATGAATATTAAACAAGCAAATAAAAGGTTTCTACAAAAATGTTCCTCTAAATATTCAGAAAGCCATGTATAGTGAAAACGCTGGCGCCGAAGAAGCGTAACAATAATAAACCCCTTTGGCACAAATTGATGAAAAAACTATACAGAGGAAATACAATCGTGGCTCTTCCATCTATTTTCCTAAACAAGTGAAGGGGTTACGCACATCAAAACCCGATAAGTCAATACCAACAAATAGCTAATTAATATTACCAGAGTCGTTCGAAAAGTTCACGGTCTAACAAAGATAACCCAGAAAATTTCAGGGAACTCTACTCACGAGTTCTGCTGCAGATGGAAGAGTTTTTACTTTCTTTGACGCACTTTAGTCTGTACCAGTGCTTCATCTAGTATATAATGATGAATCCATGTTTCATTTACTGTTATAAAATGTTAAAGAAACTCAGCAGAATCGGGTTCAAATAAGTCTCGAAAACTGTTCATTCGAATGCATCTTTGGTAGACTGTTGACAAACGCCACACCCGTCAAACGGAAAGTGTTTGTCACATCCAAACATCGTATAAAATATAGTGGACAGTGATATTAGGTGTTATTAAAATTATATAAAGAAAACATTTTTTATATCTACCGATAAGGATACTGAAGTGATGTTAAACAAACATATATTTGCATATCCAGATCTTTGATCTGTTTCTATAAAAATGAAAGCAATCAAATGTTTTTATGAATCGCCATAAACAAATGCGTACTGCAAAATATTATTAGTAATTTTTTGATTTTAATATCTATTAACATGAAAATAATCAATGTAACATACCACTTTCAATACTTGTGTTGAAAACATCAGTCAAGGGACTGCACGCGTTTGGAGCATTTCTGTAAAGTTTGCCTCCAATCTTCACAAGTTTACTTTTAAAAAACGTATCATAAATTATATCATGATGCTTTCGACTTCACACATACAGTACGATGGGTACTAACAGCCTCTCCCTCTAATAGCCGAGTACCATCCATTCTAAAAACATTTCTCGTGGCCCTCTATGGTAGCATACTATTCAGCTTCAGTTTTCATAATTCAGTTTCTCAAACATCAAATATTCTGATGGATGATAGAATATGTAACAATTAATTTAAGTACCTTAAAGTCAAAGCTTATAAATTTACAAATTATATAAATAATTATAATTTTAGTAAAAACCTGCCTCTCTATTAGCCATCGGGAAAATGTTCAGATCGTCTTTTTCTACGTTAAAAAAAAATTATTAAAATTTTATATTAATTTTTTTTCCGTAACTGCACAGCTTGCAAAAAAAACGAACCAATATTACATGGATGTACAGAAATTAAACAAAAACAAGCCCAGTTCAGGTTAATGAATGCAAAGGTATATCTACGAAAAAAATACAGGCCAAAAATAATGTAAAATTTGATATAAACGTGCTAAAATAAATATTTAAATATATTATATAAACAATAGAAACTTTTAGTACAATTTCTTTATAAGAAAACTTATTCATTATTAAATATTTAGAAAGAAGTCCCTAGAGTTTCGTCGATGGGAAGACAAAGGAAGAAAATATTTTTTTAAGTACACACAAAAAATTGATTGTTAAACAGTTATTTAACGTCACGGCATGAATATTAAACAAAAAAAAAATAAAAGGATTCCACAAAAATGTTCCTCTGAATATTCAGAAGGCCACGTAAAGTGAAAACGCTGACGTCAAAGGGTCGTAACCATAATAAACCCATTTCGCACAATCTGATGGAAAAACTGTACTGAGGAAATTCAATCATGGCTCTTCCATCTATTTTCCTAAACAAGTGAAGTGGTTCCGCACATCAAAATTCGACAAGTCAATACCAACAAATGGAAACAAACTTAATTGATATTACGAGGGGTCGTTTGAAAAGTTCACAGCCTAACAAAGAAAATATAAGATTTTTGTGATTTTTAAAAATGTTTCAATCAACGACGTTCCAACTTTTTGTCTCAGCTACGATCTCATGATCAAAGAAATCTCAGAATTTTCGTTCAGAAAGTCATTTCTTCAGGTTAGGGTAAATGAAACAATTGCTAGGAGCTAAATCCAGTAAATACGTCCAGATGCATTATCGTAGGAAAAGAGCACTTTCACAACGTCAGATGTGGATGTTTAGCCGGAAGAAAATCCTTCAGTTAGTCTAGAATAAAGCATAACACACTCCGACAATCATTCTCTCTTTTGTCAGTTATTCTGTGAGTACAACACCACAAAAATGCCAAAAACCACAGCGATGACTTTTTCGGCAGGCGTAAAAAAGTGTTGAACATTATTTTGTTCAGCTTGATAGATTAAACAGGGTTTTAATTCAAAAACATCCAAGACCGATTAATAGAAAAAATGTTATTCTGCTGCATGACAATGCAAGACCTCATAGTGCCAGAATTACAAGAAAAAATCAAAGAGTTAGGCTGGGAAGTACTTTCTCAGCCACCGTATTCTCCTGATGCTGTACCATCAGATAATTTTCTTTTCACAGCTATAAAACTTTTTGTTTGAGCAAAATAATTCTACTGCAACTGCTATCAGAATTACATTAGAGAAATATTTTGCTCTTCAAAATCATCTTCAATTTTCACAAAGAGAATAGAAGTTTGCCAGATAGATCTACAAAGATTATCAGTAGTAATAATAATAGACATTAGAAAAACTGTTTTTTTTTAACTAATAAATAAATGACTTTTACCTGAAATATCATTTCGTATATTATCAAAGAACCACATTTCTTATGTGGATTAATAATAATATAATTCTATTAACTAATAGGTTGAAGCTTCTAATTACCACTGCAATATCCTTTACAGCAATCTCTAGTACCTATAAAGTACTCCGAACTGACTGTTTCACTACTCTGCAGCTCAAACTTAGAAATACTTTAACGCTTCTAGAATAAAGTCCCTGGTGCCAACGATCCATAGTATGTCGCAAATATCAGAAAAAAGTCACAAAATATAATGAAAAATATGAGGATAAAGACAGATGGTAAAAAAGTTTGGAGTTATTTTTTCTAATGGGCGAACTGTTCATTTATGAAAACAAACATGCATATGTTAATAACTGTATTTAAATAAGCCTTTTTACAAACCTATTATTAAATATATGCATATTTATCACATATACTGAGTATTTATGTAAAAATACTATATCAACAAGTAAGTGTATTGATGAACTTTTCAAACTTCTATCTAGTGCCATCATAGAGTTTGCGAAGGATTAAAGCAAGGATTAGGAATAATTAATTATTTTCATTGTAAACTTTGTTCATGGTTGGCGTAAAATCACAATGAAAATTGCGTGTTAGAGTATTTAAGTAATAACAAAGATTTAAGTCGATTTTAAAGATAAAAAGGAAAGTTACACAAGGTGTTCCATAAGAAAGTCTCTATTGCATTGGTTTACTGCGCAAATGCAAAAAAGTGAGGGGCGCGGAGCGCTTGTCAATCAATAACCCCGAGTTTAGAAATTTAGTGGTTATGGAGCGTTTCTCGGGAGCCGACCGTGCGTTGTGAATGGGAGAATTTTACAAAAACAATGATTTGAGGCTCATTTTCATCTCAACGGCCATGTAAATAAGCAGAACTGTCGTTACTGGAGTGCAATGAATCACAAAACACAAGCATAAAAACTCCTACATTCGCCTAAAGTCACTGTATGGGCCACAATGTCAGCACGAGGAATCATCGGCCCATACTTTTTTGAAGACAGCAGGGGACGCGCAATTCAGAGCGTTATGTCGAAATATTGGACAATTTTTTGGTACCTGAACTGCAAAACGTTGCTGGTTATAGTCAAAGAACATGGTTTCAGCACTATAGAGTAACGTCACACACTTCCAACACGTCTTTGCCACGAGTTCGTGAAATTTTCCCAAACAAATTGATCTCCAGGAGAGGTGATATAAATTGGCCTCCACGTAGCCCTAATTTGAGCCTTAAAAACTTTTTCTTGTGGGGCTATCAAAAATTGAAAGTTTACGGCAATAAACCGGGTTCTTTGGTGCAGTTAAAAGAAAATATCCGACACGAAATGGCAGCTATTCCAGAAATCAAGTGCCAAAACGCCGTAAGAAAATTTGCTGTTCGTTTAGATGAGTGGCGTGAGCGTGAAGGTTTATGCTTGGACGACATTATTTTTTAAAAATATTTTTTTGGTTTTTTTGATGTACGTCTCTCTTTTATTTATATCGCTATATTAAAAAGAAACTTTTTGGGACCCCTTGTACATATTTGTAAACAAGATGTGAAATTGTGGAAAGTGTCAAGGAAAGTGTTGAGAAAAGTATTAAGAAATAGCAAGAGAAATCAGTAATATTGAAGAAGATACGCTAAACAGAAAGAGTACAAAAATTTTTGATTGCACAACAGTTAAGCTTTGATGCAATATAAATTTGTGCACAGTAGTTGCACTAGGTTAGTATAGTGCGGTTAAAGATATACCGTTAACCGAATGGCTGCAATAAACTATTAACAACCCCTGTCCTACCGAAACCCGGCAAAGTTCCAAAAAAATTAAACAGGTCTGGGCCTAATAAATTAACAGGAAAAAAGATAAAATTAATTTTATATCTGGTTTAGTAGTTCGAAATATTTTAGTTTAGTTCGCATTCTTAAACAGTGCAGTTCTATAATTGGGATCGTATTTTTATTATTCCAAATGTGCTAAAAATGTGACGTTCTTGGCAAGATAATGATCATTGTGCCTCCGGTTGTGCTAATTTTAAATGAAAACATTTATGGTCCAGTGCTAAGCAAATTGTAAAAATGTGTATGTTTCTTTATTGAATGGGGGGCTTAACGTAAATGCAGCCGCAGCAGAAACGTCTTCATTAACAAAAATGCCGTTGTCTACAGTTAAAGATATTGTGAAGAAGCCAATTAAAGCCAAAAAAAGTCCGTAGTGATTCTGGTAAAAGCAAATGTGTTGACGAAAGCAACAAAGACTTAATTCGAAGCAAAATGTATGCTATGTATGAAGAGCAAACTGTGCCTGCATTGCATACATTGCAACAGCGACTAAGGGAAGATAAAACCAACATTCTTTGCAGCAGAACTAGCCTCCGGAGAATATCATTTTTAATAAGTTTTGTATATCGGTCCATTAATAAAAGATAAATATTAATGGAATCACAACGATTGCAACGATGGCGGTTTGACTACTTAAACTCTGTAAAAAATACAGATTAGAAAATCGTCCTATTATCTGCCTTGATGAAACATGGTTCGATAAACATGAAACGCCAGCAAAAGGATGGATAGATACATCAAGAAAATGTCAAACCAAAGCCCCAGCAAACAAGGGGAAAAGTATTACAATTTTACGTGTTGGTTCCGAGGATGGACGGGTTCCAAATTGTTTACGGTTGTCCTCCAAAAATATTAAACATTCATCTTTGAACTACCATGACGACATCACAGGAGAACTTTTTGAAAATTGGTTTATAAATAGCCTTTTGCCCAATGCGCCTAGAGAAAGCGCAATTGTAATGGACAATGCTAGTTATCATAACCGCTAAAAAAATAAAGTTTCTAATGCAAATAACACTAAATTGGTAATTAAGAACTATATGTTAAAAAACGATATATACTTCGAAAGTACATATAAAAATGTGATCTAGAAATATTAAAGACCTTAAATATTAAAAAGGAATATGGATGTGATACCATTGGTGCCGATATAGGGCATACTGTTTTACGCCTTCCCCCGTATTATTGTATTCTTATTCCTATTGAGCATATGTGGAATCAGGTAAAATCCAATGTTAGAGCAGAAAACATTTATCCGACACTCAGTGCAAATGCTGCAATATTAATTAGGAAGGTTGTAGATAGTATTCCCAAAGAAACTTGCATACATTCGATTGACCATGTTATTAAAATAGAAGATTGTACTAACAAATTCAAAATATACAAACCAATAAGCAATGTTTTAGTCATACATAATAATAATTTAATCATAATTAAACAATGTTTTATTTTTCCCATAATTATTCAAAAATTAACCCCTCTCTGACTCTGGCGCTTTTAAAGAAACTAGGCATATTTTTATTGAAATTTATTGAGGCAATTAACATTTTGCCGAAAGGCAACGAAATATCTTGAGCAGGACTATACTAGTTCGTTGCCCAGAAAATATCATTTTACGAATTTCACCAATAGATGGTGTTAGTGTTAGTTTTATTCACACAATTCACGATTCCCCTAAACTTCAAAGAGATATATCACAAAACAACCAATACTGATTGGGTACAATAGAGGTTTGCCAGATAGATGGGCGAAGATAGTCTGTAACAATAACAATAGAGATTAGATTGTAGGTTAAAACTGTATTTCTTTTTTAACTATTAAATAAATTTCTTTTAGCTAAAACAAAATTTTGTACAGTATCATAGAACAATATTTCTTATTTACATTCCTTATAATACAATTCTATTGACTAATAGGGTGAAACTTCTAATTGCCACTGCAATACTATATACAGCAATCTCTAGTACTCTATAAAGCAATCCTAACTGACTCTTTCGTAACAATCGCAAATGTTAGGCTTTAAAATTTTGGATCCTGTACACTACTCTGCAGTTCAAACTTGCAAATACTTTCACACTTCTAAAATAAAGTGCCTGGTTCCAACGATCCTTAGTATTAAACTTGAAGAGATTTACCACTAAACACTAAAACACTTTTTTGAACTGCTCGACGTACGTTTCGCTAACCATGTTAGCATCATCAGGAGATGATTTAATCTAATTCTAAAACCAAACTATGTTTGTGAAGAACTATGTTTGTGTCAAAACCGTGAAGTGTACTAAGCCTTACATTAATAATCGAAAAAGTTGACTGAAAGGAATCGGCCCTGTATCTCGGTTCATGATTTTCTTACATTTTTCTATTTGAATGATTTCATATGCATCCAAAGCCCTATTATTATTAACACTTTTAATTAGTCTTAAATTACTAATATCTATACTGTGGTCATGTTCGATTGCATGTTGGGCAACACAGGATTTTTCATTTCTCCCATATCTAATGTGGGCAATATGTTTTTTATATCTTGTCAATATGAATCTTTTTGTTTGCCCAATATACCTTCGATCACAGTCTTGACAACTAATTTCGTAAATCCCCGACTTTTCATGCTGCTCTACTTTATCCTTTGGATTACCCAGAACTTCTCTTAATTTATTATATGGTTTGTACACAACCCTAATGTCCACTTTTTTCAAAATTTTGTCTAGTCCTCTTGTCAACTGAGCATCAAATGGTATTACCATGAATTTCTCTGTGTTCTGATCCTTTTGAAAAGTCGAAGATTCTTTCAATAATTTTCTGAACTTATGTTTCCTAATTAGTTTATTTATAATGTTCTTATTATAACCAAAATAAACTCCCTAATTAATTTTAATTCTTTGTTATTATTATCTTTATTTAAAGGAGGATTTATTTAAAGCAACTTTTTCAAGATTGTGATCGAAGGTATATTGGGCAAACAAAAAGATCCATATTGACAAGATATAACATAGTTTAGTTTTACAATTAGATTAAATCATCTCCTGATGATGCTAACATAGTTAGCGAAACGTGCGTCGAGCAGTTCAAAAAAGTGTTTTGGTGTTTAGTGGTAAATCTCTTCAAGTTTAGTGGATCACACCAAAGGTTCCAATAGAAGAATTGATCCTTAGTATGTTGCAAATGGCAGAAACAAAGTCAGATGATATGTGAAAAATCTAAGGATAAAGCGCACAAATAATACTTACTTATTGTCCATTGTAAGACAGATAGTAAAGAAATTTAGAGTTATATTTTCTGTGGGACGAACTGTATATTATGAAAGCAAACATGCATATGTTAATAATTGGATCTAAAGAAGCCTTTTTACAAAATTATTATCAAATATATGCATATTTACAACATATACTGAGTATTTATGTTAAAATATTATATTAACCTGTAACTACATTAATAAACTTTTCAAACTTCTATCTAGTACCATCATCGAGTTTGCGAAGGATTAACTCCATTATTATCACTGTAAACTTCGTTCATGGTTGACGTAAAATCACAATGAAAATTGCGTATTGGAGTATTTAAGCAATAACAAAGATTTAAGTAGATTTTAAAGATAAAAAGGGAAATTATACAAGGTGTCCCATAAAAAAGTTTCTATTGCATTGGCTCACTGCGCAAACGCAACAATTGTGAGGAGCGCGGGGCGCTTGTCAATCAATAGCCCTGAGTTTAGAAATTTGCGAGACCGTGCGTGGTGCGTGCGAGAATTTTACAAAAACATTGATTTGAGGCTCATTTTCATCTCAACGACCATATAAATAAACAGAACTGTCGTTACTGGAGTGCAATGAATACCAAAACACAAGCATCAAAAACGCCCACATTCGCTTAAAGTCACTGTATGGGCGATAATGTCAGCATGAGGAATCATCGGCCCGTATTTTTTTGAAGACAGCACGGGACGCGTAATTCAGACCGTTATGTGGAGATATTGGACAATTTTTTCGTACCTGAACTGCAAAATTTTGCTGGTTATAGTCAAAGAACATGGTTTCAGCAATATAGAGCAACCTCACACATTTCCAACACGCCTTTGCCACGAGTTCCTGAAATTTTCCCAAACAAATTGATCTACAGGAGAGGTGATATAAATTAGCCGCCAGGTAGCCCTATTTTGACTATATATTTGGGCCTCCACGTAGCTATAAACTTTTTCTTGTGAGGCTAAAAAAATCAAAATTTTACCCTCAATAAACCGGGTTCTTTGGTGCAGTTAAAAGAAAATATCCGACACGAAATGGCAGCCATTCCATAGGTCATGTGTCGAGCCATCCTAAGAAATTTTGCTGTTCGTTTAGATGAGTGCCGTGAGCGTGAATGTTTACAGTTGGACGACATTATTTTTTCAAAATATTTTCCTAAAATGTTTATTTGGATAATTAATTAATTTTTTTTTGATGGATGTCTCTCTTTTATTTATATCGCTATATCAAAAAGAAACTTTCTTTTGGTATACGGTGTACATATTTGTAAACGAGATGTGAAATTGAGGAAAGAGTCAGAAGAAGTAGCAAGAGAAGTCAGTAATATTGAAGAAGATACGCCAAACAGAAAGAGTACAAGAATGATTTATAGCGCATGACTTAAGCTTTGCTCCAATATGATTTTGTGCACAGTAGTTGCATTATGTTAGTACTAGTTCGTTGCGCGAAAAATATAATTTAACGAATTTCACCAATAGATGGTGTTACTGTTAGTTTTATTCACATAATTCACCTAAAGCAAAAATTTTGTACACGATTCCGCTAAACTTCAAAGGAATATAAGAATCTTAGAATAATTTCTCGACGATGTTAATATGGTAAGCTAATCGAGCGCTGAGAAATTAAAAAAACTGTTTGGTATTTTGCCGTAAATCTCTTTGAATTTTAGTGTTTCACAGTAAAGGCTCCATTGTAAGAATTGATCTACCAATACTGTACACTCTGCAAGTCAAACTTGAAAATACTATAGCACTTCTAAAATAAAGTGCCTGGTGCCAACGATCCTTAAAGTCAAACGATATAGTGAAAAATATATTAACTACAGCAATTAAATATTAACACTTACTTATTGTCCGTTGTACTACAGATGGTAAAGAAATTTAGAGTAATTTTTTCTAATGGGCGAACTGTATATGTTACAAGGGTTGCTATTTATGTATCCGGAATTGACAACAATGGTGTTGCTAGAATGCCACGTTACGGATGTTATTTGTGTTATTTAGTGAATTGAAATTTTCATCTCAGTCAAAAAACGGAATTGACTCGTGAGAATTTTCGTGCAATGATTTACTACGACTTTCAACGTGGATTATCTCAACAACAGTGCATCGATCAACTCACTTCGAATTTTGGCGATGAAGCACCATCTAAAACTAGTGTATGTCACCGGTTTAGTGAATTCAATCGTGATCGTCGTTCACTCAAGGACGAATTTAAAAATGATCGTCCACAATCGGTTTTTGTGCCAGAAAATATCGATACTGTGCGCGAACTGATAAAGCAAGATCATTATGTGACATATCGTGAGATTGAGACATTTCTGGGTATTAGTATGGCAAGTATATACAAGATATTTCGTGAACATTTAGCCGTGAAAAAGATTTGTGCGCGTTGGATTCTACATAATTTGACAAGCACTTAAAAAAGGACTGGTCATACAATAAGAAATGCAATACAATCGTGGTGCATCAAAAGCCGCGTATAACATCTACACAGATAACGAATCTTGGATGTATGCTTGGATGTATGCGAATCTTGGCGTATGAGCCACACCCAACCAAAATTGTTCGCGAAAGAACCTCGAAGAAAATGGTTGCCTGTTTCTTTATATGTTTAAATATTTATATAGAGCCACCAGGTAATTGTAAAACGATTAATTCTCAATGGTGCACAATCATTTGTTGTTGCCAGAAGTCTTTGAAGAAATAACAAAAAACAACCAGCGATGCATGATCATTCTTCCCCATGACAACACGAGCTCTCACACATTGGACCGGTCAAAAAATTGAATTGATGTGTCATCCGCCGTACAGCCTTGATTTGGTACCTTATAATTTATTTTTGTTCCCGCCCGTGAAAAATAATTTAATTCCCGCCCGTGTTTTTGTATGTTTTTACGTTAAAAATACAAGAGATATTGTATATTGCTACCTGTCGATATAGCGGAATAATATTTGCTACTTATGTTAAACAGCTATTGTTCACCAATTTCGTCCCACACAATGATTATGATTTAACATATACAAAAAACATATTACTTGGTTACAATGTAGTTATTTTGTTCACGAATATATTATAAAAACTAGGCCGAATTAAATAAGTCACATTACCAAACTACTTTTTTTCGTAACCTACATTATTATTAACAAGAACATTGCATAACTTGGTAAAAGAATGACGAAAATACATGATCTCAAAAGATGTATGATTCTTAAGCAAGGAAAGTAAGAAGAAATAATGTTTGGTTGTTTACTAAATAAATTATATTTTTTTATATTATACATGGACTTATTTGTAATCCACTATGTGATCCTCCGAATTCACCCGGTTCAGTTTTTAATAATTTCGTATTACACGTGTAGCGGTTAATAATTCTTCTAAAAAGAACACGTTTAATTTGGGAGAAAGGTAAAAAATAGTTTATTTATAGTATGCGCCATCGTTAGCTGCACATTTTTTCCATCTCTCTAGCAATTTGTGGGTGCCCTCCCAGAAAAACCGTACATCTTTTGAGATGGTCCAGTCATGAAGCCATTTTTCGACATCTGCCTAATTGTTAAGTGTTTCATGGAAAGTGCGTGAGATATCGATGAAAACAAGTAAGTAGCAGTCGGAAGGAGCCTAGTCTGGTGAGTATGGCTGGTAGGGCGAGAGTTCCTAACCAAATCCAGAAATGGTATCTCTGACTGCTTTTGCTCTTTATGTTATCGTGCTGCCAAATCACTTTTCCGCGTCTTTTAGCTCATTCTGCTCGCTTTTCGACCCTTGCATGGTTCAAATTGATCATTTTCTGGCGGCAGCGAATGGTATTAACTGTTCTGCCTGGTTTTAGAAGCTCATGGTACACCACACCCTTCCGATCCTACCAAATGCACAGCATAGTCTTCTCTCCAAAGCGATTCGGTCCTTCGGTCGATGTTGATGGTTGTACTGGGTCAACCCATGCTTTTCTGTGTTTTGGGTTCTCGAAATATATCAACTCAACATTTAACCTATCTGCAATTTATTTTTGAGTTTGCATATACGTCTTTTTTCAATAATGCGTGTAACCTGGCCGTTCTATGTTTTTCAAGTCGAAATCACCATTTTTGAATCGTCTAAACCAACGTCCAGAAGCATCTTGCGTTGAGACATTGCCACCGTAAGTTTCCACAAGTATTCAGTGGCTTTTACTCACGTTTTTCTTTTGACTGAACCAGAAAAGAAGTACGAGCCGCAAAGGCTCTTTATTTGGTTCGAAACACAACGTCATTACCACATGAAAAAAAATGACGCTGATTTGAAATCGTTTAAACATCAATAGCGTTTTGAAAAGTACTGTCATAGCAACAAAATTACATAAAAGATTAGACTGTGAACCGATCACTGTTTCCACTGCCATCTCTTAAAAAAAAAATAAGAATTATTAACCGCCACACGTAATTCTCGGACGGTTGAAAAGGACTCCGATAACGATCAATGAATTGGGATGGGAGACACCCGGTACATTCTCCAAACTTGACCACTTCAGATTTTGACCTCTTTCGATATCTATAACATCACCTGATTGACGTCTCTTCAGGAAATGAGAAAAAGCCTCAATGACATTTTCACATCAAAACCATCAAGTTTTTTCGAACTAGAATTTGACAGTTACCCGAAAGATCGTGCTGGTGTATAGACAGTGAGGGAGATTTATTCGAAGATTAAGTCTGAATTATTTTTTCATAAATACATGTCAAAGGTATTCAAACAAGGGCGAGATACAATCTCTCGTTTTTTAATAAACAAGTTTACATTCCAGGTAAGTAAAATTAAATGATATTAAACTATTTTAAAATAAAAATCGATATGTGCTTGGAAGTAAATTCATTGTGGTTTATTAGCTTCAGAACTGGCTAGGAAATTATATTACCAATGGATTCTGTATTTAATAAAATCCACATTGTAAATACGATTAAAAGGACGTTTGAACATATAAAATCTATTAGCTCTGGTGATCCTAGGGGCGTAATTTTTATTTATCGAAGTAATTTGAGTCATAATAAATATTTCACCCTAAATTTATTTATGCAAACAGTGTTTATTTTTATTAAAGAATGCCTTTGTTTCATTTCAGTTAAAACCTTTTCCGTTATGAAATTGATTAGTTTATTGGGAAACTTATTGTATGGCATAAATAGACTGATAAATCAAGTTCTGTTTTTAACTTTCAAAGTTCAGAACGTACGAAAAGTAACACAATACGAGGAATACATATATTCAATAGCTCTACAGACCTAGTGGCCATGTCACTGTATTCGTAACTTCCCATTTCCAATCAGTAATTTTCATTCTCGGTAGATCCCTCTCTGTCTTATCTCTCCATCTTAATTTTAGTCTGCCTCCCTCCTCTTGCCTCCTACTCTATCTTCTAGTATTTTTTTTAAGATTCGATCGTCCTTCATTCTAAAAATATGCCCTATCCATCTCAATCTTTGGTATTTCACAATCTCTATGACGTATGGTTCCTTAAAAAGTTCTTTGTTCGCCTCTCCCATTTGTCTTCAACTCTTCTACCTCCAAATATCTTTCCTAGTACCTAGTTCCAACATCTCCGCAGTTTCCAACGTCTATACCTCACTTCAAAATATAACTATTGGTCTTATAGCTGTTCTATACATTCTTATCTTTAGATTACAAGATAACGAGTCTTTCAAATTGAGCGGTTTTTTTCATTCTTGAATAAAGCACAGATGGAATTGTGAGTTTGTTTAGGTCTAGTCTCATTTTAAAAGTGTAATGTATGACATTTTATAAAAATCGCGTCGTAAACAATACAACAACGCGTTAAAATTGTTGAGTTATTTTATGAAAATGGATGTTCAGTGTTTTAAAATGTTTATAGAAAATTACGTGATATTTATGGTTTGCACAATCGTCCATCTGAAAGCACTATCAATCGAATTGTTTCGAATTTCCAAGAAATTGGTTCGGTGGAAGATAAAAGAAGAACAATATATAGTGGAAGTGATCGTTCACAAGAGTATATTGATTTGGTACATAAAAATGTTGCTGAAGACCCAGAAATATTAATTAGTAAACGTTCACAACAATTTGGACTCAGTGAATTCACAACATGGCATATTTTACGATAGGATTTAGCTCTGAAGGCATATAAGATTCAAACGACACAGGAACTAATCCCACTGGATCATTCAAAAAGTCGTGCATTTGACAATTGAATGAAGGAACAAACAGATGATTTTTCTCAAAAAATCATCTTTTCTGATGAATCATATTTTGAAATTGATGTCTTTGTTAATAAACAAAATTGCCGCATTTGGGGTGAAGAAAATCCACGATTGATTCATGAGAAACCTTTATCAGGAGGTGTAATTGGGCCGTGTTTCCTTTAGAATACTGTTGGTGAAGTTGTAACTGTGAATGGTGTTCGATATAGTGAGATGATAACTGGATTTTTTTGGGCTGAATTGAATTATATTAATTTAGAGGATATGTAGTTCCAACAGGATGGCGGTACATCTCACTCTGCTTATGAAACAATTGATTTATTGAGAAAAACAATTCCTAAGGAGTTATTGCAAGTAACAGTTATGTTAACTCGGCGTCAGTACGGCGGGTTTTAATTACATAGGGGGTACGATGAGGTATGAACAAAACAAAAATACCTGTGTAGTTTATTATTATTATTTATTAGTATTATTATAGTATTAATGTAGTTTTAAAACTTCATTATAACAAGAACTACTTTAATATTCTAAGAATGTTAGATGAAACTAAAATAAGGTAGAACTAACGAAACAAAAATTAATAATTATTTTGTACATAACAAGAATCGCTTGTTAATAAAGCGTGCTGTAAACAAATGAATTTCCTACAATTAACACAATTATAATAAGATTTTCTGTCTTCTTTTCGTTCACATGCATAACATCTTTCAGATTTGCTTTGTTTTTTACCAGGCAATTCACAGTATTATCAGTATTTGCTGAGCCTGAAGGCATTATTGTTATATCACCAATTTTTCGCTTTAGACTAATTCATAGTTTGGAATTTGTTTGACGGAATTTGTTTGACGGAACTTCGTTATTTGAATTAAATATGATCAATGCGTTTATTAATGTCTGAATGATTGTGGCGTGTTCATATATTTTTCTCCTTTATTTGGGTTTTTCGCCACTGTCTAAAACTCAAAAAATATCAAAAATACCTGTTCTTATTTAAAGAAAGAATCACTGGGTAAAAACAAAAAACCAAACGGAGACAAATTTCTCAGTGATTCTTTTTTGTAATAAATTTGCCCAACGAACAATATTTTTAAAGATATAAAAATGTTATAAAAAATTTACAAACTTTTAACGTTAACGTTTCGGAGGGTAATCTCCCCCCGTTTTCAAAACTGAACTAAAAAATAAATTATATTAATTTGTAATATATCCGCATTTTTGGTTTATAAAATTCCCTGCGAATGTGGCAAATTCTATATAGATGAGACATCTAGACCGTTAGATGTTAGACATAAAAACCTTCTTAGAAAGGGCGATTTTAATAAATCTAGAATTTGTCACGCATGGGAATCGGGTCATAAAATCAATTGGAATAATTCCAAAACGGTATTAAAAGAATCGGTAACAAAATACAGAAGATTAAAAGAAACCGCTATAATTAATTTAAATAAAAATAACTGTATTGCTATGCCTTCGGTAGATTTAAATTCAATATGGTTCCCGATTCTAAAGAATATAATTAAAAACATTTAAATATTTGAATACACAATCAGTACAATAAACAATCACACCGTAAACATTACCTATATATATTTTTTGGTAGTATGTAACTGTCATGAAAATCCATTGTTGTCAATGTAAGTATCGTTGACATACAAAAAATATATTTACTTTCACTCGTTACTTTATATATTACAAATTAATATAATTTATTTTTTAGTTCAGTTTTGAAAACGGGGGGAGATTACCCTCCGAAACGTTAACGTTAAAAGTTTGTAAATTTTTTATAACATTTTTATATCTTTAAAAATATTGTTCGTTAGGCAAATTTATTACAAAAAAGAATCACTGAGAAATTTTTCTCCGTTTGGTTTTTGTTTTTACCCAGTGATTCTTTCTTTAAATAAGAACAGGTATTTTTGATATTTTTTTAGTTTTAGACAGTGGCGAAAGACCCAAATAAAGGAGAAAAAAGCGTTTATTGATGATATTTTTAGCAGGAAAACAATCTAGTCATCTGCGACTTTTACGTGACTCGTTAAAATTACTAGATAACTCGTCTACTACATCAACGCCTCCCTTCGTTAAGTTACAAAAAGTTATAACGTCTGGTTTTCGATCAGATCCTGTTTTTTCGTCGATGGTATCAGAGTAATGTAAAGTTGAGAACAACAGCACATGTTTGCCCTTTATAGGCACATTCGAAACTAGTGTTACATCTTTTTGGAATGCAAACAAAGATGTTTTTTCTAGCGGATCTTTTGTTTGTAAAAATTACACAGGAATTTCCTTTTCATTTTTGCGCAAAATACTGACTGACGTTAGTTTATATTCTGGTAGGAATTTTGTTACAAGTGAAAAACTGAGAAACCAGTTGTCAAATGTAATATTGCGGTTAAATTGAATAGGTTTACAAAGACGAAGAACAATATTTTCCGGTGTATTACTTACATCAAAGGGGACAGTTTATTGTTTACCGACATAAACTTCTTGATTCAAAACATAAAAGGTTCTTACACCCACCAAGGCAAATATCTTAATTCCATATTTAGCAGGTTGATTTGGTATAAATTGGTATAAACACCAACCATAAATGGTCTAAACTTTGCCTTCCAGATTTCGTAATGCCAGCTGCTTACAAAAGTCCTAAGAAAGAGCAAAGTTCTTCCAAAGTTGTTTTTTTTGTCAAATGTTGTGTGTCAGCTCGACTGTATCTTTCTGATTTTTCTCTAGGTTTGCAGTTTGCAAATTTAACAATGCCAGTAAGCATCAGATCTATAACAAAACTCCAGCATTCCAAAGGCTTTTTAAATTCTTTAAAACGTCGCTTCACTCATGGTAAATGACTGATAATGTTTTCAGCCCTTGTTTTTGTAATAAATCTTTCCATAGTTCTAATAATTTTGTCTGTTCGTTTGCATAACTCATCATACTAAAACGTTACATTATTTATTCATCAGATTACAAATTATAGACAATAAAAATAACTTTTTATGCAAGTATTAAAAAAACCTCTCAATTTGAAAGACCCTTTACAACCTTACCATGTAATATTCCTTTAAGTGAGGGCCTTTAAATACGAGGACTACATAGAGAGACGCCTATAATGTGTTATTGTGTATGAATGGAGTACTTCCTTCCATTATAAATATAATAAACTCTTACTTATTAGATTCTGAGTTTCCTGAAAAATGGAAAATTGCTAAAATGTTGCCGTTGCTAAACTATCAAGTTCTAAATCATTTAATGATATTAGACCTATAAGTCTACTTCCTGTACTTTCTAAGGTCTTGGAAAAGATAATTAATTATCAAATTAAGGAGTACTTAGAACAATACAACTTACTACCAAATAATCAATCCGGATTTTATAAAGGATTTGAAAGGATTATTGAGTATAACAGACGACATTTCTAGGGCACTTGATGTAGGTGAAATTTCAGTTATGGTATTATTGTATTATACAAAAGCTATTCTATAAAATAAATCTTTTTCTGGGCAATCAATTAGATTATTACGATATTACGATAAAGGCAATTCACGTAGCAAATAGATTATTAATGATATACCACAAGGATCTATACTGGGGCCGCTTCTATTTAGTATGTACACTTGCAGGATATCTGATTGATTCAATAATTGTTCTATACAACTGTACACTGATGATACCCAACTTTTGTACTATTTTTACCTCGGTGATATTGATATTGATATTGATTATGCTTTGAAGTCTATTAATGATGATTTGAAAAGACTGTGAATTTTCACATAAACACCAACTTGAAATTAATATAGCCAAGTCCTGTTATATGCGCTTTTCCAGAATTATAGATCCAGTTTTAAATAATTTTCTATTGTCGATAGATAATAATATTCTAAAAAGAGTTGACATAGCTAAAAATTTAGCCTCTATATATATATATATATATATATATATATATATATATATATATATATATATATATATATATATATATATATATATGGTATCAGAAAGTCCTCTCCCATGACGCACAAATTAAAAGAAGCTAACTGGACATCTATGGCTAAAAGACGAAATAATTTGGAATAAATGCCCCCCATATCTCATTGACCGACTAACGTACCGAACCGATGTCCATAATTTGAATCTTAGGTTTGTGGGCCTCATATCACCGCCTTCACATCGATTACAAATCTTTAAGAGATCGTTTACGTATATGTTTGAATTAAAAAAAAACTGGAACTGGACAAGGTCTTTTTTAATTGCTTTCAGTTCCATTTTGCGTATCAATAATAGATGTTTGTGTATAATAATGGATTTATATTTTTATCATTGATACAGCAAATAAACTTATTATTATTATTATTATAATCGATGACGGTTTCACAGCAATCATACATCTTAAACTTGGAATTTGAAGTTTTGATTTTGATACAGAATTAAGGCCTTATATTATTTTTCTTTTGTGTTTTGTTATTGTTAATTTTAGATAAAGAACAATTCAAACAATTCAACAATTAAAGATAAAAACAATTTTCAGTGATCCATTAAAAATAAACTTCATTACATTCCCACAACATATTTACGGAAAAGTGAGCCAAGTCATCATTTTATTGACTCTCCTATTTCCCAAAATGTTGTTATTCGATGGCAGTAACGTTAATTTGTCGTTTTTAGCCAACACATAAATAAACCACCATGTCATAAATAATGCCTAAATCGGCTAGTAATGATACGTTAATCATACTAGCCAGCAAGCAAGTCAGCAAATAAACTTTATGAGCCTATTAAAGATCGAACGGACGCTTAAGCTTACCTATAGGCTTACCTTTATATTTATTTGCAGTTTATCACGGGAAAATAAGGTTTATATTTTATGTTTTATTATATCTATATTTTAGGATAATGTTTTTATTTGTTGTTTTTATTTCGTTTAAAAATTTCTCTAGACATAGTATTAGAGGGAGCCCTAAGCTCGTGATCTTACCTTTATGATATTTTACGAGTAAATCAACAGACTATAACTTCTCGAAACAAGTTCGAAACTGAAGTAATAATAAACAATTTTAAAGATTATACTGAAAAACATACTATTTGTGTATGTGGTGTAATCTGAAACGATGAAAAAAAATCACTAATTTTTTTTTCCATCGCATATAATTTTCTGTAACATCTTAATTTTTATTTTACTATATGCAGTATGTTAATCAACTCTCGGATGGGAATGATTGAACGTAGTATAAGAAAATCTAACAGTATATATATATATATATATATATATATATATATATATATATATATATATATATATATATATATATATACAGTATATAAAATCTAACAGTATATATATATATGTATATATATATATATATATATATATATATATATATATATATATATATATATATATATATATATATATATATATATATATATATATATATATATATTTATGGAAGTGGAAGATGAAGCGTCGAGATTTAACAAATCTAAAACGCAGTTCTACCCGAGAACCTAGTATGTATATGTATATATATATATATATATATATATATATATATATATATATATATATATATATATATATATATATATATATATATATATATATATATATATATATATATATGGGCCTTTCAAATTTTATTAAGTATGGCTTATACCTCGTATATTCTTGCATTGTGGAACCGGCCCTGAATGTTTCTTCTATTGGTCTGACATTTCCAGTACAATAAATCAAAATATCGTGTACATATCAAACCAAAACAATAAAGTTTTTGTTTTATCTGTATAAAAAAAATATTTTCCAAGTTTGATATAAACAGATCTGATAATAAAGGGCTTAGTAGGGAACCCATTGCTAGACCATCCTTTCGTTTGTAAAAAAACACTATTAAACTGAAAATAATTTTCAGTAATGCATAAGTTAAAGAGTTCTAAAATATCGTGCTTAATAATTAGATTGATGTTATTTGTATGAGTAAATTATCTATGAGTTGTAGGCAATGTTTATTGGGAATATTCGGGAACATATTGCTAACGTCAAAGGATGCTAGAAAATCGTTTTTTGTTTTGTAAGCTTTTTGTAAGGTCCACCGAGTTCTTTATTGAATGTTTGGGCGAGAAATTCGTTAAGTTTTTGAGAATATAATTTACGTAAAATGTTTGGTTTCTTAAAAGGCTGTTTGTTTACGAAGCTACCGGTCTTATTGGAAAGTTTCCTTCATGAAATTTTATTAAACCGTATAGTTTTGGAGGAGTAGAATTTATATTGACTAGTTTATATTCATCTTCGTTTGACAAAATTGTGTTTATATTTTTTATTGTTGATTTTAACTTGTTTTGAATTTTTGTGGTAGGATCATTTCTTATTTTGACTAGGTGTTCATTATCTAGAAAGTTTTTAATTTTTGTTTAGTAAATTTATTTTTCAAGAATAACACTTGAATTACCTTTATCTGCTTTAGTCATAACTAAATTATTATCTTTAATTTTAGAATTAATAGATTTCGTAATATGGTCTTCATTTTTGTTGTGGTATTCTCGATTCATTTCTAGAGTCTTTTTAATTTTTTCTTTTGTAACATTAGACTTATGAATGTTAATGATGAAAAAATGAAAAATGAAATATTTTGGAAGCGATTGAAATTTATAAATATAATAAAGACCCGATTAGACAGTTCTCCGAAACGATCAGACAGATCTCCGAAATTCCCTACTATTTAAAATATTGTAAAAAGTTAACCCCAATAAAAGTGCATAATTAGGTACATAGGATAAACAGCTGTAATACCATAGTTTTAAAGTAGTGTTTGAGAATGTAACATTGTTGTCATAGTAGATCAATTCTTCTATTGGAACCTTCGGTGTGAAACACTAAACTCGACGAGATTTACCACTAATCACCAGATCACTTTTTGAAAACTTCTCGACGTACATATCGCTAACCATTGTTAGCATCATCAGGAGATGATTTAATCTAAATCGGCAACATCGTTTTCACACAAAGTTAAAGATAAAAGTGATAGATAACAAAGTAAAAAATTGTTTTATTCGGTTTAAGAAATGAACTATCACAAACTAACGGACCAATCAATCTATATTTGTATCAATACTGTATGTATTTGCGCTTCTCTTTCTCTTAAAATTATCCCTACGGATTTTCCGGACAACCCGATAATTTGTTTGGTATGCTGATATGTATGAATGTTTTGATATACTTTATTTCTTTCGCAAAACATGTGTATTTTAAACAGATTTTCTCAGCAAAAGATATAAAAACTTATTATTCAAGTTTCAACTTATAGTATAGTATCAAAAAACGTAATAAAAAAAACATTATTGTAATGTGTGTTGCACATGACAATTTTTTTATTTTTTTGACTGCCGAACGTGCTTCTATACGAACAAAATAAACAAAAGACTCAATTTACGTACATTAGCGCATACTTGATGAAATATTTACAATTCTGAACGCTCTCCGTTAATTTATAGAATTGGCGCCTGCAAAATTAATTGTAGAAATTTTCCGAAAAATTCAAAATTTCCAAAAATACCGCACCGTATCAACATATTATGTTAGTGGATGTGTAAATATTCAGATAATATAATATAAATAAAATTTCAAAATTTTACTAAGGTTTCAATTGAACATGGATTTACTTATTCACTAGTGTTCAAAATTGTTTATCCAAAACCACTTAGCAAATTATTATCTATAATGACAGTTTTTCATCGACAAATTACAGAATAGTCACTTATTGGCACCTCTCCCCATAACATTCTTTAAGTATTTGTCTTGTTTCATTAAAATATTACACGCTCAACACACAAATTGGTGCCTGGAAATCCTGTTAAGTGTTCTTAAGTATTATTAAAGGTACCCATAAGTAATATACCAGGTATGTAAATATGAAACCGGAATTTTTGTCTAGAAAATATACGTTTATTATATGAAAATGATAAAAAATATTTTAGTCCAAATATTGCCCGTCGCTACTTATACATTTTCCCCACCTGTCTGACAATTTGTGGATGCCACAAAGAAGTGAAGCGCTTCTCAACAAGTGTGTCTCCCATCCATGCAAATAAATAGTAATCGGATGGAGCCAAGTCTGGTGAATAAGCCGCATGAGAAAGTATTTCCCAACTAAATGCCTCAATCATTTCCTTGACCATTTTTGCTGTGTGTGATGGTGTATTATCATTTTTTGATATCCTGGTCGTTTTTCAGGCTAAGCTTGATTCAAATCGATAATTTGTTGTCAGTAGCGTTTTCGGTAGGTCCAGTTTGCAACCTAGTTGTAAACCATCTAAACAGTTCTGGGAAATTAGTTCGTGATATGCGCAAAAGTTGGAAATGTTCCGATGTCATCACGTGGCATCACTCAAACACTTATGTCTCATAATAACATATTTTTTCATGTACAGGAAAGCATGTGACTATTAAAAGTCTTAATATAGAGTTAGATGTGACATAGTGAGATAGATAGTGACGCTGTTCGACGTCGATTTAGGGAGAGACAGATTGACATTCAACTTTAAGATGCCCCATTTAGTGAAGATTTCAAAATGATACAATTGACATTTTTCTTTCCACAAAAAATATTATTGCATTTTTTGCAAAAGAATCTTAATTCAACTCAAAGGCAATGTGTGTGAGGCAAATTAATTATTGATCTATTATTTTATTAAGATAGAACTTAATCAAAATGAAATGAAAGGAATTATTGTAATACTTTTATTTATCACAATATTTTTCCTTAAAACTAAAACAAATACAAAATATAAATGTACAGCACGCAGTTGCGGATCGTGGGCTTTTAAAGTGGGAGGGCGTAGAAGAAAATAGTGGTGCTGAATTTTTTTTTTGCTTTTCTCTTCCTCCTTTTTATTTTTCGTGTTATTGAAACCCTATACAGAAGGTGAACCAGAAAAATGAGTTAAAGGAAAGAAACTGAACGGAAATAAAATATGGTGTTTTCTTCTGAAAAATTGTTTACTGTGATAAATGCTGGAGGGGCGGCGCCCCAACGCCCTACCTCATGAGCCTCATTACAGGACGAGCATAATGTGCTGGGCAACCATCTTGTTGAAACCACATTTCTCTGTAGATATTGAGTGATACATCTTCTAGCAAAGTCTGTAAATCCTTTTGGAGAAAAGCCAAGTAGTTGGCACCATTGGAAGTGGAAAGAAAAATGCCAATTATTGAATAGTTTTGAAATCTTCACTAAATTAGCCATCTTAAAGTTGAATGTCCATCCGTCTCTCTAATTTGTCGTTGAAAAGCGTCACTATATATCTCATTCTATCACATGTGTTCTGTCTCACTTACACTGGTAAAGTCCAGTTTTGAGTACGCAAAAATATTTTTCATCATGGTACGAGTTTTTTGAAATATGATCCTTTTGCAAAAAAAAGCAATAATATTTTTTGTGGAAAGCAAAGTGCCAATTGTTGTACTATTTTGAAATCTTGACTAAATGGGCCATCTTGCCCTGGGTAGTGTAATACATTTTTTTTAAGATGAAGTGTTAAAATTAGCTGACATACTTTTTTAAACCACGACTCAATGAAAATATTTTTTTTCTAAATCAACAAAGTTCATTGTTTGATTTGTGACTATAATTAATAGCATGGTTATTTATGATCACGTTAATAAAAAATAACACTGAAAAATAGGAAAATTGGTGATAACAGTACCTAAAGATATAGCATAAGGAGTCGTATTTCAAAATTTTCAAAGATATGTCTATTATCACTTAACATAGTGACATGGATTTTTTTTCTTATTTTTACCAGAACTGATATAATCTGACCTTTCGCCCGGCACCCGCTTGATGCTGAGTTTCGGGACACCCTGTATATGTTGCTACAACTTCCCACATTTTTTTCAAATTTCTTATCTCTACACCGCCCACTTTATGTCTAAATATTTTACAGCTATCGATACAAATTAGCTTCTTTTGTCCAATACTGATTTGTCTCATCTTTGCTTATCAATGACAAAAGATTTGACGGCCTGACGGCTGTGACGACACACAATAATACTGCTGTACAGGTACAGACAGATCGTTTGTGTTGGATGCGGGCGAAATTATAATAAATTCCGAGATATCGACAAATATAAAATCGTATATTTAAAGAAAATCAAAATAGATGTGGTACAAAAACTCATCATTGAGATCAATATTATCAATTTTAATCAACTATTATTTTTATGATAACATTATTTTGTTCGCTTTATTATATTCAAATAAAAATATTATCGCAATTGACTCAAAATAAGCGTTCTATCAGATTAAAATCTCAAACCGTTTGTAACCAGGTTTAAGGTTACAAACATGTGCAGTTAGTCAATTCACCAAACTGGTTTTGGTCAAATTATCTGAAATGTCATGCTGGACAAAGCAATTGACACGACATCACTAATTTTCTTATACTACGATATACGTTTATATATTTGTTGTTGATTGTTTTCCAGTTATTTAGTTCAGTTGTTTCATAAATAATCATTTTCTTTGAGTTACATACACTGTTTAGCACTAATAACGAAAATAAACTTAACATTTGACCAATCCTATATTATTGAAGCATGACATCTGCTTAACAATGATACCACCTTTAAATAACTCAACATAGAAAAATAAATCACTAGTAATAATAAATGAAATTTGAAAAAAATTAGTTAAACCATATAAGAATGTAAAAGTAATGTCTATATATAAAAGTGTGTATAAGTTTTATACTAGGCAGAAAAAGAAGCAAAAATTAGATATACTGATGTTCCTGAGTAGCGGTTACAGAGTGAAGGATTGATTTCTGTAGCCTCGGACATGTCGGAACTAGTGATCATCCATCAAAACGTACAAATCATTGAAAAATACGACGTTGGAAATTGAATGCCAATTGAAGAGGATGGAATGTTGACCATAGGTATTGAGCATTGGCTGTTAAAGAACGAAGCTCCAAATGTAAATATTGAGAGATAAAAGCTCATTTCTTTATATGCGAGAGAAGAAATGAAACATGGAGGTATGTGTATATTCTGATGTGAAGATGGAACTTTCAAAAATGAATATGTGGAAGGTGTTGTGGTGTTGGCTGGTGGTTTGGATAATGCTTTCAAAGTGGTGATTGTGTGCGTGTATCGTAGGGGGATTGTTCTTACGATTCGAGTATTTTCTTCTCAAGTATCTGCATATAACATTACTCTAAATATGGTATCATTGTTGCGGAGGATTTTGATTTTTTTTTTTTTTTTGATAAGCATAACTGTCGAATAAGGTAACTATTTGTGTCAATCTATTTTTGAAGCAACTCGTTAAACTAGTGAATCTGCTAGTTTGATAAATGATATATCTTATAAAACATGCTTGAGGGTACCTGGTTATGTTTGGAACCTGGCACTCTTTGACCATTATGCGCAGACAGTTATTATTCAGGAATGGTGCAGTAAATTAGTCAGTAAATTATGTATATAAACGAGTTTATGCAGAGAATAAGGTTTTGTCCTATAAAAACGAAATTGATAATGTGGATGGGCCTAGTGTATATGACTCTAGAACAAGTAATGAAGCATATAATGTATTTATTACACCGGTTTTAAATTTGTTTAATGCTATTTTTGTTTTAAAAAAGTTCCCACGCACTAAAACTACTAATTGTTGGATCACGAGATGTATACAATTGTCAAACTCGTATAAAATAAAGTTGCAAACTTCTAAACAATATTATAATACATACTGTAATATACTGAAACAAGTAATTAAGAAAGCAAAAAAATGTCGAATAAAGAATTTATATCTAGCTCTGAAAATAAAGTAGCTGCTACTTGGAAACTGGTAAAAAAAAAACAGATGAGAGTAAGCAAAATAAGAGTGAATTGGAGCGTTTTGCTTCGAAATCAGTGATCCTATTAAGACTGTTAATAGTCTAAATAATTATTTTGTGGGTTCATGTTTGGACATGAGTCGAATTACAGCCTGAATACTTCAGTTTCCTTGGTGGCTCAGACAATATATTTGGCACCTACGGATTGGCATGAGGTTTCGAAAATAATAAAGAAAATAAAGAATAAAAAAATCAGTCGGCGATGAAAATCTTCCATCATAAATAATTAAAGAGATTGCAAACTATATATCTAGGCCGTTATCTTTTATTGTGAACCTCTGATTTTCCAATGGTTTATATCCTGATTTATTGAAAAATGCACATATAAAACCAATATACAAAAAGAGCAAACCAGATGAAGAAAAAAACTACAAACCTATAGCGTTACTAAACAACGTTAATAAAATATTAGAGAAGGCATTTTATAAAAGATTGATAGGATTTTTAGAAAAGTACTATATAATTAGTGATACCCAAAATGGTTTCAGAAAAGGAAAATCAACAACTAGGGCAATTTTTCAGGCAATCACGTATATATCCAATTCATTAAATGCTAAAAGAACCACCAGATACCAAAGTCCATTGATTTGTACAAAGCTTTTGATAGTGTTAGCATGCAGTACAGTATACCAAATTGAGTAACTGTGGCATAAGAGGCAATGCTTTAAAACTAATTTAATCGTATATGAAAAATCGTACGCAACAGATATTAATAAGGGATACTGATGGCAGGGCATTTCTCTCAGAGAGGGTACATGTTTCCAAGGGTGTTCCGCAGGGTTCGGTGTTGGGTCCATTGTTGTTTGTACTATATATTAATAATATCACTAATGTGTTGAGTGAACAAACACTTATGTATGCAGATTATCTGAACCTTATATTTAGTGAGGGGAACATTGTGGATGTACGGGCAAGTGTATATAGGGTGTGCGAGGCTCTTAATCAGTATTTTTCTGCCCACGATCTCCTCTTGAATGTATCAAAAACACAGTGCATTCTTTTTGAAAATCGCAAAAGTAATGACATCAATTTTGTTTACAACAACAGTGTATTTAAAACGACAGCATGTGCCTCAGTACTTGGATTAGTAATCGACCGGAGATTGGATTGGAGAGCCCATTTTGAAAAACTTAGCATATAGTTGTTAAAAAAAGGATTTTCACTTTGGTAAGTATGTACATTCATGATTCTTTAATGTTTGTATATAACAACAAAGAACTTTTTGAGTCATTCCAAAATGAACATGAGTATGCGACACGATATAAATCCGATCTTTTACCATCAAAATATTATTTTAGTTATATTCAAAAGAATGTTAACTTTATGATTATATAAATATACAACAGTTTTCCATTAAATTTCTGGTCCAAAGTCCAAAATTGCAGCAAATAAAAGCCTCAAGGAAGCGTATTACTTATTAAATGATGTTTTTAATGATATGGACAAATTTAATATAGCTAAATAAAACATTGGTATATTTTATATTAGAATAGTATTCATTATTAGTGGAACAATGTTAATGATTAATTGATTGTTTGAGTTAATTTTCTTTTTTGTTATTTTTTGGAAGAATTATTTATTATGTTTATTATATTTATTATTTATCAATCTATCTATCTATCTATCTATCTATCTAGCATTTAATGCCTTATGCATGCCTTAAAAATTTAAATTAAATAAAAAATAATCAAAAAATTTAACAACGGCGCTTTCAATCTTTATAAAATAAAATCTTTATAAAATCTAAAAGCTCTGCTGTGTTTGATAAGATACAGATAAGGATCTGTTGTCTGAAATTGAAGCCGATT
This sequence comes from Cosmopolites sordidus, assembly GCA_031761425.1. Taxonomy (NCBI): domain Eukaryota; kingdom Metazoa; phylum Arthropoda; class Insecta; order Coleoptera; family Curculionidae; genus Cosmopolites; species Cosmopolites sordidus. The sequence continues at coordinate 54,568 of JARFXV010001211.1, forward strand.
CCAAACAAATCATGTAGAAGCTAGCCACAAAGCTAAAAACATAATGATCCATAATATAACGGTGTGTAAAAAAAACTAAACAAAGTGCAAAGGAAAAAAATGTAGGTACCATTTCAATTTTCAGTTAGAAATAAAATTCGCCGTGCAACCATCTGCAGGACATTTTTCTTCAGGTTAGATAGAGATTCGTTCCTTTAACAAATTATTACTAGAGATGAAAAATGGATTTTATACAGAAACCCACATAGGGAAAAATAATGGTTTACACCACCAAGCAAAATAGAGGCTTTTATTTAAGACTTCTAGTTCTGGATTGTCGAACGTCTGAGTTAAAAGATTTTCTACTATGTTGATCATCTTTTCTGAAATATGTTCTTTCGACTGTTGCATCGACTGAAGCAAAATAGAGGCCTTTATTTAAGAGTTCTAGTTCTGGATTGTCGTACGTCTGTGTTGAAAGATTTTCTACTATGAAGATGATCTTTTCTGAAATATGTTCAATTTTGAGTTTTTTAAATTTTTTATTTAAAGATAACATTTTTTTTTATAAATGTACTATTTACTACTGTGAACATATTCCTTTAGAAAGTGCAGCATTTGATAAATAGATTAATCAATTTTGCTTTAAACAAAGATAATTATAACAAATAACTAAAATTAATTAGGGAAGTATCCGAAGTGAACGGTTAAAATAAGAACATTGTAGATAAATTAATTAGAAAACATAAGTTCAGAAAATTATCGAAATAATCTTCTAATTTTCAAAACGATCAGAACAAAAATAAATTCATGGTAATACCATTTGATGCCCAATTAATAAGAGAGCGAGACAAAATTTTGAAAAAAGTGGACATTAAGGTTGTGTACAAACCATATAATAAATTAAGAGAAGTCCTGGTTAATCCAAAGGATAAAGTGATATGACATGAAAAGTCAGGGATTTACGAAATTAGTTGTCAATATTGTGATCGAAGGTATATTGGGCAAACAAAAAGATCCATTTTAACGATATATAAAGAACATATTGCCACGGGCGTAGCCAGGATTTAGTTTGGGGGGGGGGGGGGGGGGGGTTAGTTTGAAGTAAATAAAACAACAAAAATATACTTACCTGAAATGAAATGACAAGAGATGGCGTTACTGTGCGCAACGTCCACTAGTTCGGATATATATTCAATTGAAATGTAATAATTTAACTCTCTTCACTCCTCGTATTTTTTCGGTATACTATTAGATAATATTTGGCTTATTTCAGGGGGGGGGGGGTTGAACCCCCAAAACCCCCCCTTGGCTACGCCCGTGCATATTGCCCACATTAGACATGGGAGAAATGAAAAATATTGTGTTGCCCAGATACAATCGAACATGACCACAATATAGATATTAGTAATTTAAGACTGGTTAAAAGTGTAAATAACAATAAGGCTTTGGATTCATATAAAAGCATTCGAATAGAAAAATTTAAGAAAATCGTGAACTGGGATAAAGGATCTATTCGGTTCTTGATATTTACACGCTTTATTTGTTAACACATATAAATACAACATAGTTTGGATTTAGAATTATATTAAATCATCTCCTGATGATGCTAACATGGTTAGCGAAAAGCGCATCGAGAAGTTTAAAAAATTGATTTGGCGTTTTGTGGTAAATCTCTTCGAATTTAGCATTTCACATCGAAGGTTTCAGTAGAAGAATTGATTTTTTTATTTGGTTAAATTACACCGGAAATTCGCAAAAACTCACTCATGAAAACTCAGTAGGAAACTAATCTATGAAAACCGGATGTAGATGCCAGGGGTTATCGGGAAGTAATAAATTATTAAGTAGTAGGGGGCATGGTGATTGGGGATTACACAGGGAGGGACGCTGGCATTTACGGTCATGGGAAATACGCAGCACCTGAAAATCGACTGATTAGATTCAAAATTTAATTAAAAAAGTACTTTAGCCCCTGAATATACCATATTTCAGTTAATTCTGTCTGGAAAACTAAAGCTGCTATAAAAAAGAGCCTGGTATTATTAAAATCAGTACATCAAAAATATCCAAAAGCAGTTTTTAATATTTCGATACCACGACAAATTTTATATCAAACAGTATTATTAATTTGAATATGTGCCTACTGATGCCTTAATGTATGAAGATTAGGGTGTACGATTAATATATCCTTCCGGTTCTAACCTACGGCTCCCAGACATCGGTATTTAAATTAAATTCTAAGACATAAAAAATAGCAATAACACAAATATGGACGGTCTGGAAAGAACTACGTTAGGAATAAAATTTTCAGAGTAAAAATCAAATAACTGGATCCGAAGTAAAAATAATGTTAAGGATGTGAGGGAGCAACTTAAATGGAGTTTTTCTGGTCACAATGGAATATCAAGATGGTTAAGGAAAATAACTAAAGAATAAGAGGTCGACCCAGGATGACTTGAAATAATCGGCGGTGCCACCCGGAAACTATATAGCGGAAAAAATATAGCATGAAGGACTTGAGGCAGGCATATGTCCTAAGTTGAATATCATGAGTGATAAAAGAAGAAAAAGAAAAAGTACAGGTGTTTGCATTTATAAAAAAAAAATATTAAAAATTGATATAACTGAAATCAGAGCTCTCACACACAGTATGTCGGAAAAATAACGGAACTTTTCAAATTTAAAGAAAACTATTAGCGCAGTCTATTAAACGAAACCACCATCATTAGAATCGATCAACGGATTGTCAAGTTATAGTCATTAAAGGGATAGTACCTTCGGTCACCTCGTCATAAAAACTCAATGGAACAAAGAGCTAATTAAATTTTGTTTCAAGTTCGGTAAAATTTTGACAGAAACATTTAAACTGATAAAAAAAGTTTACGGTGATCATTGTTTATCCCGCACATGTGTGTTCGAGTGGTATAAGCGATTTCAGAGCGGTCGTGATGCTTTCCCGATACGTGAAATAATCGTCTACGATGCGAATTTGACTGTGAGATAGATACCGGAGGAATTAAATACGACCAACTACATCATTCATGAAATTTTGACAAAAAACTGACAGAAACGAAAAGTCTGAGCTCGATTTGTTCCTCACGCCCTAAATGAGGATCAAAAAATTGCTCGCGTTGAACATTGCGAGGATTTTATTAAAACAGCCCGAGGAAACTGCTTTATGTCAAGAAATGTTACAGGCCACCAAGTGACTCTAGGTCAGAGGTCGCCAACTCGTCGATCGTGAGCTACCGGTAGTTCACGTGGACAATTTCAGTAACTCACGGCTATAAACAATCCTCGGACGTCGAACTCATAATCGGTATAAACGCAAATATCGAAATTTTAATACTATTATGGATTACGGCCTGATCAGCGCATCGTAGGCACCGATGATCAGCCGCTGATGCTACCACGCTAGAATCCGCAAAACCACCGAGAAAATTGTAGAGAGTAGCGACCAATCAATCATTCATGAAAAATCTCGGCTGCTTTTAACGGAACATATAGATAAACCTGTGCCGCGATATATAGATAGACGACGCCGCGTTCAGTATTCAGTTACGTTACAATCACAATTACAAGTATGGCAAGCAGTAGTAAAAAAGTTGAAACATACCATTTCCATTCTCAGTGGGAAGAACAATACTTCTTTACAGAAATTAAAAGCAAAAGTATGTATTTGTTGGGTAACGCTTCTGTATCCCTTACTAAAAAGGGAACTATTGAAAGGCACCATAAAACTGTTCATTCGACTTTTGAAAAATCATATCCTTTACATTCTACCGGTAGAAAGGAAAAGTTGAGATAATTGAAAAATCTGTTAATTGGACAATAATCAACCTTTTTAAAACTATTTGACAAAAATAAGGCTGCAACTGAAGCTTCCTATCGCGTGTCGCAGATAACTGTATAGAATAAGAAGCCTTATGAAGAAGGAGAAATAATTAAACATGCATAGTCCATCTGCCACAAAAGTAATATAATTTTCTGCCAATACAATGATGACACGAGTAGAAGTAATTAGTAAAGATGTTTTTTTACAGTTAACATGTGACTTTGATAACTGTAGATATTTTTCCTTTCAATTTGATGAATCTACAGATGTGGTTGATACTGACCAAATGGCTGTTTTTGTCAAGATGATTTTTAGCGATTTTATGATTAAAGAACTTTTGAAGATTATTTCACTAAAAGAGCATATTACTGGACATGACCAGTTTTCCACTTAAAAAATGTTATTTCGTCTAAGAAAATTACAATAGTTAAAATGGTAGGTTTAACAACAGATGAAGCTCCTTCAGCCATGGTGGGTTCCGAAAAGGGTCTTGTGGCATTATGTCGATAGGATGATACTTTCAATTTCTCTCTTATCATAAGCATTATGCTTATTGGTGGATAATGGAAAGGATATTCGGGAAGTTTTTGAAACTATACGACGTAAAATGGTAGTAAAAATTGTGAACAAGGTTAGAGCTCAGTCGTTATAGAGAAGATTATTCAAAGAACTGAGCGATGAAATGGACTGTCAATAGGGGGATTTATTTCTTCACTCTGACGTCCGATGGTTGTCTAGAGGGAAAGTACTCAAACGTTTTAATAATCTCTTACCTACTCTAGTTGATTGTTTAAACAACGCGATAATCCCATTCCTGAACTGGGAAACCAACCTGGCTTGAGGATTTTGGATTTCTGGTGGACATTACAGAGAGATTGGATGAACTTAACTTATAGTTTCAAGGGAGATAAAGAATTAACAGAAATTATTTCTGATATAAAAGCGTTTACCAAGTAGCTTGAGTTTTTAGGAAGAAAACCTCAGAAATCAATCTCGACACCAAGCGCTTCCCCGTTCTTTCAGAAAACTTATCTCAAAATCAGTTGCAACCTTACGACAGTAAATATCATGTGCAAATAATATCAAACTTGAAGGATGCCTTTAAATCTCGTTTTAAATATTTCAACGTCATCGCACTAGTAGTGCAATTTGTTGACTGACTCTTCATGGAAACTAATATTGAACAATTTGCCAGTTGTGTTAAGCGGCCCTAAACGTTCAATATTATGGTCAATATATTGCACAATAATGCATATTGCACAATAACATTGACCGTCTGTAGGTTATATTGAAGAACTACTCAATATATTGAGTCAATCAAAAAGAGTTTGATATTTATTATGCAATATGATGTTATCTGATAAATATTGAATCGTCTGTGTGTGATATTGCATAATAATGGTTCATTTCTGTCTCCGCAGTCAAGAAGTGAATATATCAGTATTATATTGGTTTTTTGCTTGAAATGGCTACGAAAGATAAAATAAGTAAAGAAGAAGAGAGAAAAAACGTTGGCTTGCTGATATAGCATCTCGCATTGTAGTGTCCTTTTTTTAATTTCAGGTATAACCATTCTCAAGAATTCATCAAATAATGTACCGTCCATTCGCAGAAAGTTAATCAGCTGGTTCACACATTCTTAATTCACCTAATAAATTTTCATGAGTGTATTTATTTAATTTTTTGAACCATTCTTTCATCCATCTGCGTTTTTTTTCTCCTTTTCAAAGCTCTAATGACTAAAGCAATTGTCACACAAGCTTTACTTTTCGACATGTTAAGTTGTTGACTGTAGAAGGGTCAGTTATAAACTAAATTATTGGATAATAATATTGCAATGTGTGGGTCCTCCAGTCAATATATTGGCTATAATATTGAACGTCTAGGGGCCGCTTTACGCAGCACTATGGCGAGGATAGGGTTACAACACAAATGGAAGTTATTACGCTTCAAAATGATTTAACTTAAAAATTCTTAGAGTTAAATACAAAATATACATGGCCTTTAGTAAGTAAAGACAAATATTCAGTTTTAGCTAGCGTTGCCTTAAAATTGAAAGCGATATTCTGTTCAGAGCTATCTGTCTGAATCTTCTTTCTCCAATATGAAAGTGATTAAGAGCAAATACCACAACCGACTTACAGATGAATATTTCGATCATTGTATTCGAATGCATGTAACGAACTATATCGCCAATATTAAAAGAATTGTTGAAGAGTGAGAGTGTCAGCCTTCTCATTAAAATGTTATATTGATCTACATGTGCTTTCATTTAAATTTTGAAGAGGTTTCTTTTTTGTTATTTACATGGGTCGTGCGAGTTTAATTTTTAAAAATATATGACATGGCGTTGCGTCAAAATAGGCCTTTTCATAGTTAAAATTTTTTTGTGCGCATGCCGCAACTTCCGCCATGTTTTTCGGGCACTTTATGCGTGTATGAGCTGTGAATATCATGTTTTCAATGTAACTAACAAAAAAAAAATTAATTATTAATTCACTATACATAGTACAGTGTTAATTTGTTATATACTTGAAGTAAAATATTAATACAAGTATTTTAATAAAAATATATAATGTTATCAGTAAAAAAAGAAGCCAAAAACGTTGTTGTTATGGCATATGTCGGAGCTATACGTGTAGTAAATCATTTTCGGAGCAGTTATATTACTTTATTAATTTTCCAAACCCTTGTCTTGAATATCGTCGAAAATTTATTAAATTAACCAAATGAAAACATATAAAAATGTCCAAAGTGGGATAAATACGTCTTAAATGTGATTTGTGAGTTAAAAAATGTGGACAAGATAATGGTCGATTCCAACTGATTGATCATATTAACAAACATACATATATTTGTTCACTTTATTTCGAAAAAGAAAGTGGCCTAACAACAGAACATCCTGACCCTATCAGCTATGTAAAAATAAATCCAGTAATCAGGTAATTTAAATCCATTTAATTGTTAATTTAACAGCTCATGCTATAACATCAAATGATAAATGTTTTCTTGTAAGTAAAAGTAAAAGTGGCTGAAAAATATAAACAAACTCATGGGGTAAGTTAATTATTTAAAAAAAATGCTCCCGTAGAGTATAAGGGTATTAAAAAATATGAAAATTAATATTTGCTCCAAAGTTAATATAAAAATAAATGTAATGTTATAAATATAATGTTGTAAATATAATAAATTTAAAAGTAATATGAATATAATTGTCATCTTAACCTTTCAACAAGTCCTTTTTTTCCACCTTGGAGACTGCCATGGTATTTTAACCATTGTAATTGAATACAAATATGAGCTTCTGTTGTGGGATGCACTAATAAAGCACCATCAATTATTTTTTTATTTAGTTGCACTGATAATAAGGGTAATATTGTTTGTTTTATTTGTTTGTTGTTGCTTGTTGTCCAGCCATATTTATAAAAAGTGCCCGAAACCTTCATATTAACGCCTCGTTAACATGGCATGACAAACTAGTCATGAAAAAGTCTATTGTGATTATTTTTCAGACATATTCGAATTTTGTATGTACAAATTATGTAATGTATAATATAGTTATAGTAAAATAAATCTTGTACGTCAAAAATATTTTTCCATCATTGCATTAAACAAGTTTAGATAGCTCTCTCTATTTGAATATTATTAAAGTAGCTCAACACGTTGGAAATGTTGGCGATCCCTGCTCTAGGTAGTTCAAACTCATTGCAGATGCATCAGATGTTGGCATGTCAACCAGGAAAACCAACAGTGTTGCCAGGTCGTATGCTAGGCCCCGAGTTCGATTACTTCATAGTCACATCGCTTAATTCGTGAGGGCCTCTCGTATAACCAAATACAACTGATGTCTATTTTGAATCAAGTAACAAAGCATCCTAAAAATTATACTGTCTGTTTAAACATGACAATCACAATGTACTGTTACTATCTGATTATCAATAAAACGAAATGACGCTGGCATAATTAGATCAATTTTCTATATAGAGATAATGGGGCCACGATATTTTATTGCCTCAGATTAGAGTCGCATACGTCACACAGTCATACATTTTTATTTCATTAAAAACAGAATACAGGTCGGTACGTACGTGTGTGCGTGAGATAGTGTTTGTATCAGATATGTCGCACCTCGGTGCAAATCCGAATCGTAGATTCAGCAAATAAACACAAATTTAAATCAAATAACCATTGCGTTAATTTGTTATATTCACTCGGTCACATGAGGTTCGGTGTGTTGGGAGAGAAATTGTTGTTTTTGATTTAATAATCTTGATAAAACGTGAACATAGTTACTATACTGTACCGCAGAGAAACGGGCGCTTATAAATATTAAAAACTAATCGAAATACTTTATTTAAATAATTAAAAATAGATCACGTCATAGAAGAAAACTAGTATATATATATATATATATATATATATATATATATATATATATATATATATATATATATATATATATATATATCATCATCAGCCCGTATCGATCCACTGCAGGATGAAGGCCTCTTCAGCATGCTTCCAACCTTCACGGTCCTGGGCTTTCCTCTGCCACTCGGGTCCAATATACTTAACGATGTCATCAGTCCATCGTGCTTTCGGTCTTCTTCGCGGACGTTTGCGATCAAGCGGTATCCACTCCAGGATTGCCTTGGTCCATCTGTCGTCCCATCGCCTCGCTATATGGCCTGCACATCTCCATTTCAACTGTTTTACTCTTCCAATGATGTCACAGACTTTTGTTTGTTCCCTGATCCATGCGCACGACTTTCTGTCTCGTCTTGTAATGCCAAGCATACATCTTTCCATTCCCCTCTGTGCCACCCGAAGTTTTTGAATTGATTGCGATGTGAGTGTCCAGGTTTCAGTTCCGTATGTCATAACGGGTAGAACGCACTGATCAAAGACTTTTCTTTTCAGGCAAAGTGGGAGTCTGCTCTTAAACACTATGTTGAGCCTACCAAATGCCTGCCAGCCACATTTAACACGCCGTTCGCCCTCCCGGGCGGTATTCCCCTCCATGGAAATCCTCTGCCCAAGATATACAAAGTTGTCCACAATCTCTAAATCCCTTCCTAGAACTGAAATTCTTCTGTCCTGAGCGAAGTTATTGAACATAACCTGACTCTTTTTCAGGTTTATTTTCAAGCCAAATGGTTCGCCAGCCCTTTGCAGTTCTTTTATGCGTCTTTGCAGCTCCTCTGGGCCTTGTGAAATGAGAATAATATCATCTGCAAATCTAAGATGGTTTAAGTTTGCACCATTGATCTTTACCCCATCCTGTTCCCAATCCAGTTTACGGAATACTTCTTCAAGGCCAGCCGAGAAAAGAATAGGCGATATTGCGTCACCCTGCCGTACACCTCGTTCTATATTAATTCCCACTTCAAGATCATCAAGGTGAATTGTGGCTGTAGCTCCATCATATATCGATTCTAATAGGTTTACATAGGCTCTCTCTACACCTTGGCTAAGCAGTGCATCCATTATCGCATGCTTTGAGATGGAATCAAATGCTTTTTCGTAGTCGATAAAAGCCAAGCACAGTGGCATGGTGTATTCGTTGTGCCTTTCTATGACCTGCTGTACAACCTGGATGTGATCCATTGTACTGAATCCACTTCTGAATCCTGCTTGTTCTCTTGGTTGTGCGTCATTCAGTTTTTTTAATATTCTTTTAGAAATTATCTTAGTGAAAACTTTGTACATCACTGATAGGAGGCTTATTGGACGGTAGTTCTTTAAATCTTCCTGTGCTCCTTTTTTATGTAAAAAGATCACTTCTGCATTTTTCCATAAGTCAGGTACTTTTTGTTCTTTGAGGCATTTTGAGTATAATTTTGCCAGTGTTTTATGTAACGTCCGACCACCAGCTTTTAGCATTTCCACAGTTACACTATCCTTTCCTGGAGCCTTGCCGTTCTTCATCAATTCTATAGCATTTGTTACTTCCTCCACTAGGATATCTGGCATTATATATTGTTCTTCCGTGGGTATTGCTGTCCCTGACTGGCTCTGATCTTCATATAACTGGGAATAAAACCTTCTGACAATCTCTAACATTTCGGTACGCGCCCTGCACACTGTGCCATCCTCACGCTTTAAAGCATATATTTGCGTTCTTTTGTTTCTCAGCTTCTGTTTAGCTTTGTTAATTCCTTTGTTTTCTTCCAGGGTTTTTTGCACTAGCTGCATATTGAATCGGCGCGTATCCTCTCTGATACGTTTTCTTATAGTTTTGCAGAGCTCAGTGTACTCGACCCTGCCAAAAGGACTACCTGCATTTCTCATTGCTCGCCGTTTCTTCATTAAATCAATGGTCTCACTGGAGATTTTTGTTTGTTTGAGACATTTTTCCTCTGGTGCTATTGAAGCAGCCGTTTGAAGTACATTGTTGGCGATTTCTTCATATTGAACTGATATTTCCACCTCCTCTGGATCTTGTAACGCAACAAACCGGTTTGACAAAGCAATCTCAAAATCGCTTCCTCTCTCCAGCAGTTTTCCAGAATCCACCTTGCCCTTCTTTGATCTTACCATTTTTTCGCGCTCTTTTCGACAGTCAATCCGAACCCTTGCTCGTACAATTCGGTGGTCACTTCCAACATTATAATTGTTAAGGACAGTACAATTGGTCAATATTGTTTTATCGTTGGTCATGATGTAGTCAATTTCGCTTGTGAGCCCAGATGGACTTTTCCATGTCCATTTTCTGCTCATATTTTTCTTATAGAATGAATTCATAATATATAGTTCTTGTCCTTCAGCAAAATCAACTAATCTGTCACCTCTATTGTCTCGCTCACCAGTTCCATATGGACCAGTTGCATTTTCGTCTGTTCTTGTTGTTCCAATTCTGGCATTAAAATCACCCATCAGGATTTTGTACCTACATTTCTCCTTGTATAAAAGCTGGGCCACATCATCATAAAATTCCTCAATTTCCTCATCTTTATGGCTTATAGTTGGTGCATAAGCTTGGACGATTTGAAGCCTAAACTTTTTATTCAGCTGAATGACGCATTGGGCTAATCGGTCGGATGTACTTTCAAATTTTACCACAATCTCCTTTAGCTTTCGATTGATGAGGAATCCTATTCCGCCACATCGGCCATTTTCCGTACCTCGAGTGTAGAGTACGTGTCCAGTTGGTTCCAGTTTGATTAACTCTTCACCCTTCCTTCGTGTTTCACAGAGCCCAATAATATCCCAATGTATGTTGTCAAGTTCGATTAACAGTTCTTGCAATCGGGCCTCTGTTTTCATAGTCCGTATATTTAACGTTGCAATGTCAAAAGTCCAATGGCAGCCTGATCTAACCCGGTTATTCTTAGCACCCTCTGCCTTGGGGCAGGTCTTCCCACTGTCGTAGGTAGTTGCCCCTTGGCCTCCGGGGAATGAGGGCCGTGTTTGAGGTTGTACTGTCATATTTCAACATACTGAAATACCATGTTGAAGGTATGGACCGTAATCTGCCACGCTGGTCCAATGCGGGTTGGCAGATTTTGGATCATGTTAGTCTGAGGCCTCCGCTTTGACCTGTCCGCCAGGGGTGACCCTCCCAGGAGCATAGACTCCAGACGGCATAGCTCAAAGCTTCATTGCCCTACTCAAACCCCTTTACCACGTCAAGGTCTGATCCACAAAGGGGCATATATATATATATATATATATATATATATATATATATATATATATATATATATATATATATATATATATACATCGTACATGTAATGTTAGAGTTTCTTGGACTGCGTCCAATGAGACAACAGTAGCTGACTGTCATCAGAGTCTGTACATCGAGGGGCGAGGCAGTGTCATTCAGTTGAGGGGTTGCGGGGGGCTCGTCCCGGGTCAGGCACCCAACAAAAATGTTCATTTAGGCGGAAACGCAGGTATTGTGTGTCCCACATGAGATTGTGGAACCCAACGGTTGGGTGTCTGATGCCACTCAGCTACTGTTCCCATTGGAGGCTATATATATATATATATATATATATATATATATATATATATATATATATATATATATATATATATATACATATATATATATATATATATATATATATATATATATATATATATATATATATATATATATATATATATATATATATATGGCTCTCAGGGAAATAATTAAATAATTATTGCACGTACGTCATCAATCGGGAGAACTCTATTGCCAATTTAAATCCATAAGAAGGAAAAAATCATTTTAAAGTTGGAAACATTCTCCTTTTTTCTTCCTCTAATATCCTATTAGAATAGGATAAAAATACGGTGATCCGATGGATCACATTAAGAGAATTTGCTGTCAAGATATCATTTAGGTTTGTGGTTCTGGACAATGTTGCCGGCCTAACACAACTTTCGTCGCGGAATCTGTCATTTTCACGTTTTGATTATTTTTGAGTTGTGCCTTCACACGTTTTGAATTATTTTTACTGTATTCTTTGCTGGTTTATATATTTTCTGGTTTAGTTTCTGTTTTTGTGAGTTCTGTAGTAAAAAATCTGCGATTATAATAGCAAAAAAATGCCATAACCGTTAAGGAGTTGATGTAAGCAACTTGTCTCGTCACTTATCAGGTATTTTGAACAGGAACGAGATAATGGGGGCTCTTTTTTGCCATTAAATGCTGTGAGAAAGATATGTATTAATAACTTGGTAGGTCTCATGGTTAATTGGAGCTTTTTTAGTGAGTTTCAGCTTCACTAAATATTAGTATTGGTACAGTTAATTTCGAAATGCTTGAAAAATAACGAATTCTTAAAATCAGGGAAAAAAAGCTTATACATCCAAAACTAGTAACTAATCTAGATCATCTTAATATTGTATTGTAATATTGTATTTTTATAAAATTTTATTGAACTATTTCAGAACAAACGATTAATTTTGAAATTATTCATGAAAAACTACTAAAGAACATGAAGCTCTTTGATGGATGCAAAACTTCGCTTCATACAGTTCAAAAAAGAAATTGGTTTCAAATGGAATAAGGATAATCCACATATGGGCCTGATGAAACTTTGAATACTGATATTGCCTTTAAACGAACCAGATATTGCCTTTAAACGAATCCAATTTTTGGAGATGTATCAAAATATCAAAGGCGAATCTCTGTTTGATTTTGTTTATTTGGATGAAACATGGATATTTCAAAATGGGACCTTGAGTCACTCATGGCAAGATGATAGCAAGAGGAGTGTAAAGGCTACAAAAGTTGATGGAAAAGGGTGAGTTCTATACCTAATACTTAGGAGACATTAAAGTCATATTATCATGAATAGTTGTTTTAAGACGTGTCAATAATAACATGTTATTGCAGATATATTGTTCTTCATTCTGGGAACAAGAATGGCTTTATTCCAGAGGCCGAATTAGTTTTCCAGGGGGGGGGGGGGGGCGGATCCACTTAAGATTACTGATCATACTCTGTCGTCGATAATAAACTTTTAAAGTGTGAATAACGGCCGTAAAATTTGGTGGGAAAAAAATTCAATTTAATGTTATTTTTAGATTCGTTAGATGTGGATGAGCAGGACAGTTATCAACAAGCAATAATACATATGATTGCTGAAATATTGCTAAAATGTTGAAAATAGGCACATGCCTATTTTCTCTTATTAGTTGTTTGGCCCATAATCTAATTCACTTTCGAAAATATCAGCGGTCATTCTCGCTCACTTTTTTACTGTATAATTAACTGGTAGTTTTTTTACTTTTTTAAAACATCACAACCAGGTTTGTAATTTGCCAATAACCAAAATTTTGCGTTTTTCAGTTCCGGTCATATTTGCGCACATAAAAACAGTTATTCTTTCCTTTGATAGTTTTGCCCTGATACATTTTTCACCATTAGAGCTTATTGTACGATCTGGAGCAAGTTTGTAAAAAGACCAAGTTCATAGGAGTTAAAAACCTCGCTAGCATCATTGTTTCTAAGATGTGGAACTAATCTTGACTTAACTCAATCCATTGCATTCTCCAGGTTTACACTTGCAGCTTCTCCATTAATTTTACTAACACTTATATTGTACTGCTTTTTGAATCTATGTCACCAACCCGAATCGCAAAAAAATCTAGCAACATTAAACATTTTTGCAAACTTTTCAGCCTTTGCCTGAAGAATGCGTCCAGTAATTGTAGTATTCATGCTTCTTTGATACGTAAACCATTGAAGTAATGTTTCATCGAGTTTTTTTTTGGACAGGTTTGCGAATTCTTTTACCTATTTTCGAAACTACGCAGGATTGCAATATTTTATATTTGTTTTTCAGTATCATGGACACTGTTGGCTTTTTCAAAGCCCTGGATTTGCAGATGCAGACTTGTTTAGCACCACTCTCTATCTTCTGAATTATTGACATTTTTCATCCATTGTTAAAGCCTTCCGAACCATTTTAATGGAACTAACTTCGGTTAATTCATAAATGCTTAAAACACATGTCATTTAAAAATCCGCTGAGGCACAATCACAACCAGCACGACTTTACTACACAACACCAACAAGAAGACTAATGTTGTTAAATAAAATCACCAGGAATAGGCCATTTAATATAAATACATAACTCCAAGTAAATAATGCTGGAGCTAATTGCAAAAAAACTGCGATAGTGTTTGTCGGTCTGTCCAAAGGCGGCTGCCGGTCTTTTGCTATGATTTCTTGCCGTTTTATCGCACAATACGTATTTGAATGTTACTCAAATAAAAATATAATTAATTAAAACCTGAACATTATGGTATGTCTTGGAGAGATCAATAAAGAGAAGATGTCTCTTGGTTTACGGTCATTCTTTTCTCGATGATTTATTTAATCTAGAATGTATTGTCCGTATATCATCTTCCGGTACGAAATCTACTTTGTTCTTCTTTTTCGTGTTTTAGGTATTCCTTTTCTAATAGGTATCTCTTATTATCCTTCCTTAGAGTCTGATGCCTCGACAATTTTGACATTGTTTTCGGTTTCTTTTTTTGAACAGTAAGAACATAAATCCAATTTTCCACTCAGCTGAAGTTTGTTTCTTTGTTTTACGAAATAATATGTTATACTATTAATAAGGGAGAATAACCGTTTCTTTCTTTGGCGAAATATCATATCATTAATAAGGGAGGTACATGGAACAGTTCAACGCAATGGGCGCTTAAGATAATGACAATCTGAAGGTACAAAGGAAGCAACTTATTATTGAGCGGAAGATGGAGATTGCTCTCTACAGGTAGGCAAGATCCCAAAAGAAAATACTCCCGCCAGAGAAGTGTGGATTTGATCCCGACTCTAGCAGATATTTAGAATGATCTCATTTCGACGGATTTTTATCCGTCTCACGTTGAAAGGTTGACCACAATATCCGTAAATACACTGGCGATTACTGAAATAGTTGTTCCTAGAGAGGTTAGCGAGATCATGTTAAGTAGTCATGTTGGTGGCGGGTTGCATTCTCACATAACTTAGGCATTCCTCTAACTTGGGTCTGCGGCAATCAAGACTGCCAAGACAAGAATGCAAGACTGGGTACTCCGGTCGTAAACCTTGGGAATGGTACAGGTATGCTCAAAAAGTGCCATAGTGGGTCCGTGAAGAGAGGTATTAACAATAGAGATTTTTCACTAGTATTCCACCGGTTTCCTAGCTGTTTACCTTGCTGTCGGCTTAAGCCCGGCTCTTGTGCGAAAAAGTAGTCCCGGAAGGCACTTGCTGATGCCTCATTGCCAAACTGTAAGGCGCGGTGTAGTTTCCCAAAGCATTTACTTTGAAGAAGACAATGTAGAAGTTTAATTGCATTGCTCTTTTTACACATTTCATATCAGGCTCTATTTACTCTCTATTGCTCTATTTACACATTTCACATCTCTGTGTGAACGTGTGTGCATGGGTGCGTGTGCGTGTATGCGTGTGTGCGTGTGTGTGGGTGTGTGCGTGTGTGTGTGTGCGTGTGTGTGTGTGCGCGCGCGTGTTTGTGTGATTCTTTTTCTATTAGATTAGATAAGATGTAGATTTAAAGAACTACCGTCCAATAAGCCACCTATCAGTGATGTACTAAGTTTTCACCAAGATAATATCCAAAAGAGTACTAAGCAGGCAGTACTAAGCAATACTAAGAGATCAAGCAGGATTCAGAAGTGGATTCAATACAATAGATGACCACTATGCTTAGCTTTTATCGATTATGAAAAAGCATTTGATTAATCTCAAAGCAAGTCATAATGAGTACATTACTTAACCAAGATGTAGAGAAAGCCTATGTAAACCTACTAGGATCGACACATGAGGAAGCTACAACGACAGTCCACCTTGACGATCTTGCCGTTGGAATAAAGATAGAGCGGGGCGTAGGGCAGGGTGACGCAATATCGCCTCTTCTTTTTTTCTACCTGCCTGAATAAAGATCAATGATGTATACTTAAACCAGTTTAGATTAGCAGATGATATCGTTCTTCTTTCACAAGACCCAGAGGCGCTGCAAAGACACATTCAAGAGCTGATTTGAGATCACCATTTGGTTTGAAAATAAACCAGAAGAAGAGTCAGGTGATGTTCAATAAATTTGCTAAGAACAAGAGGATTTCTATTTTGGAAACGGATTTCGAAGGAAGGAAATATATATATATATATATATATATATATATATATATATATATATATATATATATATATATATATATAGATATCTTGGACAGATTGTTTCAATGGAAGAGAGTAACGCCCGGGATGTGGAATGGCGAGTTAAGTGTGGCTGGCAGACATTTGGCAGGCTCAACATAATGTTTAAGAAAAAACTACCACTTTGCCTGAAAAGAAAAGTCTTTGCTCAGTGTGTCCTGCCGGTTATAACATACAAAAGTGAAACCTGGACACTCACATCACGGTCAGTTCAAAAACTTCGGGTAGCCCAGAGGGAAATGGAAAGATGTATGCTGATGATGATGACGATGGTGATAATGATAGGCTAAAACATGCAGAGCTGATGCGGTTTGCATAAAATATGCGGCCCAAAAAATTGCCAATCTCCAGCAAATTGGTGCCAATATAAAGAAAGAAGAAGAAGAACAAGACAGTCATAATTTAATTTTTTTTAAATCATGATAAAAAAACTGAAGAACTTTTTGAACAATCAAATATCTTATCATTGAAAAAGTATCTAGGAAAAGTAAATAAAATATTGTTCTTGCTATTAGCATTTAAATATAGTCAAAATTAAATATTAGTATTCTATAAGCGTATTCCTACAATTACTAAATCTATTCAATATTAAAAAAATCTATTCAATATTTGCATAACACTTCTACGCGTTTGGTTTGTTTTCTCATCAATCGGTTTCGAAGACAAACTTAAAACTCCACAAGGTGGTATTCAAACAAACTTTAACATCATGTATTTTTATTAATAAAAATAAAGATATCAACGTCAACTTAATGTTTATCATCACTTTCGCTGACGTACTTCCTCTAGGGCACAATTAGATTTATATTAAATGTTTCTAATAATTAAAAAAAAAATTATACGACCTATTCGACAGTAAAGATCAAAAGAAAAATTCTTCAATAAAAACAACAACAGCATATAGGTGAAATAAACCATAGTGGTAGAAAATGACAAGACGTGTAAATATTTCGATGAAAATTTATTTATGTCTGATGATTTATTGATCGACTTTGAATGTAATTTGTCGGGTGATGGACCCTTTAATGAAAAATTGTAAATAGAGAAAATATAAAATCTTATCTTAGATAATATCAGTATTGTCAGATTATTTAAGAAATATAAGTCGCAAACAAAACTATAATCATATTTATTTACTTAGTTTTTTTTCTAGATGATTTTATCTTATCATAAATAACAGAATATTAACCATTAAAACCACAAACACACTAAATGGAACAAACAAATTTAATATACAAAATTGATTGCTTAAATTCCCCAAGCTCATACATTGGCCAAACTACACTATATGTAAAAACAGAATTAATGAACACCAAAAATGCATTAGAAACATAGAACCAAACATAACTGCCCTATCAAAACACGCCATAGATACTTTAATTTTAATAACATCAAAATGTCTTTTAAAAAATATTGCTTTAGTAGCTAGGGGAGACCACGTATGAAAGTAACACGGGATGAACGTGACAAATAAGTTTCTGAACGAATTATGGTGGCTGCACTGATGGATGTATCACCCATATATATATATATATATATATATATATATATATATATATATATATATATATATATATATATATATATATATATATATATATATATATATATTAATTGCACATATATTAATATATATTAATATATATTAATGGCACAGAGGGGAATGGAAAGATGTATGCTTGGCATTACAAGACGAGACAGAAAGTCCTGCCCATGGATCAGGGAACAAACAAAAGTCTGTGACATCATTGGAAGAGTAAAACAGTTGAAATGGAGATGGGCAGGCCATATAGCGAGGCGATGGGACGACAGATGGACCAAGGCAATCCTGGAGTGGATACCGCTTGATCGCAAACGTCCGCGAAGAAGACCGAAAGCACGATGGATTGATGACATCGTTAAGTATATTGGACCCGAGTGGCAGAGGAAAGCCCAGGACCGTGAAGGTTGGAAGCATGCTGAAGAGGCCTTCATCCTGCAGTGGATCGATGCGGGCTGATGATGATGATATTAATTTATAATTTTTAATTTGTTTATTAACGTTTCGGTTCAAGCAAAGAACCATCCTCAGAATAATTCTACAATACATATAACTTTTATAAAAAACACAAACTTACATTTAAAAACATACCAATATTTAAATAAACAATTAATTTTTAAAAATTTTTTAAATAATATGTGATCATTTAAAAAAAAATTAAATGACATGTTTGACTTTGACATAATTAACAATTCTTCCACCTTTCAATTTTTGTTTTTTATTATAACCTAATTGTTTTGAATTTGTTATGTGGAATATTGGATGCAAAAATAAAAAATTATGAAAATTTATTATTTAATAATGTTATTATATATACAATTTAAATTATCTGTATCATTTCTGAAATTAATGGTATTATGTGTTTTTTTTTATATAAATCATTTCTTTTATATTTCTTTTTTTATATTGTTTTTCAAAATCTAGGATTTTTATGTCGTTAAAATTAAAGTTGTGTTGATTAACTATAGCATGCCTTGAAAGGGCAGTTACGTTTGGTTCAAAGTTTCTAATGCTTTTTTTATGTTCATTTATTCTGTTTTTTAAGTATTGTTTAGTTTGCCCAATATATGAGCTTGGGCAGTTTAAGCAATCAATATTATAAATTAAATTTGTTTGTTCCATTTTGGGTATTTGTGGTTTTAATTTTGTAAATATTTCTTTAGTGTTATTACTAGGTATTTCTGCTATATTTATATTATATGGTTTAAGAACTTTTTTTATTTTATTATTTATTTCTGTTATGTATGGTAAAGGTATGTAATTTTAATTTTTAGTTTTATTTGTTATGTTATTATTGTTATATATTCTATGTACTATTTTTAATTACCAGTTCGTAAATTTTTTTTGGATAATTATTATCTTCTAGTGTTTTTTTGATTTTATTTATATATTTTGGCCTATTGTTTGGATTAGTTAAAATAACAGCTCTATTAATTAAAGAATTAATAACACTTTTTTTATATTTATTTGGTGTATGAGATTTAAAATTGAGATATCTTCCAGACCATACCGGTTTTGTATACCAATTTGTTTTGATATTGTCATCCTTATCATACGTGATATTAATATCCAAAAAATGCATTGTTTTATTTTTTTCTTCTTCATGAGTAAATTTTAATTTGTTATGGAATATATCGAATTTGTTTAAGGTATATTGAATTTTATTTTTAGGTATGCATAATATAAAGTCATCTACAAATCTTTTATAAAAATAAGGTTTGAAATCGAGAGTATCAATAACTTTTGATTCAACATATTCCATAACTAGATTAGCAATAGTTGCTGAAATTGGTGAACCCATTGCTACACCGTAAATTTGGGAATAAAATTGGTTATCATATTTAAAAATTGTAGATTCTAGACATATTCTTGTAGCTTCAATAAATTCAACTATTAGAAAGAATATATGTCCAAAGTAAGTTTTGACCGTTTTTTTAACTGTGTTTGTTTATATTATGGTAGGTTTAAGCTTGCGTAACACGTGTCAGTAAAATAGCATAACTATGCGTCTTTCTATTTTGGCGTTGGTAACGGTTTTTTAGATGATAGCCATGTGTTTATTATATTCGGGAAAATTTAAAGGTAGGGATGAAAGTAACTGCTTGTTACTTTCATTCCACTATGATCGTGATATCTCAAAGCATATTTTATTGTGTTTTTTTATATTTCAAAGTAATACAGATTTATTTTCCTATTCCAGAATGCCTAATTTACATAAACGGGCATAAAATAATACATAAAAGGACCAGTAAAGGTTTAGTTACTGCAGAAATAATGGGTTTTGCTGCAGAAAAAAATACTTCTCAGAAAAATATAATTTCGATACATTAACAACCAAAGAAGTACGACAGCTAGGATTTCAATTAGCAATTAAAATATAATAAATAAATTCCCAACTCGTGGAGGTTCAATGAATGTGCTGGTGACGACTGGCTAAGATTGTTTATGCGTCGTAATCCGAGATTATCAATAAGAGCCCTCCAAGCAACAAGTATTACCCGACCGATGAGCTCCAATCAAAACAATGTTGAATTGTTTTTCCAACATTATGCTGAGATTCTAGGACGAGACAATTATACTGCATCAGTTATATGAAATATGGATGAAACTGGCATAACCACTGGACAAAAGCCAAACAGAATTGTAGCAGAATTGAAGAAGAGGCACCAAGAAAGTAAGCTCAGCCACATCTGTAGAACGTGGCGTACTGGTTACAGTAGCTACTGCAGTTAACACCATTGGAAATAGTATTCCTCCTACGTTCATATTCGCACGAAAAAGGTTTAAGGATCATTTTATCTGTGATGCATCCCAAGGGTCAGTTGGAAGTGCGAATAGAAATGGAAGGATGCAGGAAGATGATTTCAACATATTTTTGAATTATTTTAAGACTCATGCAAGACCATCTAAAGAAAATAAGTGCATTCTTCTTTTAGACAACCGCATTTCCAATATAGCACTGATGGATATTGACTTATGTAGAGATTCTGGCATTGTCTTTTTGACTTTCCCACTACACTGCACACACAAGATGCAGCCGCTTGATCGCAGTGTATTTGGACCTCTGAAAAAGACCGTCAATACATGATGTGACATCTAGATGAGATCAAACCCTGGGAAGTTATGATGATATACGATATACCCAGTATAGTCTGAGACTCTCTTCCGATCGCCGTAACACCGCAAAATATTCAGGCGGGTTTTGCTTGCACAGGGATATAGCCCATGAATACACAAGTATTTACTTTCTTGCCAAGCTCCGGCACTGATCGGCAGTTAGAAGATGTTGCATTCCCACTACCCAGACCCGATTCTGTCAACAAGTCATCAGACTGATGCAATGCCCTCATCATCATCATCAAGCGTGCAACCAACACCATTAGTAACACCATCATTGGTAGCTTCACCGGCTTCACCATTAATGCCAAGAACACCTCCTGTGGTGACCTTTGCCACCAATAATGGTCTTGCCATCAACAACTATTTCGGAAGTAGATGTAGCTATGTTATCAACATCATCTGATAATTTACATATACCAAAGGCAGGACCCAGGAAGGCAGAAAACCAGCAATAATGACTGATACTCCAAACAAACTTGAAATTCAAGAACAAAACGAAAGATAAAGAAACGAAAGATAAGAAACCCATTTTGCAGACTGCTAAAAAGCCAAAGGTTTCAGTTGTTAAGAAAGTTATAAAAAATGGAAATAAAACACAAAAGAATAAAAAAGATGCTAAAATAACTAAGGATAAGTAAAGGATAAGTAAGGATAACTATAAGAAACAGCAGGTCAAATGAAATCTGGGTACAATGCCTAGAGTGTCAGCTGCGGGCTCCTGTAGACTGCACTAATAACGAAATAAGTTATGTGTGCCATAATTGTTTGTCTGATTGAGATCGCATGTTTAAATAATGTCGATTATTTTAGAAGATTGTTATATATATATATATATATATATATATATATATATATATATATATATATATATATATATATATATATATATATATATATATATACACGACGCGTTAAATGTGGCTGGCAGGCAGTTGGCAGGCTCAACATAGTTAATAATCAGAATAAACTACCACTTTGCTTGAAAAGAAAAGTCTTTGATTAGTGTGTCCTGCCCGTTATGACATACGGAAGTGAGACCGGAACACTCACATCACAGTCAGTTCAAAAACTTCGAGTAGTACAAAGGGGAATGGAAAGATGTATGCTTGGCATTACTAGACGGGATAGAAAGACATGAGTGAGTAACAAGTGAGAGACAAGTGAGAGTGAAAGAAGAGTGAGTAACATCATTGGAAGAATAAAGCAATTGAAATGGAAGTGGTTAGGCCATGTAGCGAGGCGATGGGACGAAAGATGAACCAGGGCAGTCCTGGACTGGATACCACTTGATTGCAAACGTCCACGGAGAAGACCGAAAACACGATGAACTGATGATATTATTAAGTATATTGGACCCAGGAAGTATATTGGCAGAGGAAAGCTCAGGACCGCGACAGTTGAAAGCATGCTGAAGAGGCTTTCATCCTGCAATGGATTGATACGGGTTGATGATGATATATAATGACATAAGTAAATAATATATTAACGTTAATAAAACTGTTAGTTTAGAAATTAAAAAAAATCAAAGGTAAAAAATTTCTAAAATATGTCAAAGTTAAAAAACAACATTTAAAAAAAATCTTAACTAATATTTTATAATTTATACTAGAACGTAAATATAGTACATTAATATATTATAAAAAGGTATGTGTTAAAATGTAAATTTAAACTATATATAGGAATAATATATATTATAAAATTGTGGATGTTCTGAGGATGGTTTAATAAAAAAAAACCGAAACGTAAACAAAATATTACAAAAAATTGTTATTATTACGATTGCCCAAAATCCCAAGGAAAAACAAAAACATGTTGAAGAATATCGTCGTTTAATTTATCGAAATTGATATTTATTGTGGCCGCCTAGATCTCCTGATTTAATGGTTACGGAATATTGTGTTTGGGAATTTTTGAAGGGAACGGTTTACATAAATAAGCCCTAAATTTTCCATCAACTCAACGACAAAATCCGTGCTGAAATCGCTATAATAAGTCTAGATATGTTCACAAATATGTTAAAAAGGCACAAAGTTGTCTTGCTGCTAATGGCTCACATTTGATTGACGTAATATTCAAAACTTAATGAACACAAAATTTATAAACGAAATTACCATATGATAGAAAAAGGCATGTCTTCAAATTTATAAATAATTTAAATGGTGGAGAGTAAAAGGTTTCTTACCTCATCCTGTATATTTGCCTTTTATTGTAGACCTGTTTTCTTTAAATCCTTGTTGTTCTTCACTGATTGGTTGGCATTTAAGAGATTATTCTAGTAAACCTTTTTGAAATTGCTCCAATTAACGATATTTTCTTGCAGTTTTCTGCATTATTCTTATCTGCTCTTTCAAATTTCTATGTGGTTATACTCAATTTCCAATATTTCAAGATATTCAATTCTTTATAGCTGTACATATCGTATTTTAAAACCCAAATATCCATATAAGGACACAACTCTCCTTCAAATTCATAAGCCATAATATTAAATTAAATCTTCCAGCTACTAAAATAAAACTGACAAGCTGAAAACATTTTTAATCTTCCACGTATGCATATAAAATAATTCTACAACTCACTCTAGCTCGGCCTATCCCAAAAATTCTAGAGTGACCTACTTATAAGGTCACCATCCCAACGAAATTTTGATTTATTCATATCTGTTTCAAAGAAAATTTACGATATTTGCGAATCAGTAAGTACACAAGCTACGTCAGCAAAGATAATTACCAAAATTCTTATCAAAGTTTTTCTAGCATTTTTATTAGATAATCAAAATAAATATTTTGGAATGCCTTTTCTGAATGATATTTTTCGCTTCCAGGATCAAGGACATCATATAGCTGTTGATATTTTCCTGCAGTACACGGAAATTCCGTCTTGTAATATATTTATATTTGATAAATACTTTCATTGCAATGACGCATGTTTCTGTTACTTAAGAACCTTTCACGTCAGTTAGATTTGTTAAAAAACATATTAATCCCTTTTGAGCGTAGTGGATCTACTAAGCTGACAAAATATAAACCACAAACAAGTGAACCACACCTTTAGATTAAAATACATATTCATCAGAGAACAGTAGATTTTGAAACCTTCATTTCATCAGGCGACATTTGCATATTTGCCGAGTTGAATATTTTTCCATTCAATATGGAACAGCTATACAAGTGTTATTCGAAAACTTCTTAGAAAAGACTTGACCAAAAAAGCTGGACTTTTTATTTTTGTTTTTTAGTTTTCAATGTTACCTTGCAATGTAATTCATTTAGATTAACGATGTTCCAACTTTTTAACACCCTCACTATGATGCGATTTATCCATCTCTATAAAATAAGCGATTATCTCAGCTTTGACTTAATCATTTGAGATGAATCTTCGCCCGGAGAGTCATTTCTTCAGATTTCAAAGAAAAAGTCATCGTTGGGGACAAAATCCGGAGAGATAGAGTCCTTGTCGACACACCTTGTAGCGTAAGTCATACAGTTTTGCACTAACAAGTAGAGACGAGTGTTCATACTCATTATCGTCGTGAAAAAAAAACTTTCTTTTTAGCCAAATGTAGACATTTAGCTTGAATAATACTTTTCAATCGATTCGGCTGTAAATGCTCCTCCTTCACAACATGAAAATTCAACAAAACAGTAGCTATGGCTTTTTCAACAGAAGGAATCGCTCCGGGTAGCGGAGGATAACTCACAACACTTCATGATAACATAGTTTCCAGCCTTGTCGATGCCGTACGTGCGCCAGTGACCGAAACACATTAAAGTCGGATGGCTCAAGGTCTGGGCTGTAACTTAGATGTAATATCAGTTCGATTTTTTTTTGAGTTCTTATTTTGTTTCTCTTATAGGAAACTGTTGTTCTATAATAAGGGTGTCCTTTAATTCACGCAAGATTTGAATTCGCCGCCATTTGTGTGGTAAAGTGCTGGCAACCAAAAAGAGAAAACAGTTTGACAGCTGACAATTTAGGGTTAGGAAAAATGGAGCACTACACTAAAGAACAACGCGTTTTTATTGTTGAACAATATTTAAGAAATAATGAATGTTTGGCTGCTACAGTTCACAAATTTCGTACAAAATATAGTCGGAATATTGACTTAACTTCATCAACTGTGAAGAGAGTTATTACAAAATTCAGGGAAACTGGATCAATTGGGGACGCTAAATACACTGGCCGCCCAATACCCAGCCGATGATAATATCGAATGATAATATATAAATGATAAATGATAATATCGAAGTAGTGCGTGAGAGTGTTGATACAATAACTGCAACCTAATGACCATGCACAGCGAAGAGAGTTTTGTTGAATGGATTATTGAACAACAAGTGAATGCTGATTTTTCGAGCAAAATCATCCTAAGCGATGAAGCTCATTTTCACTTTGTTGGCTTCGTTAATCGTCAAAATTGCCACATTTGGGATTCAGAGAAGCCCACATGTGGTTGTCGAAAAACGAATGCATTCACAACATATCACTGTTTGGTGGGGATTTTGGGCTGGAGGCATCATTGGACCATACTTTTTCGAAAATGAGGCTGGTCAAGAAGTTACTGTTACTGGTGCTCGATATCGCGACATGATAAACGAGTTCTTTCTGCCTAAATTGAATGATATTGATGTGAATGATATGTGGTTTCAAAAAGACATTGCGACATGCCATACAGCCCGTGAAATAATCCGATTACTGCATAAGACATTTCCTGATCGTATACTCTCCATGTGATTTAAGCCCATTGGATTTATTTCTATAGGGTTATTTGAAGTCAAATGTCTATGTCATAAAGCCTACATCCACCCGTACGTTGAAGAAGGAGATTCAACGCTGCATCAACGAAATGCAGCCACATTTATGCAAAATAATAATAGAAAATTTCGACAAAAGAGTGCATTTGTGCCAGCAAAGCCGTGGAGGTCATTTGCCCGATGTGCTATTCCATACATAACCCTATCATATGTACTTTAAGTTTCAATAAAAAAAATACAATTGAAAAAAAAAACTGTGTTTTGTATTTAATTCAAATCTTGCGTAAATTTTGGGACACCCTTTATAAACCGACTTTTGTTAACCACAGCTAAATATTTTATATAATATCAGTTTGGAAAGAACTAGCATTGTGTTGGGCATTTAGTGTAATGGTGCAAGTATGACCAACTCACTATGATATTTGAACACTTCCCAGGAGTGTTTAGACTTACTTAAACACGATTTTACGCAAGTTCTTCTATAATTTATAACAGTAGATGAAAGTGTGTCAGAGAAAGCGAAAACAGTTCCATCTGCAGCGCAAGTCATCACTACAGTTTTCTGGAATTCTTGTGGTGTACTCCTCATAGACTATCTAACAAAAGGCAAGGCATCACTTGTCTTTACTTTTTTTTATAGAAAGGTGCTAGTGAGGCTAAACATCCACATTTAGCAAAACAGTGTTTTTAGCAAGACAATGAGACTGTTTGTACGTACTGGGTCGTTACTATAAATCTCCGTATCCTAGGCTTCACAATGCTTACTCATATCTCGTATTCCCCAGATCTGACTCACACTGATTACTTCTTCTTTCCAAACCTGAAGAAATGCGTTGCCGGACGAACATTTATTTCAAATGATGATGTTAAAACTGCGATAACCGATTACTTTACAGGGTTGCACAAATCGCATTTTACTGTGGATATATGAATATGGTCAATTAACAATTAACGAGAACAAAATCAAATATATGGTAATGAAAGATAGTACCAAATGACTCATCAAAAGAAAAAATCTAGGAGTAACACTAACATGTAAAAGGGATGAAGAGAAGAAAATAGAGAAACGACTAGCGAAAGGAATCAAAGCCGCAGGAATGTTTTCAAAGGTTTTAAATGCAAAGAATATAACAAGAGCAACAAAAGTAAGAGCGTTCTAAGCAATACTAAAACCCACGGCTATCTATGCGTGCGAGGCATGGACAATAACGAAGAAGAAAGAAAATAAGCTGGAAGCCTGGGAACGTAACATATTAAGAAGGGTTTTTGGTTGGAAGAATTAAAGTTCAGAACGAATTTAGAAGAAGAACAAATAGAGAAATAGAAGAACTGTACAAAAAACCAAACATTGTTCAAGTGGTGAGAGCGCTGAGAGCTAGATGGCTGAGGCACATAGCGAGGATGCCCGGCGAGAGATGGGTTAAAGGAATACTTATGAGAGGCGAAGGGGGAAAGAGAAGAAGAGGGCGACGAAGGAAGAACCAGCTGGTTGAGGCGATGAACGATTTGAGTAAAGTAGAAGCCAGGCATTGGAAGAATGATGCTAAGTCAATGGCTACTAGGCCTGTAGAGCTGAATATTATTATTAAGTTGGAACGCCGTTCTTTGTCAGCCAAAAAACATTTTGAATCACCCTTATATATAAAAAAATTCAAGTTTCAATTAATCGAAAAAATATATAACTTTCTGTTAATATATCCTTATTTGTCCAACAAATTAAATAAAAGTAATATAATTAATATTTATCTATAATATAAAATCCCCCAACACATTAATATCGGGATCGGATTAAATACGTCAATAACATAAACGTGGAAATATTTGAAATAATTCGTTTTATTAGCTTTCTACAGTTCGGTGTTGGAACATCACTTAAAACCAAAATATCATCGAATAAAAAAACTTTATCGGATATAATAAATGTATAAAATTATTTTAGACGATTCTCTGGTTTATGACCGTTATTTATTATTTTGTTACTGACGATTCTTTATTATTTTCATTAGTTTTCATTTAGATATCTAAAATTATTTCGAAGGAGAAGAACTTTTCAGAGAAGCTGCAGATGGGATAGCAAAGGAATTATTCAAATGTTGTGAAATAGTAACATAATTTATCAACAACATATTAAAATTCAATGAACTATCCAAGGAATGAAATACAAGTAGTAATAATACTGATATAATTGTTCAAAAAACTGCGATTCTCAAGAGAAAAAAATTGGAAGAAAGTTAACATGAGGAAAACATAAACAAACATTATAATATTGGGTGATCTTTCCACCACCTTTTTTAAATCAAAAATTATTTTTGGTAATGATACATACAATTAACTGTTTTATTGTTTGTGTAAAAATTTCTTTCCATGAAGGATGAACAACACTTTCCATATTTCCATATTTATAAATTGTATTGGTTCACTAAAAAACAAGAGAAGAAGACCAAAGCAAACCTGGAAGTGATGGGAAAATTTTAAAGAAGGGAAAAACGTGGGCAGAAGCAAAAAGACTAACAAGGGATAGAAATAGATAGATATATATATATATATATATATATATATATATATATATATATATATATATATATATATATATATATATATATATGTATATATATATATATATATATATATATATATATATATATATATATATATATATATATATATATATATATATATATTTATATACATATATATATATATATATATATATATATATATATATATATATATATATATATATATATATATATATATATATATATATATATATATTTATATATATATATATATATATATATATATATATATATATATATATATATATATATATATATATATATATATATATATATATATATATATATTTATATATATATATATATATATATATATATATATATATATATATATATATATATATATATATATATATATATATATGTTTCGAACTCACACGGGGAGAATTGAATAATGAAAGAGAATATACATATATATACATAGCTCAAAGAAGATCACTTGTACGTTCTAGAAAACTAAAAGACAACAACGATTACACAAAAGAGCAGGCATATAAAACAGCAAAGAACGATCTGAAAAAAAAGCAATAAAAATACAGAAAAGTAAAATGTGGAAAAATTAAGCGAAGAGCTAGAAAATGACATCAGATTGCAACAAAAAAATTTAAATTGAAAAGACATAGGACAATAGATAAACGCGAAACACAAGAACAAGTGGACAAACTGTTTCCAAAGCGCCCAGTAACTAAATGGCCAGACATAGACCTCCTGGAGAGAGCCATTACGCTTTTCACATCAGAAGAAATTATAAATGCAGCAAACAAAATAAAGACAGGCAAAGCCGCAGGACCAGATCACA
Organism: Cosmopolites sordidus; assembly: GCA_031761425.1. Lineage (NCBI taxonomy): Eukaryota > Metazoa > Arthropoda > Insecta > Coleoptera > Curculionidae > Cosmopolites > Cosmopolites sordidus. Next base: position 83,844 of record JARFXV010001211.1, read on the forward strand.
TTCCTCCAGAGATCGTGAAGGTTGTTACCTTGCATAATCCAAATAATATTGTCAGTGTTATGGACACGTGCTTAGCCAAAGGCCATTTTCCAGATAGATGGAAGGAAGCAAAGCTGGTACTAATTGAGAAGCCAAAAAAGGAACTGCTAAATCCTACATCATATAGACCCATATGCCTACTGGATGCTGCCGGAAAACTACTAGAGGCGTTGATCAAAAGCAGACTGGAGAAAGAAATAACAGACCGTAAAATCTTACATGACAACGAATTTGAATTTAGGAAAGGGAAATCAATTTTAAATGCGCTATCGAAGATTATGGAAACACCTGAAGAAATAAAAACAAAGGCCTACAATAACCGAGAATTCTGCGCAATGGTCACGTTAGACATAGAAAATGCCTTTAACTCAGCCCCCTGGGAAAAGATAGTAAATGCCTTACATCGGGCAAAAATCAGCCCGTACCTAATTAAAATGATTCAATCATACCTCTCAGACAGATATATATATATTAACCCAGTGGGGGGACAAAATATCAATAACCTGCGGAGTACTGCAAGGATCGATCATCGGACCTTTACTACGGAATATTTTCTATGATCAAATCCTGAGAATCAGCACAGAGAAATGAGTTACCATGGTGGCGTACGCTGATGACTTGGCTGTGGTGGTAAGAGCAAGGACCAGGTCTGTTCTGGAAGAAATGGCACAGCATATTGTTAACAAAATAGCCCTGGAGATGGATCAAATGGGCATTAAAATATCACCAAAAAAAACTGAAATGGTAATATTGGCGGGGAGAAGAAAACTCACAAACCTCCAAATCAATATTCAGGGTGCCACAATAAACAGTACAAGAGCAACTAAATATATGGGGATTCTCATAGACAAAGATGCTAAAATGACCACTCACGTCAAACTGACATGTGAAAAAGCAAATAAAACATTGATGATACTAAATAAAATAACCCCAAAAACAGTAAGACCAAGGGCCTGGAAGAGGCGTATATTGGTGGAGGTCGCTATATCAACCATTTTGTATGGGGCGTCTATTTGGGCAAAGGTATTAAGGTATAAGCACTACGAGGCAATGCTCGAAAGAGTAAACAGAAAAATGGCAATACGCATTACAAGTTCATATAGAACCGTGCCCACAATGGCCATCCTAGCCGTTGCGGGTCTACCACCAATAAGACTCCGAATCATGGAAAGCATATCAATATTCGAAAGGGGAAAGGAATCAAAAACCCAAGCAAGACAGAAATTACTGGAAGCCTGGCACAAAGAATGGAACGACTATGAGGGAAAGGCAAAAACATTTATCCGAGACGTGAGAGAGTGGCACAACAGAAAATTAGGGGAGACAAATTTCTACACAACACAAGCAATAACGGGCCATGGATCCTTCAGATAGTATTTACACAGAATGGGAAAGTCAGGGGACAAGGATTGTCGCTATTGTGGGATGGTGGATACAAGGGACCACACAATCTTCCACTGCCCGAGATGGGAACCGCTCCGGATTGCTAATGCTGCCGAATGCAACGGACGGAACGGTACGGTAGAAGTGACGGAACACAACATCGGCGTTCTGCTTTTGGAAGGAAAAAGGCAGTGGGCAAGAATAATGGGCATGGTGGAGAAAATAATGAGGACAAAAATAGAGGACGAGAGAAGACGTAAGGCAAATTTGGACTGACAATCTGTTGTGTGTCCTGACGTAATGCCTAACGGCGGTTTCCAGGCCACGAGCAGATATCCTTGAGGGAGAAGGGTTTTAGTCGGTAGGCATGACTCCAACAAGGGCATGAATCCGACATTCCCATGTCACTGAACATAGAAGATTTCCTAATACCCTCAAAAAAAAAAAAAAAAATATATATATATATATATATATATATATATATATATATATATATATATATATATATATATATATGTGTATATATATATATATATATATATATATATATATATATATATATATATATATATATATATATATATATATATATATATATCACTTTTATAAACGATACAAAATCATATTCAAAAACATACCAACTATATCTTATTGAAAAATTAATTTCCTTTATGTTTTTACTTATATTTACTTTTATTATATATCTTGTTTATATTTGACATATTTTACAAATTAACTTTGTTTTTTTTATTATAACCTTATAATTTAGAATTTTCCACTTGTAATTGTATTAGATGCAAAAAAAAATTATTAATGAAAATTTATTATTTAATGATGTCATTATATATAGAATCAAACGTAACTGCCATTTTAAGACATGCCTTAGATAATAACCAAAAATTTAATTTTAAAAACGAAATATAATAAGAAATGATTTATATAAAAAAACAGATAATATCATTAATTTCAGAAACGTTACTGATAATTTAAGTTGTGTATATAATCATTAAATAATAAATATTTACTAATAATTTTTATGCATCTAATACCATTACAAGTGAAAAATTCAAAATTGTTAGATTATAATAAAAACAAAAAATATAAAGTTAACAAATCTGCAAAATATGTCAAATTCAAAAATGTGTCAACTGAAGATTAGACAAAGAATGTCATATATCATTAAAAAAAAAAGTAAATTAATTTTTCAATAATATATAATAGTTGGTAAGTTTTTGAATATGAATTTGTATTGTTTGTAAGAGGCGCCTTAACTTGTTAAAACATTGGAGAAACTTCACTTATATCATTAAAAGAAAACTTTTGTTGTGATATTTTTTATGCTTTTGAGAGTTAACTAAATGAGAGAGTTGCCTTTTTGTAGCCGATGCTCGCCCAAATCATGACATTTGCCTCCCATCTCGATACTTTATTTTCCTTCTTGAGATCATAAAAATAAAACAAAAAACCAGTAGGCCCCTTTAAATTGAGTATTTTTCACCAGAAAAAATTATTTGCTTTTTTTCACTACTAAGTCCATAACGTTTTCAGGGTAAGCTATCAGAGCTAATATGCTAAGCTGGTTTCCTTTTCAAATTTTTTCTTACAATATTTTCAGACAATTTTAATAACAATCTTTGAACATTCCTTACATACTCAGCAATTGCTCTTGAGTTTTGCTGGATTTCAATGTAATTTTCAAAATGAGTCATTTTTCTTTTTGACAGAGCAAATATCCTTCCAGGTGAACGGTAAGTTTCTGTATCTTGCGCCGAACCAAATCAACTTAGCAACCAATAAAAAATTTATTTTTTTAATAACATGACCTTTTCAGGAAAAGCCATTAAAGACGATATGCTGAGCTGATTTCCTTTTAAAATTTTTTCTTACAAGATTTTCAGACTTTTTTAATAATTGAACATTCCTTACAAACTCTGCAATTGCTCTTGCAGTCTTGCAGGATTTCGATGCAATTTTCAGAATGAGTCATGTTTTTCTTGTTGACAGAGCAAGTATCCTCCTAGCTGAACGGTGAGTTCCGTATCTTTCGCCAAATCAACAAAATTTTGTTTTTCCCTCAAATAATGAGGTCAAAGCTGCGATAAACACTTATTGTGCAGACTTGTTCAAATCTCATTTTACTGAGAGAAATAATAAATTGGAACATCGTTCTTTGTCACACAGATTTTTTTTTAAATGACCTTTGTAGTTAACAAACTTAATTTTATGAATTTAAAAAAAAAAGTTTTATAGTGTGTCTAATATTTTGACATTCAATGTAGAAGAAATATAGACCGACCATGTAAAATATTGAATGATAATATTAGGTGAGAGTATAAACCAATCAAATAACAGGAAATAAAAGAACCATTAAATAATTTTTACACTATAGCGTCCACATGGCTTTTATTTTTACAGTTGTCGTTTTATTAATGTTAGATCACTCCGGGTATTTTACCGTATTCCCAGAATTTAAAATGCTTCGCTTATAAGACCGAAGATACAAGAAAAATATAATAATGCGTTCACAATATAATTATTACATAACAAACCAATATCAAAGAATCAAACGTAAGCATAATATAACTGCTAGAACGTGTTTTCTGAATCCTCCAACCTGTTTATCGTGGAAAATGACTATAAATTTAATGTACAACATGAAGTCTCATGGACTTAATGACGAACCGTTGAAAGCTGCTTGATATTCAACCATAGGATCGTCGATTAAAGACAACAATAGATTGTTTCGTTACACAAGTGTGTATTCTTTCATAATAATTTACCGCGAAGAACTTTTTTTTTTTATAAAAATCAGTTAATCTAAAATAATTTGTTTATGCAGTTTAATTTATAGAAAATGATGATGTGAAAACACTCACAGGACGTTTTTTAAAATTTATAATTGTCATTATTTGTTTTGTTCAAAATAGACTCCTTGTCATCTTTACAATACTGTAAGACGGTAGTAGAATCTTTTGATTATTCATGTGTTCCTGAAAGTCATAGAAATTTTAGGCAATGCCTCAAAAAGCATCATTGAGGCCAACTGGAAACGGTTTCAAATCAACATCAATTTCAGATTTGGGAATAGACAGAAGTCACACCGAGCTAAATCAGGTCAATATGAGAATGTGTCGAGAACCACAATACTCTACTTGCTAAACAATCGATTATAATGAATTTTTGACATAATGAAATTTGAAGACTTAACGATGTCGAAAAATTTCGGCCAGTTCCTTCAATAACAATTTTCTTTAGAGCTACATTGAAGAGGAGATTTGATACAATAATCAACTTCGAAGGGATACAAAATCTAGAAACTAATGGGCTCCCTTAAACGTATTATTGTTGAGGTAGAGTCACATCACCTCGATCCAACGGAATGAGATCTGACTTATGACTTCCACCGAGAGAAGCTGTGGGACACGGAGACGCCATCTCACCAACACTTTTCATCGCCACTTTAATAGATTTATTACAGTAAATGGATCGGTCCAATAATGGGATCTGTATAGATGGAAAATATCTTAATCACCTCAGATCTGCTGATGACCTCTTCTTATTCTATTCTTATTAGTAATAACATCCAAGAGCTCGAAGAAATAACCAACGACCTAAATTACTAAACCAAATAAAACATTTTTTTTTTTACTTTGTCATCTATCACTTACATCTTTTAACTTTGCGTGGCTATAGTTTCGTAAAACAATGTTCCATTATCAAACGCTACTTTAAAACTTTTTAATTTAATTTGTTTACAATATTTTAGATAATGGGTATCGGAGATCTGTTTGATAATTTAACCCCCACTATTTAAAATATTGTAAAAAAATTAACCCCTCTAAATATGTAAAATTACGTATATAGGATAAACAGTTATAAGGCCTTAGTTTTAAAGTAGTGTTTGATAATGTAACATTGTTTTACGAAACTATAGTAATACAACGTTAAAAAATAAAAGTTATAGATAACAATGTAAAAAATTGTTTTATTCGGTTTAAAAATGAACTATCACAAAGTAACGGACAATCAATCATTAACCTAAATTACTACTTAAGACTGACATAAATGGAAATGCGGTGCCACCGGTCGCCTTCGCCCAACTGCCACCATGCGCCATCACGTATCTCTCAGAACCGGATTCTAGCTCAGCCGTCATCAGCCGAGCTCCACATGAATGCAAGGAACAACCTTGAACGTCTTTCTGGAGATCGGCTGCTGACGGCTGAAAGGCTGATACTCAACAACGAAACAATTCTCCTCTTATTCTGTGAGAACTAAAGATGCAACTCGTGAAGAATGGGAGAAAATTTAATAAGTCCAAATTGATTATTTAATCGACAACATACCAAATCGCCTACGGATATCCAGACAGATCCATGGAGGAAATACTGCTTATTAGTTTTATTGAAAATAGTTAGTAGTAGTAAAAAAGGCAATTATTACATTGTAATTTTTTAACTTCAAAATATTAAAACAATTTTAGGCATATTGGTAATTTGGTGTCGAGTTTTATTTGATACCAGTAAGAGTTGTAATAATAAAATAATGATTAACTAAACCAGTAAAAGAAAAACTTAATATAAATAAAAAAATGAAATGTTTGAATATTATAAACTTTTGGGCATTTAATTTTAATTAATTTTAATTTTGTTTAATTAATTTTTAAGTATTTTTTTTAAACCTGACATAAGTTTTTTATTTGAATTAAACTTTTTTATTTGAAGTGCTAGATTAATACTTTCAAGTACAAAGTTGTACGAAATAACTTGACTAAGAAAAATGTACAAGCAATGTTTTCCGGTGTTGCCAGATTTTTTCAGTAGCTACTAAAACACTATTTTTTTAAATGGCATCGCCGTATTTTTTTAACATAATTTGACAAATCTTAAAATTCGAAATAAAAAATGTTGTCATATTTCTTTACTGGAGTAGACGTTTTAGAATAATTAGCAAAAACAACTAAAATAGAAAATGATGAATAAACCTGTCCTATGTTGCATTTGGAAAGCTTGATCATGTATTTATAACAGAAATACCTAATATCCTGAAGCATAAGCTGTCAAAACCAATGCGTTCTACTTGTTTTTTTTTTCATATAGAGATGAGACATTGATGAGACAAAGCTTGCCAAAATATAAAGGACCCTCGGAATACTAATGATTGGTATTAATAAAAGATCGTAAAAAGAACTCGTGAATAAGACAACAAACTAAGGTGGTGAGGTTGTAGAAAATACTGCACAACAACTAATATGGAACTGGACAGGGTATGTCGCCCGGGGAACAGATGATAGATGGATTAAACGTATCTTGGAATGGAGATCCAGAACACAGTGAAGCTTTAAAAGCAGATCCAACATCAGATAGACGAACGTTATAAAACAAATAGATGGTAGCTAGATGAGATAAGCAGAGAAAAAAAACGTTTGACGTGAGATTGAGAAGGCCTACATCTAGCAGTGGATCGACAAAGGCAGCTCGTGATCATGGTGAGAGTCACAACTATATATTGTGTAAAAGATGTCTATAAGAGATTTACATTTGATATTTTTATAGGAGAAATTGCTCCAATTAAAAATATGTATTTTTTTGCTTTAACATAAAAACTCTAGGAGAAATAGGATTCTAAATGATACACTTGTAGCTATTTAATGTTTCAAGCGATTACAAAACCTTAAAAAGCTGCAAGTGTATTATTTAAAATCCTTATAAAAACTCTTCGTTGAAGGGCATTATATTCGATATATATTGGCTGATAGTAAGAATCGAATACTATAAGTATTTATTAAGTTTAACAAACGATATCTTGCCGGCATCACTCCAAGTGCTGGTATACTTGCTCAATTGACAGAGGTATGCACAAAAGGAGTCGATATGAAAAAAGCCTAAACTGACTACTAAAAAATAACCACAAGTCTTAATCCAATAATTTGTATTCTGTTTTGAAGAATAAATAATAGTAATCTATTTTGAAAATAATGTCGTCGAAAATATAATTTAAAAATAATATCCCCTTCAGCGTCGTAGGCGTAAATGCATTTGAAGATCCAATTTTCGATCACTCTTTTACACATACGGCGTGGTATATTAGAGTAGAGTGGAGCAACAGTCCTATCTCTGAATTTTATCCAAGAACAGCAAAATCTGGCAACGTGTACACTAATATTTATTAGTTTTTCATGTGTTTAAGTATTTAAGAAATTTAAACGGTATTGTGATAAGATTTGTAAAAAATATGAGGTAAGTTGTATTTTGGATAAACATAATCTTATTTTCTCATCTTAATATTTAAGATATTTCATGAAATCAATAGTTCTAATTCTAAAACAAATATGGGCAACTTTTACGTTATGTTTTAAGAATCTACAATACATATGGTAGTGCCTGTCGTATGGCTGCACATGACAACTGAAACTATTTTTTAGTTTCCGTAACATGTGGGGTAAAAGTCCGATGTTCAAGGTGGGGCTACTGCCGCAATCGAACTTTTGCCTCATCAGAACCATTAGTAATTTTTCTTATCACGTTTATTTGTTTTAGGTCATATAAAAGAAAAACAAATAGGAAAACATGTACGGAAGAAATATTACAAACAGATGGACAAAGAATAAATGAAGGTATTTCCAAAAGAACAGTCGCAAAAGAGCTTGGAATAGATGAATCTACTCTACGAAAGAGATTAAACAGTAACTTCCTGGGGATAAAGAGGTGATTCCTAAATCACTTGAGGATTTTCATCGGCACAATCCTGCAGTTATGTTTGTTCGCAAACCTATTAAGCCCGAAGTGGACTTCGTCGGAAATGAATATTTTGTGATATGAAGTTTTTTCATTTTCCCAAGAATGAAGTTGAGTGTAAAAAGTGAATCTACGCCACAAAAAGACAGGATTAGTTTAACCTGAAAACGGCTTGTATTTGTTCGAAACACTTTTTAAATAGCGATTTCAAGGAAAATCGTCAACATAAATTGTTAAATTACACACCAAAAAGTTACCGAGGATTGAAAGATAATGTTACCGACTCAAAATATGGCATTTAGATCTAACCAGTATCGAATGAACAATGTGCAAGAATTAAAAAAAGGGAGAGAAAACAAGGTATCGCCGAGTTGACCAGGTAATTATCACAAGAGAAAAATAATTGAAATAGAAATTAAACCCAAAAACATCGAATATTGTTTATAAATTTGTTGCTTTAATAAGTATGGTGCTTTATTTATTTATGCTTGATTAGATGTTGGGATGGTGGTAGAAATAGTAATGATGGTGAGGGTAGTAAGATTTCTAATATTCCATGTTTATACCCCAGATTTGCCAATAAGTGGTTCAATGATCAAGAAATTCGACTCCAAAAATGATCCATTTATGTTGAACAGTGCTCATGAAGAAGATATTGACGAGAATCTTCATGAACTTGAATATGATGAGCTTGAACATTTAGCTGGATATATATATATATATATATATATATATATATATATATATATATATATATATATATATATATATATATATATATGTTTCAAGTTAAACGATTCCAGTTTAGAAAGACCCAGCACGTCCAAATAAACCTGGACTGATCATTTAAGTGAAGAAGGTTTACACATACCTTCTGAAGATTTTCTTTCATAAATGGAACAGCTTGAACAATTTTTTAAGTCTGTTAATGGAGAATCTTTGACCAAAAGTTATTTGAATAATTTGATGCTTAGAAGTAGCCACATTGAATACCCAGACAAAAACAAAAAAAATATTTTTTCGATCGCGAAAGTTAAGTATAAAATTAGGTAAAAGAAAGATAACTAAAACTATCACATAATTACACTTATAGCTAATTCACAATGGACATAAGCTTAGAAATATAAAGAAATAAGAAATATAAGCTTAATAAATACAGCTAGATGTGTTGAATAATTAAGATTTTATTTGTGTCAAAAAATATCGAATTTAGCTGGATATTACATTTAAAAACCAATATTTACAAAACTTTCAATTTGAATATTGCAATTTTATATAACCAATGTATATTATTTTTTACTTATATTTTAAAGTGAAAAACAAAATTATTTCTTCATATACATTTCAAATAATCGTAATAAATAACATTAATCTATAAAACGAAATGTTTTTGTCGATAAATAAAAACTATTCGAACTATCGGAGTTGTTTTGTTCTGTAAATAGTGTCTTAAATTCAAATAAAATTATATACGTGTCTGTTATATACAATTTTGTAGTCTGTTGCCCACATTGATAAAGTATTTGTCCTCAATATAAAGCCTTATTTCCTTTTAAATTGTATTTCAAAGTCTAGCAACGAAGATATTTGAATTTTACTCAACGAGTGACGTCATGCGCAAACCAGGCGCATTTTAGTATACGGGAATATCAGGCCCTGCTCCAGAATATATTAAATCAGACGAAGCTAAGAGGGACATTTGAACGACATTCTTTTTAGAACATAATATCATTATTTATTCTTCAAGATTAAATAAAAATTACCGTCGTATCATTGTGCCCCATTCTAAAGTTCTGACACTCTTACAGGATAACCCTTTATATTTAAGTAAAAAATAATAGCCGCCAAAACTGAATTCTAATTAAAACTCTGTAAACTTTTTTTTTCGTTGATCACCGATACATTTAAGTCGAGATTGAAATGCTTCATATACTGTTTTGATATATCTAGTCGAAGAAAATTTGCGCAATAGCACCAAATAAGAATTTTGATTTTGCTGACCTTCAATTTGGTATGACCCAATAGATAATTATATACCAAACGTTCACCTTTTAAGATCGACCATATCGTGACTCGATTAAAAAATGTTTAGTTTTTTTTTTGGCCTTAGCCTAATATCCTAAACAAAACGCATATTGTTCTTCAATAATTTCAATTGTTGCTATAATACTAACGTGTAACGAATGTAATGGCGTTTTTGAGGTACTTAGTTATTTTCTGTTTAAAACAATTATACCTGGAAGTTATTTCTCGAAATATATGATATAACCTTAATCCGTCTTTGAGCAAGTAACTCTATTCCTCTTCGGTAAAGTCCGTTTCAAGATATTTCGTTACCTGTCGGCGAAATGTTAATTGTCCCAATACTGTCGATAAAAACATTCCTAGATTCTTAAAAGACGCCAGAACCGAAGTGGTTAAACTTCTGAATAATTTTGGGAAAAATAAAATATCGCTAAATTATAATTAAATTATAATTATTAGGTATGACTAAAACATTGTTTATTGGTTTGTGTACTTTGAATTTATTTTGTATTGTATTTTAGTACAAAAAAAATTATTATTCCTTAAATTTAATTATACATTTAATTCGGTTTCGCTCGCACTGACACTTTATTCTACATTAATAATAAGTGTATTTATATTATTAGTAAATGATACATAAAAAATATTTTATTTTAATAACTTGATTAATCAAATTTATCCAACTTTCTTGGGGAATACTATCTACAACTTTCGTAATTAATGTTGCCGCAGTTGCACCCAGAGTCGGAGAAATGTTTTCTGCTCTAACATTGGATTTTACCTGATTGCTTGCTGATATGAATTGCCACATATGCTCAATTGGATTAAAAATACAATAATACGGGGGAATGCGTAAAACTGAATGTCGCAGTTTGGCAACAATGATATCACATACATATTCCTTTTTAATATTATATGTCTTTAATATTTCTAGAAGATCGCAATTTTTTATATGTATTTTACACATTATTTTTTTTGACTGTTATGATAACTAGCGTTGCCCATTACAATTACGCTTTCCTTAGGCACATTGGACAAAAGGTTTTTATAAACCAATCTTCAAAAAGTTCTGCTGTGGTGTCGTCATGGTAGTCCAAAGATGAATGTTTAATATTTTTGGAGGACAACCATAAACAATTTGGAACCCATTCATCCTCGGAACCGGCTTGAAAATTGTAATTATTTTTCATTTGTTCGCTGGGGCATTGGTTTGGCATTTTCTCGATGTATCTACCCATCCTTTTGCTGGCGTCTCATGTGCATCGAATCATATTTCATTAAAGTAGATAATGGTTAATAACGATTTTCTAATCTGTATGTTTTAAAGTTTTTTTTGAGTTGAAGTAATCAAACCGCCATCTTCGCAATCGTTGTGATTCCATTAATATTTATCTTTTATTAATGGTCTGATATGCAAAAATTTGAGATAATATTCTCCGGAGGCTAGTTTTGCTGTAAAGAATGTTGATTTCATCATAACATAACATAAATTTCATATATAACATAAATTTTGCTTTCAATTAAGTCTTTATCGCTTTCGTTAACACATTTGCTTTTACCAGAATCACTATGGATTTTTTTGGCTTTAATTGACTTCATCACAATATCTTTTGTTTTCGTTACAGTTTTTGCTAATGAAGGCGTTTCTGCTGCGGTATTTACATTAAGCCCTCTATTCAATAAAGAAACATACACATTTTTAAAAATTTGCTTAACATCAGGCGATAAATGTTTTCTATTAAAATTAGCACTACCAGAGGCACAATGATCATTATCTTGCTAAGAACGCCACATTTTTAGCACGTTTGGAATAATAAAAAAATACGATCGAAATTATAGATCTGCACTGTTCAAGAAACGAATGCGAACTAAACTAAAATATTTCCAAACTACTAAACCAGGTATAAAATTAATTGTATCTTTTTATCTGTTATTTTATTAGGACCGGCCCAGTTTACGTTTTTTACAACTTTGCCGGGTTTCGTTACGGCAAGGATTGTTAAGAGTTTATTGCAGCCAATCGGTCAACGATATATACTATACCACGCACTATACCACGATGAATATTGAGAGGTGACAAATTCGATGCAACCAGCTTTTATGTCTTTGTTAGTCCTGACATTTTTTCTTTAACAAAAAGTGAGCTATGGACCGGAACAAGTGATAATCTGACGGAGCGAGGTTAGTGCCGTATGCTGGATGAGAGTGAAGTTCCAGTTCATTCATTTTTGAGGTGTGTAGATATCAAGCGTTGTGATCTTATGTTGTCTTTCTGCAGGAAGACTTTTTCTCGATTGACTAAAACTACATATTTGCTAAGTGGAGTTCTGAGTTTATGATCCCATCATCAGGAACCAACTCAAAGTGAATTATTGATACAAAATTCCACCAAATACACAGCATGACCCTTCTGACAAATCTCTCTTGCTTTGGTACCCGAAAAGCTGACTTCCCGAACATAACTCGCTTCATTAGGATTATTGAAATACCCGTGTAGCGATACATTTTTTTGAAGTGTTTCCGTAATTGTTGAAGTGTTTCATGGACAATGCATGAGTCATCGATGAAAACAAGTGGTAGTCAAAAGGGGCTTTGTCTAGTGAGTACGACGGGTGGGGTAACACTTCCCAGCCAAATGAGAAACGGTGTCTCTGACTGCTCTCGCTATTTGTGATGGGTGCTGTTGTGCTGCAAAATCACTTTTCCGTGTATTATATATAGCTCATTCTGGTCGTTTTTCGATCAATGCATGGTTTAAATTCATCATTTGTTGACGGTAGCGAACGGTATTAACTATTTCATTTAATTTCAGAAACTCATGGTACACAACACCCTTCTGATCCCACCCACCAAATGTACAGCATTGTCTTCTTTCCAACGCGATTTGGTAGATATTGATGGTTGTCATGGCTCAACCCATGATTTTCTGCGTTTTGGGTTCTCCAAATATATCCATTGTTCGCCGCCAGTGACAATGCAAAAAGTCTTTCTTTTATACCGAGAAAGCAAAACTTCGCACATCGTTTTTCGCTTTTCCATCTGTTTGTCGTTCAGCTGTTGTAGTATCCATTTGCATGCAGTAGGCTGCATGCCATGCAGACGATCACAAATGTTTCGGTGACCAACATTTAACCTCTCTGCTATTTGTTGTTGAATTTGCATATCGTCTTCTTCCAACAATGTTTGAAATTCGGCATCTTCAACTTTTTTCGGTTGACCTGGGCGCGTTTGACCTCCCGTTTTTCTTTTTATTGGACAAGAAAAGCAGTATGTGCCGCAAATGTTTTTTATTCGGTTCGACACTCGACATGTTTACAACAGAAATAAATTTAACGCTAACTTGAAATCGTTTAGACATCAATGGCGTTTTAAAAGGTGAACCAACTGGTGACTGTGAACCAACCTCTGTTTCCAGCACTATCCCTCAAAAAAATAAGAATAATTACGCGCCACCCCTGGTAACTATATTTTTCATCTCAGGTATTAATCCGTTTGACAAATTGAAAATCACTAGGCTTTTTATGGAGAGTTTTTCACACTTCAGTCCGATGCGTGGCTAACTCAGACGGGAGTTCATGAGGGATACTTCTATAGCTCTTTGACACCATTCTTATGCCTTGCAAATGCTGCTTAATCATACTGTGGGATAACCCTAACTCTCATAAAAGTTTCGTAGTACTTATTTTAGGATCTGCAGCCACAGCTGCTCTTATAACGTCAGCACCGACAGATCGTGGATGACTCGACCTTTTCCTGTTTTCCAGACTAATGTCGCCTTCCCGATACTTCTTGAATCCGTGCAGAGTGGATTGATACGACACTTTTCCCTTCTCTTTGCAAATCTCACGAGCAACATTAATCGCATTGAAGCCTTTTATAAAATAATGTTTTAAAATTTGTCTAATTTCGCGACTTAATTCACTTATTTTTACTTTTCGGTTAAAAACCGTCGACTAAATATTTTGCAGTGGAATGACTTTAATATCGATGAAGAAATGTTTATTTGTCGGAGGAAAAAGTTGAAATCGGATTAAACCTTTGAGCAGTGAAGTATAACCCTTTACAGTCAGTAACAAAAGTCTACATACACCAAGCAAATTAGTTATATTTTCAAAACGATTTAATTGCTGGCTTTTTTATTTTTTAAGGTACATTCCCAGTACAAATAAACCACAATAGGCATGGAACAAACTTTTTAAGGGAAAATTATATTCAAAATAAATAAAGTTAGTCTGAAAAAATAGTCCTGAATAAAACTTCACAAAAGTAACATACAACAAGAAATACCCCGACTTGAAGAAGTAAAAAATTATTTACTGTTTCTAGAATTCTTATCAGAAATGTAAATTATATTTTAATACATTTTAAGCATTCACCTCAAGGAAATTATTTTTGTTAAGATGATGAACGAAATTTGTTCAAATTCGAAATTTAATTATACACTTACGAAGTAAAGGAAAAAATGTTATAATTAAATTGCAAAAACAGTACATTTGTGTCATGCTACGAATCAGACTATAATAAAAAAACTTTAATTTACGTAGTAGTGTGCAGAATAAACCCAGAGTTGGTCGTCCAAAAAATTAAGTGAACGCGATATCCGTACTATTTTGAAAAACCCCAAAGCTACTGCTCCCAAATTGGCCGATCATGTCGTAGAAGAAACTGGAAAATGTGTCAGGGTCGAAACGGTACGTAGGGTTGTCAGATTAAAAGGATTTCATGGCAGTAGACCAAAGAAAAACGAAGGATTTTGATTTTTGGAAAACTGTTTTATTTACCGATGAAAGCAAATATAATATTTTTAGATTTGACGGAAAAAGGAAAAAATAGAGAAAAGCAAAATAAGAGCTAAAACCCGAAAATTTGTCATGTCAATAGTCAAACGCGGTACAGGTAGTGTGATGATGTGGAGCTCTATGGCAGCGGCTGAGGTGGAGAATTTAGTTTTTATTGGGGGAATATGGATCACCGCATATACCTGCAAATTTTGTGTGCTAATTTTTTACTCTCACTTGAACGTTTGGAATTGGGAAATCGATGGATATTTCAACAAGACAACGATCCCAAACACACAGCGGCACTTGCCAATGAATGGATCCTATATAATGTTCCTAAGCAACTTCATTCACCACCCCAGTCACCCGATTTAAACCCAATCGAGCATCTTTGAGTTTAGTCAGAAAGAAGAGTGCGAAAATACGATATTTCTAATAAGGTATCTTAAAAATGTTTTACAATTAGCTTGGGCTGAAATCACCTCAGATGTCACGAAAAATTTAGACCTGCCAATACCCAGAAGATTACGAGCAGTCATAAGTACTGAAAGTAGACCAACAAAGTATTAATTTTTTGTAAATTTTTTTATACAAAATGTATGTATATATTCTCAGGTGTATGTTTACTTTTGTGAAGAATTCTTCAGGACTATTAATTTATTTTTGAATGTAATTTGCAAGAAAAATTTGGTTTTGTGTCTATTGTTGTTTTTTTTTGTGTTGGGAATGTAACTGGTAAAAATAAAAAATCCAACAATTATACCGTTTTTAAAATATAACTAATTTGTATCCTAGTAATATATATTACAACATTAAATTAAAGATGTGATGGAGTTACTAATACATCCACGTTCAATATTCATGCTTTCTGTAGTCGCGACTAAAATTATTTGGTACACTTCTCTGTATTCTCGGAGTAAATTTCCCCACTCGCAGCACACCAAATGGTTCTCGCGTTTGAAGGTTAGGTAAGTGTTGATGTAGTTGCACTTTTCTGCCCTTGCTGCCTTTGACAGTAAAACAAATTCGCGTGAAATGTAAAAAAAAAATGTGATCAAATAAAAAAGACAAGTCAAATAAATGTCTTTAGAAAGTAATATAAAAAACAATAAAGTAAAAAACATCCTTAAAGGTTACAGTGGTAAAAAAAGTAAATCAACCGATTTTTCTCACTTTTTGTTGTTGTTATTTTCAATTTCAACAAATTATTTTCAATAAAACTATTGGATAAATAAAACAGAACTTAAAGTTTATAGTTTTTTAAAACTAATTAATAAAGACCAGATTTTTCGCGAAAAAAAAAATTAAATAGTTGGTTTTGCTGCTTTAATCCATCCTGTTCATTTAATTGTTCTTGAATGCATCTTAACCAGCCATAAAGTCAATGTTTCTAATAATAATAGCTGGAAAAAGACGAGAGCTGTCTTTGGTAATACGAGCGGAAATTGTGAATTTGAAAAGAAATAACATTTAAAGAGCGTTTTATCCACAGTACATTACTTAAAACATAAAAGAACTAGCTACGTTGAAATGTGGACACCTATCAAACAGTATTCAAGGAAAAATATCAAATTCTCTTAGAAAAAATTACTTCCAGTCAAGAAATAATGAATGATTTTGCTTCTTATTCTGAAGTAAAAGTCAAGTTTATGACTGTAAGAAATTATTTATATAATTTCAGATATACACGAGTACACGAGATATGCAGGAGTACGCGGAAGAACCCCATCAATTAGAAAATCGAGAATAAAGATTTCAATTCTCGAAAAAAGTATATAAATTGCTCGTGAGAATTTTGGAAATCGGTCATTTTTACTGTTGAAAGCATATTGTATTTGTTTGGATCAGATGATCATAAAACTATGTGGAGGTTTCCTCAGAATACCTACCCATTCCAAAATAAGATGCAGTGGTGGAAATATGATGGTGTGGGGTTGGAAATATAGTTAAAAATCTAAAAAAATCCTTGTTGAAATTCTCTATATTATACGGAGCCTTTATTTAATCTCTAAACCCACGTGATCTATAAATGGGGATAACCAACACTACTAAGTTAGTTCTTACACTACGACAAACGTTTATTGGTTTTTTTCCAATATTTATAAACAACCATTTTCTTTGAATAGTAAATAGGTTTAGCACTAATAACAAAAATTAATATCATATTTGACCAGTACTATATTATTTTGAACTTAAAGTAAAAAACAAACATAAAAATAACTCCATCGGAGTAAATGCCATAGAAGGAAAAACGAAGAGAAGCGCATGTCGCAGATATTTCATGGAAAATATTGTTGAAGTACTTTTTGTTGCTCTGGAATCAAAGAAACTAATAAAAATTCTCCACGTTGTCTTATTATGACAGTTCTAGAGGAAAATTTAATAATATTTTTGGTGACAAATGATACTATTAAACAATAAAAAAAAACACTAGTCACGTGGTTTACAGGATTAAACAAAGGCTCTGTATTTTATTAAATGTTGATTTAGAAATATTTGTCTCTAATTTCTACTGTCCTAATGTTTAATAATATACAAGGAAAACAACAGAGAATAAATATAAATTTAAAGCAAACTGCACATTTTAGTTAAAGCATTTTGTTATTTTGCTTCGATAATCACTCAAAAATAATGATAAATAACAGTAAATAATAAAAAGGTAAATAAATACTCCAATTTATAAACTATTTATAAAAAAATTATAAAATTTATAGAAAATAGATATGTAAATAAAACATTTTACCTATTTCTATAGGAAAAACCTTTGAGATTATAAGTTACTAAACTGCCAAGTAGAGATAACACTGAATACATTTGGCAGAAATACTCGAATGTTTATTATTTTAAGTGATTTGTTTTTAATTTTTTTAAGTATTTATTTTTATTGTGATCATTTTTAATGTGTTCAAACTGTATCAAAAATTTTGCGTGCTTTATACGGGTGTCCGGAAATAACGTTTTAGGGATTAGAATATTAGAGAAGGGATTAGAGATTAGAACATTAGAACGTTCTAAGGATTAAAACATCAAAAAAAGTTCCTATAAACATACCCCAAAAATTGCTTCCAAAAGGTGCTAAAGCCCCTTATAGGGGAACTCCAAAGATGTTTTTTTCGCAATAATTTCGAAACGATTTATGCCAAAGTCATAAAAACACCACCCGATCTTATCAGTTTGTAATTGTAGTGAGGTGGATAAATAGATATCCACAATAACTGATTTTCAGGAAGAATTTACTTCGAGATTTCAAGACTTGAATTAAAAGAAAAATAAGTCAAAATGTATTCGACCTCATGCTCAGAAAATGATGTCACTGTTTTGAAGCACCTATGAATGTGTACAGGTGCTTTCTCAAATGAGTCATATCAAAAAATAGGATCAGAATAACGAACTCGTACTTTTCTAGTCTTAAGCTACCTTAAATTTATATATATATATATATATATATATATATATATATATATATATATATATATATATATATATATATATATATATATTCTAATACTGCATATATACGCCATCCAAAAGTATGGCTTGTTGACTGTCGATGGGATCTTCCTATTCTTGACTCAACTTTGTTTTTTTAAATAATCGAAAAATGTTATTTTATGTTTATAAAATTCTACTTTTTATTCTGAATCCAACACCACTACATACTTAATATTTATTACGTGTTTCCGACTAAGAAACTCACCATCAATGCAAATAAGAAGCCTATTAAAAAAAAAGTATTTAAAGTCTTGTTGGTTTTAAAAACATTTTCTTTATTTTACATTATTGCCAATAATATTAAATTTATTACAGAAATAGAAATTAACAATAAAATCATATGAATGTATGAACAATTCTGAAATCAGAGAAAGTTAAAAAATATAATTAATAAAAAATAGTTAATAAAGTAATAGTTATGGTGAATTTGTGGTTAATTTTATTAGTTAATTTCAATCGTGGCGTTGCAGAGTTCAGTGAGGTGCAAGTTTTTTCTAATTTAATCATCTCTGTGACTCTTATGGTTTCCGAGATCCGTTTAAAGTGTATTCTGATCTGGGACACCGCCTATATATATATATATATATATATATATATATATATATATATATATATATATATATATATATATATATATATATATATATATATATTATTATTATTATTATTATTAGGTGCGTATAGACCCGGTTGGATCACGCAAAGCATTCTGACTCATTTTCGACTCATGTTCTTTCTGATCCTCCACACCTCTCTCATCCTTTCTCAATGGATTCTCTTTCTCTCCTCCGTCCCGATCTCCTCGAAACTTCGCTCTCTGATGCAACGTTCCACATATTTTGTTTCTGTACGTTTTTCTATCCTCAATCGCTGTCGGACCCATTTGTGCTTTTCCCAGATCAGCTCTGACTTGTGTGATCCATGGTACGTTGACTTGACTTCTTGTATGTATATAAAAATTCTGTTGGCGAGTCTTGTCGGTGGGAGTCTACCGATATGTCCAAAGAATTTCAACCTTATTTTTCCTATGTCCGCCGCTACGTTGGATATTTTCTCTGTGGTCTTTCTAGAATGTAGTCTGTATCCTTCCTCTGTCAGTTTTGGGCCGAGAATTTTTCTCATAATTTTGCGTTCTTCTTTTAGTATGTTTTCTATGCGGCTTTTTGTATGAAGTGTAAGTGTCTCGCTTGCATATAGTACTTCTGGTTTGATTACTGTGTTGTAGTGTCTTATTTTTGCGTGTGTGGATAGGCATTTCTTATTGTAGATATTATGTGTCTTGTCGTATGCCCTCTTCATCTTATGTAATCGAGTCTTCTGTGCAATCTTCTCTCCTTCTGTGGGTTCGAGGATCTCACCCAGGTTTTTGAAGTGAGTGACACTATTTATTTTGCCATATTTGGTGTTCAAATTTTGGACATCTAATTTTGAGCAGAAGAATTCGGTTTTTTGAAAAGAGATTTGTAGGCCGACTTTTTCTGCACATTCCTTGAGGACTTCGATCTGTTTGGTTGCCCTCTTTTCATTGACTGCGGGTATGGATAGGTCGTCAGCGAAGGTCAAGCATGATATTTCTATGTTGTTTTTGGATCGTCCGAGTCGTATTGGTTTCCAGTGTCCTTGATTTTTCAGTTCTTTTTCCCATTCCCTTATGACTTTGTCCAGGACCAGGTTGAAGCTGAGTGGGGATAACCCATCTCCTCGGCGTATTTCAGTTTTAATCAGGAAGGGTTCGGAAATTTCTCCCATAAATTTCATTTTTGAGGTTGTATCAGTCAGTGTATGCTTGATCAATCGTAGTGTTTTGAGGTCGAGTCCTTGTTCTTCTAGGATATTGAACAAAGATTTTCGGTCGATGCAGTCGTATGATTTCTTGAAGTCCACGAACATGCAGATGATTGGGACGTCCCTGATAGCTTTGTATTTCAGTATTGTTTTTAAGTTAAATATTTGTTCATTGCATGAGTGACCAGGGCGAGAGGCTGCCTGGTACTCGCCAATTTTGTGTTCTTATTGTTCTTGTGTTCTCTGGAGAAGGCATGCTGAGATTTTGTAAGTGACTTGTAGTAAGTGGATTCCTTTGTAGTTGTTCACATCTGATCTGTCTTCCTTCTTGTGCAAGTGGATAAGAGCACATTTCCATTCATCTGGTAATTTTTCTGTTTGCCAAATGTTCGTGATAAATTGCATAAGTTCCTGCATTGAATTTGGTCCGAGATTTTTCAATAGTTCCGCGGTGACACCATCTCAGGATGACCTGATATTCTTTAGTTTGCGTATGTGCCTGTGGATTTCTTCCTGTGTTGGTGGTGGTGATTCTGAGTGGGTATGGATACAATTTTTTTCGGGGAATCTTGTGTCGCGTTCGGGGCAACTTTAATTTGCAGCAAACTTTATTTTGCAGCCCGTCGATCAGCAGGAATACTCAAATCTTGCCCATATATAACGAAATGTTGAAGGCCCTGGTCTAGAGTTTTAAAGTCATGTTTGATACTGTAACATTGGTTACGAAACTAGAGTCACACAATTTTTTTAAAAAATAATACAAGTGATAGATAACAAAGTAAAAAATGTGTTTTATTCCATTTTAAAAATGATCTATAACAAAACAACAGACAAAACAATTAATTATTTAAATTTCTTGTGCTGATCCAGTAAAAATATTAAGAAAGTGTTATGATAGTGAAGCTTTGTTAAAAATGTATACAGCTGCTACAAGGACTTTAATGATGGTATAGAAGCAGTTGAAGATAATCCTCGTTCAAGAAGACCTTCCACGCCAACCAATGAAGAAAACATCACCAAAGTCAGGTAATATCCGATTAAGATAATCTTTTTACCCTAACCCGAGAAAAACGCGGGAAATTTTATATTAAAAATCGCTCGTATTTTGCCACTTTATCGTCCTGAAATTGCATCAAGAGATTTTCATTTGTATCCTTCATTCCAATTCACCAAACAAAAGCTTAACTTCAGTTCACAGATGATACTGTCAAATGGCACTTTTTCTACGAAAAGGGGCATGCAATTTTCTAAACTGGAAGTCTGCCGATAAGGTGCGGGTCCCTCACGAACTTAGCGAGCGAAATCCGCTGTACCAAATTTCTCCTGAGACTCTATTTCCGAAGCGAATGGTAAGTAGTGGTGAAAAGTGGAATGTGTGCAATAACATGAGTACAGCGAAAGATGGAACCTTTACCTCAAGAAAATTCACCTCTACAGTCCTCATTTACCTATATGTGTGCGTAAATTTGGTTTCCACACCGACACCCTTGAGGTTTTAGCCTTCAAGCGGGCGCGCGTTGTTGAATCGACCGCTCTTGATACATTTTTCGGTCAAAAAATCTTCCATCTACTTCACAAGTCTTTCCCATCTTTAATAGCCTCTTATAGACGTCTCACTGCGTAGATAAAAGACTATATCCCCTTTCTGTGCGCCGTCCATAATGTACAGATAGCATTTGTTTTAGTCGTAGCGTAAAGGTTGTAAGATTTAAGAGCGCCCGACGTCCCAAAAATTACATGCGACCTTCTTCACTATAGTGTTTCTTGCAATATCGTCTAACAAAGTTCGTATTTTGTATTTTTTATTATTAAAAATGCCTCGTAGGTGAAGACCGATTAATGCTCAGGACAAATCTGTGCCTGTAAGGAAAATTTTGGAGAAGTTTACGAACTGCTTATCCCCTTATTGTGCGGGCAGGGCGTCATTATTGATGAAATGACGACAAGCTCTCGAGGAAAATCTTCTTTCAGACAATATATGAAATTAAAATCTGACAAAGATGGAGTCAAACTTTATCCACTAGTAGATGCAACGACGTTTTACGTTTTGAATATTGAACTTTATGCTCGTAAGCAGCCATATCAGTTTAACAATACGGCAATGGGCGTAGTAAAGAGATGGATTGCACCAATTTCAGGTACAGGACGAAATTTGACCATTGATAATTGGTACACCAGCATTTCTTTTGTAGAAGATTTAGCCAAAAATAATGAAATTTCATTGTAGGCACGTTGCGCAAAAAAAAGAAATATCCCACTGCTTCACAGCAAAAGGCAAACCTGAACATTCTAGTCAATTCGGATTTTCTGGCAGATCTACAGTTGTGTCGTATATGTCAACAAAAATAGATCTATGGTATTATTATCATCACTTCATTGTGTAATTGAAATAGATGAAAGTGCAAATGAAAAACGGAAACCAAGCATCATAACTTTTTTTAATAAAACAAAAGGAGAAGTTCATGATATTGAGAAAAAAGCAAAAATGTATTCGACGTTGAAGAAAAAAATAACAGATTATCTTTAATACTCTTTTTTCGTTTTCTAGATATTCAGGAATAAACGCCATGGTAATCTTTAGGGCAAATAAAGTAGTTATAGAAAAAAAGGGAAAATATTTACGTGAATTGCGAATGCAGCTGAAAAAAGAATATGTAGAGAGAATGGTCAACTTTCCGAAAAAACTTAGTGAACTCTTAAAAATAAGGACAGAAAGTCATATAACGGACCAACGCAACGACCTTGTAACGAGCACAAGTTCCAGTGCTTACAGAGGAAGCTGCAAAATATGTCCTGCTATAAAGAGGAAACAATCCAAGACACAATGTCTTAATTTCAGGCATTGGGAACTTCGCTCGACCTGATGCCGTCTTTTTTCTTACCCGAAGAAAATTATTCTTTATACATATATTTCATTTTTGTCGAGGCATGCAGCCATTTTCCCTGGGCGCCTTATTTCGTTGCATGGGAATGTGGAATGGCCACCTCGGGCACCACACTTTTCAGCTTGTGACTACTTTTTATGGGTCTACTTGAAATCCAAAGCTTACATAAACAAACCGTGAACTCTTAAAGCTCTTTTCGAAACCAAAACGCGCGAAATTGAAAGGATTCCTCGTTCCATGCTCCACCATGCTCGGAAGGAGTATGGACGATTTTGCTACCCATCTACAAGAATGCCTCGACAAAAATGGACGCCACCTAACCGATGTGATTTTTCGCATCTGACTGTATTATATACACTTTAATGGCAATATACCACTAATGTATAAAAGCAATACATTTTGATATTCGTTTAAAAATAAGAGTGTGTCAATTTTTTCAAAAGCACCATACTCCCCTGCCAGATCCTGTATTTGATGTGACTGTAAAAGACCCATATACTTTCAGCTTCTTCCACGCAACCCAACCATCAACACTGATCTCTACTATTTACAATTATGCCAGCTAAAGAGAGTAATTGAAGAAAACCGACCAAAATTAGAAACATAGAAAAGGCGTAGTGTTTCATCACGACAATGCACAATCACACCAAGTGCCGTTTCATATGAGACCTGCGTACTATGTCGGAAATTCAGTTGGCATTGAGTTCGATATAACATTTCAGATTGGAGCTCTTTAGAAGAGCATGTTCGCACGCGTAATTTTATTTTTACTACTAAGTAATTACTGATTTGCTGAGTAGTTAGTTCAATCAGTTTTGTGTGCCTCAATTTTCTGGTGTACTGCCTAACTTCTGTATAAAGGGTTACAAATGAACCTTTTAACAATATTTTCGCAACAACAGGATGTACCCAAAGTCTCCTCTTTCGTTCTCGTTTTTTGGTAAGATATAATATCGTATGCAGCAATGACAACAATGACCGATGTTCTGTGTTGTGCGTCCATCGAAACTGTTTCATGCGGACGTAAAGTTGACGTATGCCTCGTCTGAAACAGCACTCAATTTTTCTGGCCTAAAAGGTGTCAAAAATGAGGAAGATTAGTTCGAAGATTAAGTTTGGGTTTTTCTTTTCATAAAGCCATGGTAAATGCAGTGGAAACACCCGAGAATTAAGTTGAGTACCTAATATAATAAATTGTTTTAACCAACAAACCAGAGTATATATATATATATATATATATATATATATATATATATATATATATATATATATATATATATATATATATGTATATATATATATATATATATATATATATATATATATATATATATATATATATATATATATATATATATATATATATATATCAAATGAAGTAATCGACTAACATATCAAATAAATATAAACAAAATAATAATGTAAACTAAATTTTAAAAAATATATAACTTCAATAAATAAGAGCTTGGCCACAAAAATGAGAGTGTTTAGAAACAGCACTCACAAAAAAGAAGTAGTATAACAAGGACAAACTAGTCAAAATCAACTTATTACAGCTCAACCAACATAGCCTCACCAACAATCTTTACAGAATAAAGTTTCTGAGATGCGCAAAAGAAAGACTGAGAGGGTCACTGTCTATCAAGGACGGAGAACGAAGAGTTCCTCGAATGTACAGTACTTAAACGATGTTAACACCACAAATGCACTGCCTCGAATGAGCTCTCGGGCGTTAGGCTATCGCGCATCCTAACCTGGGAGGCAAAACTATGTTGATTGAGCTGTAGTTAGTATTTTGTTGGATGGCGTTAATTTTCCAAAACTGCGGCACATCGTCTAGGCATGGAGTCTATAAGATTACGCCAAAGCAAAGTCTCCTATAAATTTTTGTCCGGTGAATTCGGCGATTCATGTCCGGTGACTGAGATGGCTAAGATAAACAAACAATATTGGGGGATCCAACCAAGTTTTCACACTTTTGGTGGTGTGTTCAGGATCATTGTCGTGCTCGAAGTTCCAGCGTAATGTCATATATCCTTGGGCATAAGGCAACATCATTTTCTTTAAAATGTTTAAGTAAATTTCTTTGATCATGTTTTGTTTTGTCCAATGAATTGAACCAGCTCCGGCATATGAACATGAACCTCAAATTTTAATATTGCCACGACCATGTTTGACGCAACCAATAGTATTTTTTGGATTCAAATGTTCATTCACCCGACTCCGAATACGCACTCTTCCATTATTACAAAATAAATTTATTTCTCTTTCTGTTTAAATTATTTCATGCAAACTGCATTGCATGGAACAAAATAAGACGAAAGAATTTTACTTAAACATCTTAGAGAATATTATGTTTGTTGCCTTATACCGAAGAACATATGCCATTACGATGGAACTTCCAGGCCGACAATGATCCCAAACATAACGTCAAAAGTGTGAAAACTTGTTGGATACCCACAATATTGTTTGTTTACCTTGACCATCTCACTCACCGGACATGAATCCTATAGAAAATGTATCGAAAATTTTAAAGACGCGTCTAACTTTAAGGAAAATATCAAATACCAACAAAATATTGGAGATTGTTCTAAGAAATCTCTGGTAGTCCATTCCGGTTGAAGTTTGCCGCAATCTTATAGACTCCATGTCTAGACGATGTGTCACAGTTTTGAAAAATAAAGGCTATCCAACAAAATATTAACTAATAAGTTCATTTTTTTGTCCATGTTATACTACTATTTTCTATTTTTGTGAGTACTATTTCAAAACACCCTTATTTTTGTGACCAAGTTCTTATTGATTGAAAGTTATGTATTTTTTGAAATTTAGCTTACAGTATTTTTTAGTTTATATTTATTTTTTATGTCAGTCGATTACTTCATTTGGTATATATATATATATATATATATATATATATATATATATATATATATATATATATATATATATATATACAACAACAATAATAATACTATTAATAATGTCATACCTAAATGTTGAACACAATATCCTTTATGAACTTGCACTCCAAATACCCTTTCTTAAATGATCACTGAAAAAAACCGAAAACTTTTTTCCACTTCTCACTAAAAAGAACGACCCTTTTCTTAGAACTTCTTCCTCGGCAAAGAAAAATACATACGATTTCGAAAAAGAACTCCAAACGAAAAAGATACTCGAACACAGCCTGCTTCGCGAGCGCAAGATAAACAAAAGAAGAGGCGAAAAAAAAAAACAACTGCCGCTCGCGGCACTGTTTTATATCGACGTGTTGAAATAGTAAATGAAACTGGAGAGGCTGACGTCTAAGCGTTTATATGCCGGGCTAAAACAAACACCGTACTTAGGTAACTAGATTAGATACGCTTCAAAAAACTGACACGCTCGGTTATGGCGTCATTTTTGCCGTACGCGGTTTCAAAATGTCGTCGGCGTCGAGACTCGACGCTGAGGTACCTCTCGGCGATCTGGTTTGCGGTAATGTTGGACGAGAACTGACAATGCAGAGCGGTAAGTCGAACGATGGAAGATTTAAATTTAGTACCCCGCGAAGGACTGAAATTTGGACCATGTATTGGGTTTGAAAATTCCTTTGATTTTTTATAACATAAAGCATGTTGAGCTACAATGAGAGCACAAGATTTCAAATGCGCCCCATTTTGGCTGTCATGATTCGATAATACAAGAATTATGACAAATCGACAAAAAGCAGATAGGAGTTAATAAACATGGAGCCCTACACAATATATAAACGCATCCTTATTTTTAAACATTACTATTAAAATGGTGAAAATTTGGTTGTTACTGTTTATAAAGTGCGTCAAATTTTCCATAGAAATAATGTTCCAAATTTAAGAATATTCGAAAAATTCGCAAGCGTTGGTTCAGTTATTGATGTGAAACACACTACACGAGTTCGTAGTGGTCGTTCAGAACAAAACATCATGGCTGTTCGTGAAAGTGTGGCCAAGACTCCGGGATCCTCGATTCGTCATAGTGAACAAAAATTGGACATTTCAATAGTTACTCTTCACCGTATTCTCACTAAAGATTTGAATCTCCATGCTTATAATTAATATATATAATTAACTCAACAACTTCTGCCAACACACCATGCACAGCGAAGAAAATTCACCAATTAGATCATTGACACATTTGATCATTGAACAGGCCGCCACGATCTTGCGATTGAACACCTATGGACTTTTCTGTCAGATTTTCTGAAGTCTCTGGTTTACGCCAACAACCCCACGACCACCCAAGGCACTGAAGGCCGAAATTGAACACTGTATCAACAAAATACCGATATATTTATGCAATAGCGTTATTAAAAATTTCGCCAGAAGAGCCACCAAAACCGTGGTAGCTCTTTACTGGATGTGCTTTTCCATACACAATTTCGAAATGTCTATATTATATATCAATGAATATTTTAATACTTTGCTACCTAAAACCATGTTTTATTTAAAATTTACATCTTGCGCTCTTATTGTAACACTCTTTATAATTAGATCAATCTTCAATTGGAACCTTCGATGTGAAACATTAACCTCGAATAGATCTGCCACTGAATCACTTTTTAACTTCTCGACGCACTTTCGGCAACCATGTTAGCATCATAAGGAGATGATTCAATCTCATTCTTAAACTGAACTATGTTATATTTATATGACAATCGTACCTAATGAAGGGTCAAAAAACATGAAACACGAAGTTAATCAAGCGTTACATTAATAATTCTTTATCCCGGTTCATGGATTCTTCCTCTTCTCTATGGCTTGACAGCCCATCAAGGGTCCTTGCCTCCCCTTAAGGATTTCTAGATATATGCTTTATTTTTACATGAAACGTTAACCACCCGTGTCCATAACCTCTTTAATCTAGTTATAGAGGAGTGCCGCCTTTTGTATCAATGCCTTTTCTTGCCTCTTCGGTTATTCTTACACACTCCTCTCTATCTATTACTCTTCGTTTGCATTCCCATCTCTTGCAGGTCCTTCCTAACTCCCTCCCATCGGTCTTGATCCCTTTATACTCTTTATATTATTATTTACAGTTTTAACAAGTCTTAAGTTACTAATATTTATATTAAGGTGTCTATGTTGGGTAAAGCAAGATTTGTTATTTGTTCCATATCTAATATTGGCAATATGTTCTTTATATCTAGTTCGAAGCACATACCTTCGATCGCAATCTTAACAACCAATTTCCAAAAACTTTTTGTTAGATGTTTTAGTGAGTAGGAATAATTAAAATCGGTTTGATTAGATTTTTCTATCGTTGAACAAAACACCACCACTTTAAGATACATTCCTAACGATTCAAATCATAGCTTGAATAACAAAATGGCTAGTTTATACTTTACGATAGACAGATGAATTCATTTTCCCTTAAACCAAAAGAGTTATAAAAAACAAAACAAGGAATTAAAATTGATTAGGGAGGTAGCCGAAGTGAATGAGAACAATGAATGGAATGTAAATGAGAACAATGAGAACTTTGAAAGATTCTTCGACTTTTCAAAAGAAATTAAAAAAAAACAAATTCATAAACATAAAATAAAATGTACATATACATTATATACATGCTGCAAACTATAACCATCTTAGATTTGTATATGACATTGTTCTCCTTTCACAAGACCCAGAGAAGCTGCAAAGACGCATATAAGAATTGGAAACGGCTGGTGAACCACAAAAATAGCCTGAAGAAGAGTCAGGTAAATAATTACAAAATAATTTCAGTTGTAGGAAGGGATATGGAGATTCAGGACCACTTTATATATCTTGGGCAGAGGATTTCAAAGGAGGGGGATACCGCCCGGGAGGTGGAACGGTGTGTTAAATGTGGCTGGCAAGCATTTGGCTGGCTCAACGTAGAGTTTAAGGGTAAACTCCCACTTTGCCTGAAAAGAAAAGTCTTCGATTAGTGCGTCCTACCCGTTATAACATAAGGAAGTGTTACCTGGACACTTACATAGCAATCAACTTAAAAACTTCGGGTAGCACAGATGGGAATGGAAATATGTATGCTTGGTATTAGAGTCAGAGGGTGCTGCACATGGATCAGGGAACTAACAAAAGTGTGTGATATCAGTGGAAGAGTAAAACAATTGAAATGGAGATGAACCGGGTTACAGGACCTATTGCACTTGGTCTCCTTTTGAATTATTATGATAACGCTTCATTACCTTCATGGTTTATGTTATTTATACGCTTCATCTGGCACGGTTGTCATATAAATAGCAAATAGTTTAGTTTTACAATTAGATTCGAACATTTCCTGATGGTGCTAACATGGCTAACGAAACGCATCTCGAGAAGTAAAATAAAAGTGAATTGGTATCTACTGATAAATCTCTTCGAGTTTAACATATAATGAGTTTAATCTATAAAATAAATAATAGTCGACTATTTATTGAGCAATGTTATTAACAAGTTCTTGTCATATTTTACCAAATTCATTACGGTATATTCGTAAAACACCTGAAGCTTATCGACAAAAAAACCTATCAACATTAGTGGGTATTTCCCCACTTTTTTTCCACACAATTTTTCAATAAATGATCCAAGGATGTTTGGTCCGGTAAATATGGAGTAAAACAGACAAGTCAATAATTTTTATTGTTCTCCAGATGGCTAATGACGTATGTCACCTGTATTGTATTATTTGGTCCAATTTTGACGCTCTTCGTTGCTTCCAAGATTTAAATACTACGTTTCCATAGAGTATGTCCATATCTCTAAATAATCGCTTATATATATATATATATATATATATATATATATATATATATATATATATATATATATATATGTATATATATATACATATATATATATATATATATATATATATATATATATATATATATATATATATATATATATATATATAGTTTTTTCTTGGGGAAATTGGTTGGTTTCGGGCTAGCGGTCAGCAGTAAAACAAGTGTTTAATCGTCTCAATATTTCGTCATTTTTTTGATGACTTCATCAGGAGACTCTAAAATTATTTTTTTTCTTTTTTTATTTAATAAACAATGAAATAGTATAGAACACCGACATGTTAAAATATAATTCACATAACAATAAATATATAAACTTACAATTAATGACCATGGTTTAAAACGTATGTATCTAAATAACGTTCTTGAACGATACGGGCCCCAACCAGGAATTAACAATCTTTTTTAAACACTAAGGTATTTCAACCTGCAACCATCGAGGTTGAAAAGACTGGAGCACTTTCAACACGAACATCCATTGTTTGGTGTTATTTGAGAATATGGCAATAAATACTACTAAGACCACTAGTATCTGATTTAAAATTCATCGTGGTTTTATTTTGTCTTATATGACACATCTCCAAAAACAGTCTTTTTTTGTAGTTGTTCATCTGTTGTATGACTTTTACATTGTCGAAATCCATATTGTGTCCAGTACTGAGTAAATGGTCAACCACAGCACATCTGTTGTTGTGATTACGGCAGTCACTCTTGTGTAATGTCATTCTCTGTTTAAGCCACTGACTGGTCTGTCCTATATAAGACTGTTCACAATCTTTGCAGGTCAGTTTATAAATTACATTTGATTGTAAACCAATTGGAATGGTATCTTTGATTTTGGTGAACAGATTAGCGATCGTTAGTTGATTGTATTGACTGATTTTTATGTGAGGAAAGTCCTTGAATACTTTTGTCACCCCTTGGGATAGACTATTCACTTGTGGGATTTTTTTGTAAACTACTTCTGGCCCGTTGTCTTCTAAAGGGCCATCATAGAATTGTGTGCTGTATATCAATCGTTTCAATATATTTTTCGGGTAACCATTGTTCAGAAACAATTCATATAGAATTTTTAAATTTTTTTGTAACAGAGTGCTGTGGCTGATCCGTGTGATCCTGTTTTTCATTTGGACAATTGTGTTATATTTTTGGCTTCTGGAGTTATTTGAATGGTAGTTGATGAATC
>JARFXV010001212.1:0-264834 GCA_031761425.1 Cosmopolites sordidus
AAACTGTCGTTGGAAAAAGGTAATTTTATTTTCTTAAATATATTGGGGAACAAAAAAAAACAAAATACCAACAAAAAAAAAATACCCAGTAAAAAAGTCTGTGTGACTCATGTGACTTTTTCGATTTTTAATTTTTTTGAAATCAGAGTAAACTTTCATTAACACAACTTTTTTATTTTGAACCATTTTATTCTTAACATTTTTTCATCAGAACATACATAGACTTTGAAGTTTATTTTTAAACAATTTTACATTTTAAAAAGTCTCTATATACCTGTTTTTTAAAGTATATATATATATATATATATATATATATATATATATATATATATATATATATATATATATATATATATGTATATATATATATATATATATATATATATATATATATAATATATATATATATATATATATATATATATATATATATATATATATATATATATATATATATATATATATATATATTATATATATATATATATATATATATATATATATATATATATATATATATATATATATATATGTATATATATATATATATATATATATATATATATATATATATATATATATATATATATAATATATATATATATATATATATATATATATATATATATATATATATATATTATCAAGAATATATAATATATATATATATATATATATATATATATATATATATATATATATATATATATATATATATATATATATATATATATATATAGTTTTTCTTCATAATATTAGTTATGTTTAAATACCGGACTTGTTAAAACAGTAAACGAGCCGTTTCATGCAATGGCAGGCGCCATCACGTTGTGAAAATATCTATATCGGCAAAATGTTTATAAATTCATTTCAATTATTTTTTATGATTGGATTGTTTCATTTTTTTATGTTGTATGGTAAAAAATTGACTGTACGAAGTAAACAACGATCCAGTTTTAGACCGCTCTTCATCCATAGTTTGTCGTAGTTGAGTTTTGTTTTTTTATATAGAGTTCTTTCTTCGACTTTAGGTACTCTGTGTTCTGGATCATAGTCCTGTTGGAAAATGAAATCAGACCTGAGCTCAAGTTTTTCGCACCTGAATGCAAATTTGCTCTCAAAATGCCGTTGAAAACATGTAGATCCATGATTCATTTTGTAAATGTTAGTTTCAAACGCCAGAAGAACTCATACAGCCCCCGTCATGCTTGAACGTGGGGATATATTTTCAATTTCATTTGCTCATTTTTTTTCTACACACTTTCAAGTAACCGTCAGCCTTTAAAACATTGAATTTGCATTTCCGAAAAGGTCGAGGCTTGTCGATATCTGATTTGGAGAAAGTTAATCTTTAGACCTGTTGATTTTTGAAGCTTGCGTGAATTTCTAGACTTCAAACCTGATTTTTTTATTTTTTATTTCTATTTAATGTTTCATGGAGAATATCCTGTGAAGGATATGACTTCTGAGTGTCTGACTTCCTGGCCTACGTTCATCTAAGGTCAGTTTATCATATAGATAAACTTTTCTAGACGATGGAGTGTGGCCAAATGCTCCGCCCAGTGTAGGCTTTCTCTCATCACGAGAACCTCTATCGACAGACAGTTCGTCCCACTGAGAACTTCTTTATTTGTTTTTTTCTGAGAAAACTGGACAAGATTGTTTGAGGATCAGAGTTATGCACGAATACGAGGTTCTGGTCGTTCTGGAGATATGCATGGACGTGAAGGACACCTTAGACTTCTTGCTGTACGAAATCGACATGAGAATATCTGACAAGTGTGTGATATTTTGTTGCAGCTTTAGATCGAACTGTTTCGAGGATGACTAGTAATCGACATTTACTTGCTACGGCGATGCATGCTTGCTATTTTTATTGAATGTTTCCTCTAACAGTTTACCGCAAGACTCGTCGCTTAGAATGGTTCCGCGATAAAATTAAATTTATAAAAACTTATTTTTTTATCAAATTCTATTATTCTATTATCAAGTTCTATTATTTTTTTAATCACAAGTATTCTAATAAAATATATTTTTCATTGTCTTACTTTTTTTTTGTTCTCCAGTGTATATTAATGGGATTATCACTATACATATTTCAGACATTACAAGAGCTAGTCAAAGGTTTTCTAGCTCAACAATAAAAAAACGTGTTTTACTTTTAAAAACTGCATACTTTTGTTTTTCGATATTTACTTAATTATTTAAACATTTATTATATCACAATACCCTCTAGCGCCAAATAGTCGTACTTTCTTTTAACTAAATCTACTTTAACTCTTAACTTAATCTATCTTTATCTAGTTCAAGAGTCATTGCCTTGGGTATACTTGCTGACATTACATTTGTAAGTGTTGGGTTGGTCTAACTATCTAATATTTTTTCTTTCACTTTTTATGCTTCCACGCCCTCAAAAAAAAGCAAATATTTTGTTGGTTACAGTAGGTTGTATACTTTTTTTTTGCCAAAGTAACACATACACTGTCGTTCAATAATTTGGAACCGCTAATGAACTGACACGATTCTTTTAAATGTATGTCTTTTGAAAGCAATCTTCTATTTATGGAATGTATACTTTATAACAAAAAACACTGAGACGTAGACCAATAAAAACTTGGGAGAGAGAATATCAGAAATGAGGTTAAAGATAGCGAAAACAGTAGAAGAGATGATAATAATGATACAGGACCAAATATCATAGCTGTTGCAGTTAATAATGTCGATTTTGCTAAGAAATTGCGTTACTATTATATTTGTTTGTAGAGATTAAGGGGGGAAGTCCCTTTAGACGCCTCAAAATGAGTAATTTTCAGAAGTGTTTTTAAAGGTGATAAAATAATTGTATCATTTTAAAGTTTTAACATAATTTTATGTGATCTTTGAAGAGTATAAAAATGTTTTTAATTTTTTTTTTTTACAAAATTGCGGCTCCGTAAAATTTTTTTTCGGGCGTCTCTGGCGCGAGGTCCAAAAGGGCTGCATTTGTGACTCTTTTTCTATTCATCTGAAATAAAAAAAAAACAAATTGCTTTCTGTTTCTGATATATGGACGGGAAGGATAAACCTATAACACTAGAAAAAAGTATTCAATTAAAATATTATACTTTATAGCCTCCCATAATTTCACCCAAATCGATCAATAACTTTTTGTATTACAGAGCGAGCAGTTTTTAAAAACACAGTTTCGAGATAATCGCATTTAAAGTTTCAGTACGATAAAACGATTAGTTTTAGTGACTTACCGATGAATCAGCGATCCCAGGTGCATATAATAGACCTTCAACCTCTTCAAAAAGCTGTTTTTTTAACCTGTTGCTGTTTTCAGGCTGTATGAGCTGCTTTTGTCTCGGAAAGACTCCTCCGGTTGTCTCGTTACTCGCGCCTCATCGGTGGTTTGGGCGAAAACTTTGGCCTAGTTGCCAATAATTATACTTCCGCTATACACACAAATACACCTGCACTATCACTTGTACTTGGCCCGAAACTTTCTTCGTGTTTATCAGTAAATTGATTACCTTGATAATATCTTCTGGTAGAATTTTTTCGAGCGATATTATATAAGGATATAAAAAAGATTATTAAGATTTATTATATTCAGAAAAGTGAAAAATTAGACCTACTAGAAATATTAGAAATAAATATATCCTTAAGACATAGTCATATAGTAAGAGCTCATTCGAAGCAGTGCATTCGTGGTGTTAACATCGGTTAAGTACTGTACATTCTCAGAACTCTTCGTCCTCTGTCTCTGTTAGACAGTGGCCTACTCACTATTTCGTTTGAGCATCTCGGAGGCCAAGATGCTGATTAAGCTGTCTGGGTCGCGATATGCGGGCTCCGGCGCGCTCGACTGTATGTGCGATAACTCCGTAAATATTTAATATTTTTATTTTTTCTGCTGCCAGTATACTCTCAATATATTATATTTTCGAACTACGAAAAAAATTGATTTATTGAAATTTCTAAAGGGATTTCCCCCTTAAGGTCCTTCCCTCCAATTTATTTTACGGAAATAAATGCTCAAATTTTGCGAAAAAAATGACAATATTAACCGAAACACCTATTAGAAAATGAATAAATGAATCTGGAGTACTACGGAACCTGACTGCTTAACGGACATGAGGCACATGGGAAACAGAAAATGTTTTTGGTTAATAATAGGATGATTACATCGCACAGAGTTGATTTATTGCACATGAAATTCCCTGGATGCATTCGTTTCTTAAATGGCGATGAAAATTAACCATCGATATCCTGCGATTTAATACCGTGTAATATTTTTTTTTTGTATTGGTGTTGACATTAAACCTTGTTTGACTACCCCACATAGAACATTTATAATTAATTAATAAAATATTTTCCTATATTATCATATAAATAGTTTTGGTGGTTCCAATTTTTTTGAACGCTTGTGTATTAGCTTTTTTCTGTTTTTTATTTGTATAACAAGGTCGGGCGATATTTGAGCGCAAATTTAAAAATAATCGTGTCTGATATCATACAGGGTGTCGCTATAACCGTCAGGTCTTACTTTTTCTATCACATTTTCACAAAAAAAAAAAAATCTATTTTGTGAGATTTTTCTTAAGGTCATCCATCTCTTTTACAATATTTTTCGTTCTATTCTGTTTTATGGCAACCTCTGGTATATATTTTCTTATTTATTTATCGCACTTTAATATATGTAGTAATTGCTGCCTGCTGATATAGGGTTGGTTTGATTTTTTTTTTCAGAAATTTTACATAGTACATATGACCATTTATCATGGATATGAAAATTATGTTTATGTATCTATGAAAAAAGTTTTGTCTGCATTGAAGACAAGCTCTAGTTAAGACCAGGGTGGGAATAAGGATACAAGGCGGTCGATAAGTAACTGACTTATTTAGGTAGTGTGTAATTTTTTATGCTTTTTTGTTTTCTACGCGTTATACTATATTTGTATGATCATTTCTTTATCGCTAAGATATTTTATCAATATAATTAATCAATGGTGATAAGAATGCACGAATTCGCTATAAATAACGTGGCCAGTAAAAATGCGATTCGTAAACTGCTAGATCTATCAAGATCTAGTCGTATCCTTTAGGTCGTAAATAAATATTTATAGGATACATGAAGACCTTGGGAGAGGTCTTGAAATTTTATTTCATAAAATTTAAAAAAAAATGTATATTACAGAGATCAGGCCATTATTTTTCTATTAAAATTGTCTCGATTCCATGCTTCGAAACCATGTTTCGACAAGTAAGTGGATGAAATATCGATAACAGTTTATACAGGGTGTCCCGAAACTCAACGTCAAGCGGGTGCCGGGCGAAAGGTCAGATTATACCAATTCTGGCAATAATAAGAAAACCAATCTAATGTCAATCTGTTTCTCTCTAATTCGTCGTCGAACAGCGTATCTATCTATCTCACTTTATCACATCTGTCCATCTCACTTACACCGGTGAAGTCCATTTTTGAGCACATAAAAACATTTTTTATCAGGGTATGAGTTTTTTAAAATGTGGCCCTTTTGCAAAAAAAAATAAGCAATAATATTGTTTGTGGGAAGAAAAGTTCCCATTGTTGTGTCATTTTGAAATCTTGACTAAATGGGTCATCTTTTGAAATAACTTGCCCAGTGTAGTGTAGTATTTTTTTTTATAAGATGAAGTGTCTAAAGTTAGCTGACATAAGTTTTTAAACCACGACTCAAACTTTTGTTTTACTAAATTAACATTTATTGTTTGATTTGTGGCTGCTATTAATAACATGGTTAGTTAGGATCACGTTATAAAATATAACACTGAAAATTTGGGAAATTTGTAATCACAGTACCTAAACATATAGCCTAGGATGTCGAATTTCAAGTTTATCAAAAATATGTATACCATCACTAAACACGGTGACATGGATTTTTTGTTATTGTTGCCATATTTGGACTGGTATAACCTGGCCTTTCGCCCGGCACCCGCTTGACGTTGAGTTTCGGGATACCCTGTATATTTACTCCTCTGCCTGAGATGCTACAGTCCGTTATCAAAGGGCATCACTATTACTCTGTGATAAAGTGTAATACAATAAAAATGTAAATTAAAATGTAATAAAATTCTGTGATTCTTTAAGTCACCTCCACGGCAAGAATTGAAAATAGAGTGCTGAGTTACCAGGTGTGGCAGTTAATTATTCTTAATTTTTTTAAAAAAATTTCTTTCATATTGTGGAAGAAAAATTTCGCATATCGTTTTTTCGCTTTTCCATCTGTTTGTCGTTTAGCCATTTTCCTACCTTCTGGATCTTTCCCATGGCATGCAGACGATCACAAATAGTTCGGCGACCAACATTTAACCTCTCCGTCATTTGTTGTTGAGTTTGGATCAACTTAGGACAACCATCAACATCGACCGCAAGACCGAATCGCTTCGAAAAGAAGACAGTGCTGTGCATTTGGTGGAATCACAAGGGTGTCTGATACCACCATGAGCTTCTGATACCACGAAATTCTGAAAACAGGTGAAACAGTTAATATCGTTCACTACATTCAACAAAGGATCAACCTGAACCATGCATTGATGGAAAAACAACCAGAATGGGCTACAACACACGGAAAAGTTCAGGACGACAACGCCCCATCACATACAGCGAAAGCGGTCGGAGACACCATTTCTATACTTAGCTGGGAACTCTTGCCCCACCCGCTGCATTCACCAGACTTGGCCCCTTCCGACTACCACTTGTTTTCATCGATGTTTCGCGCACTTTCCATGAAACACTTCAACAATTACGGGGAAGTCGAAAAAGGGCCTGAGGGCCACCTCAAAGAATGTATGGTTTTTCTGGAAGGGTATCCACAAATTGCCAAAGGGATGGGGGAAATGTGTAGCTAGCGATGGCGCATACTTTGAATAAACCATTTTTTACCTTTCTCCTAAATTAAACGTGTTTTTTTTCTGTGAAAAAATTAAGAATTATTACCCGCCACACCTGGTAATGTGGACAATATATTTTTTATATCTTTTTTATATTTTTTATATCTTAGATCTTTTAGTTTATCCAACATATCTTCGATCACAATCTTGACAACTAATTTCCTAAATATCCGATTTTTCGTGTTGGTCTTAACCATCTTGGAGTCAGATTTGGTCTTTAGTGGTAAATCTCTTTGAGTTTCGATGAGCAATATGTCAATTCATTACTAAGCAACCGATTATTAATGGTTTTAACGCTGTTAAGTTCATGT
Source organism: Cosmopolites sordidus (assembly GCA_031761425.1). NCBI lineage: Eukaryota > Metazoa > Arthropoda > Insecta > Coleoptera > Curculionidae > Cosmopolites > Cosmopolites sordidus. The sequence continues at coordinate 7,230 of JARFXV010001212.1, forward strand.
CAATCAATTTTTAAGTAAAAGTTTTCTACTCACCTGACATATCACCGTGTGAGTTTTCTATTGTCTCATCTAGCATAGTCGTTTGAAAGTTAATATGCCGCGAATTTTATAGGCTATACCCAAATTTATTGACCGAGGGGCATTATTATGACATTATTGCCAGTTTTTGGTTTACGCAAATATTTTTTCAGTTATAACTGAACAGTTAATTGCTTTAAGACTTATTTGTGCTTTTTTAAAAACGATTACAATTTTAGAGTTGTTAGAATTGATACATCTCATTTTTTAGTAAAAAAATGAACGATTTAAACAGGCCTTGTTTTTTTTTCAGCCCACATTCTACGGGGACAATGAGAAGCAGGAATAACAGAGGACGCTTTAAACGTTGGATATAAATGATAAAAACCTATAGTTACGATTCAAATAAGAAAAAAATATCAGAGTATTTATATATATAGATATATATTTTTAATATGAATTCATGTTGTTTCCAGTAATACAAACTTAGAAATAGTTTTAAACTAGACTAGGAAGTCCAGAACTGAGACCACTTAGAAAAGATAAAAGCAAAAAAATATAAGAAAAAGGGTAGCAGTATAGGGTGAGATTTAAGTATAGGATCGTAATCAGACAGACAGGATGATATGCACTTTGTAACTTTTATTTTTTTTCTGTATATCACTGCTTCTGTGAGATCAAGTGTGAGGTCAATTTTCTATTAAAAAAAGATACATCACACCATTAATTTTTACCACAGATACAGTGCTGTGAAAAAATATAAACTCCAAGGAATTCTGAAATCTATTTTTAACATAAATAACGATATTAATAAATAGTACAAATGAAAGTAAAATTAATATGGAGTTAGTCTTCCTTATTAAAAGGATGAAATCTCTGGAAAATTATAAACTCAACCTTCTAAAATTGCTTGTGATACAGTTAGTACAGTTAATATGTTATTGCCTTTTTATTACAAACAATAACTTTCTAGGAAAACTGTTTATTAGATTAGTATATGTGGGTCGTAAACACCCCTGGCTAAAATTCTCCATAAATTTTCAATAGGGTTAATTAAGATCTAGATTTAACGGAGGTCGGTTCAAAAGTTTGCCCCCAAATTCTTAAAACCTTTTTTTATTGTCCTCGCATTATGTACCAGAGCTTTGTTCTGTTGAAAAATGACATCATCGTCTTCTAAACACATTATAAATGACAAAAGGTAATCCTCCAACACTTCGAGGGAATATATTGTCTAAAGCTACAACAACCTTTGAAGGCTTTTAGCCTTTCGTCGATTGTAACAAACTGTAGTATTTCTTGAACGCTGCTGAAGAGGCTTCGATTTCTGTCTCATCCGTTCCAGCACAGCCTCTTTCTCTTGTGAATTGAGATCATATCAGTTTTATTTGTTCGTTAGTACAAATAACACCTTCCGAGAAAAGTAACCTCCATATTTCACCTGATTCCTTCAAAGACCTAGCTTCACCTTCCTGTGCAGAATCACCCTCCTGTGCAGAATGATCCGCTTGCTCATGTTCAGAATCACCTTGCTCTATTTGGTATCTATCCTCTTTCATTTCAGCAAAATCCTCTATCTCGCTGTCGTTGGCATCTTCATAGTCAGAATCACCTTCTTGCTCTATTTGGTATCTATCCTCTTTCATTTCAGCAAAATCCTCTACCTCGCTGTCGTTGGCATCTTCATAGTCAGAATCAGAGTTTTCTTCCACAAACATTTTAATTTGAGTTTCATCAATCTTGCTGTACATTATAACCTAAAAATAATAAAAAAAAGTTTAAACTATGCCAGATAATACAAAAACTATAAAAAACAAAGGAATATTATAAGAATAATGAAACTTCTTACACGAAAAGTTGCATGCATACCTGCATCGGTTCCATAGACCAAATGGCGACCCGTTTTACTCGCGCCAATGCACTTGAAGTGAAGGTAGCAAAGTATCATACAGCTATAAGAAATTACAAACTATGGGCGTACAAAATAAAATTAAAAAAAAAAAACAAAAAAGTGTCTGGTTGGCCTCACAGATCAACGCGCCAGTATAGAAAGATTAAATAAAACGTTTCACCGTACCGGAAAATTTTTGACGCCGTCCAAATCTCTTGATTTTTCTTTAATTTTCAGGACCTGCAAAAAAATCAGCAGACCTTGACAGCGTTGCAATTCTTCCGCAATTTATGTGTGTCTTTCCGACTGTTCTTAAATTCAAAATCATTTGCTGCTCAATTTGTTCAGTTCTTCTGTTGGAACCTTTGGTGTGAAGCACTAAACTTGGAGAGATTTACCACTAAACACCAAGTCACTTTTTTTTAACTGCTCGATGCACGTTTCGCTAACCATGTTAGCATCATCTGGAGATGATTTAATCTCATTAACACACACAGATTAAATCATCTCCTGATGATTTTAACATGGTTGGCGAAACGTACGTCGAGCAGTTCAAAAAGGTTCAGGTGTTTAGTTGTAAGTCTCTTCAAGTTTAGTGCTCAAATTGTGTTAACTGTTTTCCCCAGGGCGTCTTCACAATTAAATAAAAATTAACTTTACAAAACTTAAAAAAAGTGATTCACAATTGACAGCTAATAATACGCTCAATGAGGTCTCAACAAACAAAATAATTTAATTGAATATCCCCATTTCATAAATTATTCCGTCTTTTAAACATAAAGCTCAAGATCATTTAAAAATCAGTTAATCAAATAACAATTTAGTTCTGGGGTTTATATTTTTTCACAGCACTGTATTTCGATTCTCCTCAAAATTACTCTATAGTTAACTTGTGCCTTAGTGGTTTATGTATATAATAAAATCCTGATGAGTTCTGTGTCAGTTTAATCTGAAAAAAAAACACCACAGTTCAACTAAAATCCTACCTGGGTTTGTTTTTTGTCCTTTTGAAAATGAACTGAACGATTATGTACATTACAGGTCAAAAGATTGGATGTAGCATTACAAATTGAACATTCTTTATTGCTATTAGGCCAATGTTGAATTATATAACATATACCATCAATCAATCTATGGTCTGGTGAGTAATGTGGTCAATTAATATTAATTCTGATAGCTGAAAGGTCCATATAGTGCTTTTGATTTTCTGTTGAATGTTGTGCTTGTCTCATCCTGTCATAATGACAGTGATTTTAAGGTATAATCTTCTCAAGAGATCCCTTCTTATACTTTTTTTTGTACTAATGTTTTCCTCGAAGAAAAGCCATCGATACATTCAACATCTTTTGATCTGTTGTGTACAATAAAAATATTCCAAGGAAGTAAACTAATAAATAATATACAGTGCAGTGCAATCAGTGAAAATTACAATATTATTGCACATTGTTATTGTTTTTATTAGTTTCAATTTTTTATTGTATTTTCTTGATTGTTCCATGCTGTATATAGATGGGAATAGGGGTGCTAAAAATAATACTGTAAATTTAAACAATAAGAGTTGTACATATTATATTAATTGCCTTTATTTATTATAACAATGTATTCTACTATTAACCAATATATTTTTTAATGTTTAAGACACTTTAAAGCGTTTTAAAACGAAGTTCGTTTATATTACAGTTGTTTTTAAGAATATACGTTTCATTTTTTTTCTGTTTAGCCTAAGGATTGCCCAAAATATCCCAAAAAATAAAATTGTATTTTTTCTGTGTTCTATCGATATGAGATGTATCAATTTTTGTAATTTTTCATTGTTTCAATAAACTGGTGATCTGGAACCTTTGGTGTTTTATTAATGTCAATTTTCTTCCTTCTTCCTTAATCCCCTTTTCTTCTCTCATTGGCTTTACCAGGTATGGCGGTTAATATATTTTTTTAAGAGATGGCGCTGGAAGCAAGGGTCGGTTCACAATCTAATCTCTTATGTCATTTTGTTGTTACGACAGTATCTTTCAAAACATCATTGATGCATAAACGATTTTGAGTGGGGGTCATATTTTTTCGTGTCGTAAACATGTCGAGTGTCGAGCCAAATAAGCATTTGTGGCACATACTGCTTTTGTTCAGCCAAAAGAAAAACACTATTGAAAGCCGTCGTATACTTGTGGAAACTTACGCTGACAATGTCTCAACTCAATACGCTTATGGGCGTTGGTTTAGACAATTCAAAAGTCATGATTTTGACTTGAAAGACAAAGAACGTCAAAGTAAACCGAAAAAAATTGATGATGCCGAACTGCAAGCATTGTTGGAAGAAGACGCTTTGCAAACTCAACAACAAATGGCAGAGATGATAAATGTTGATCATCGAACCATTTGCGATCGTCTGCATGCCATGGGAAAGATCTAGAAGGCAAGAAAATGGGCACTACATCAGCTAAACGACCGACAGATGGAAAAGCGAAGAACGGTTTGCCAAATTTTAGTTTTTCGGCATGAAAGAAAAACTTTTTTGCATCGGATCGAGACTGGAGACGAAAAATTGATATATTTTGGGAACCTAAAACTCTGAACATCATGAGTTGGCAAAGGACAAGCATCAACATCGACCACAAGACCGAATCGCTTTGGAAATAAGTCAATTCTGTGCATTTGCTGGAATCAGAGGGATGTGTAGGATGGGTGTCTGAAACCAGGTGAAACAATTAATACCATTTACTACCGTCAACAAATTTGAACCAGAAAAATCGATCAGAAGGGGCTACAGACACGGAAAATTGGTGGACACGGCGATTTTACAGCACGACAACGCCCCATCATATACAGCGAAAGCGGTCAGAGACACCATTTCTGCACTGTGCTGTACTGTTTTTGTGATGGAAAAATCGAAGAAAAGTTGAAAAAATGTTATGGTGACTCTGCGCTTCACATTGCACAGCAGTATTTAGACATGCCCAATCCGAAGAAGTGTCTGCTGCGGTTCGTGGCTGTTGACAAAACTTAGATTCATCACTGAGAATTCGTGCCCTACCCTCCGTACCCACCAGAGTTCGTACCTTCCGACTACTGGAAGGTATGTGCAGTTAGCGATGGCGTATACGTACAGTATTTAAATTTAAAAAAGGTACCGTGCGATAATGTGTGTACAATGTGGCTCAGTGGATATAGATGGCAAAATGTTCAGTGACAAACTCACAACTAATAAAAGTTAATAGGAGACAAAGTGTTCAGTGTCAAACTCACAACTAATAAAAGTTAATAGGAGACAAAGTGTTCAGTGACAAACTCACAATTAATAAAAGTTAATAGGAAACAAAGTATTCAGTGACAAACTCACAACTATTAAAAGTTAATAGGAAACAAAGTGTTCAGTAACAAACTCACCCTTGAAATTATTCTGCCCTCAAGTGTTGTCAAAGCTTTTAGATAGGATAAGCGAACACATTGAATGTAAACACAATAACATAACCCAGTGTCTTTAAGCGGAAAAATGAAATATAGTCGGCATCTGGTCAAATGACATAAAACCCATCTTTACCGCAAAAGTGATAAAACTATCGTTTTGCCTGAGAATAAACAAGAGACCGGAAGATGTAAATTAAACAAACATATTTCTTAAATTTGTATGCTAAAAGACTTTCTAAACAAACGATAGACCTATCGTTTTATTTGAGATAAAACCGATGTCTGAAAACGAAACGAAATGATTCATATTTGCAACCATATGATTCAACTGAACACTTCGTTATTTATTGTTAAAAAAAAGGGATTTAATATCAATTATTAAAAAAAACCAAGTGATATAATCAAAATAAATGGTAAATGATTTAAATACATATCTTGAATATCACCTACCGGAAAGGGCAGAACAACGTCTGCCGGGCCAGTTAGATAATTTAGTTTCTTTCCTTTAACTTATTTTAAGATACTATTAAAAATTAAAATCTCCAAATGTAGAAGAATGACTGTCGACCCATCACACCAAATAATGCGGATAAAAATTCCATCCTCTCGCCACAATTTTTCCATCGTTTGTCGTACGTTTACCGGGCAGCAACCGTACGCCACAGTCGTCTTATCTCGACGTTGGCGTTGTATGTTTTGTTGGTTGCCAGAATTCGGGGGGTTTAACTGCTAAATCATATCATTTCCAAAAAATAGTTAGGTAATCAGTTGCATCTTCCACCGAGTTGATATTTAAATTATGTATACATATTCGTAAATGAAATAAAAAGCCGTAATATTCACTAAATTATTTATTGTTAAAATACATATATCCTTTTTGTATTTAGTTGTTCAGTGTTTAATGTCCCTTAATTAAATTAATTAAAAGGTCTGACTTTTTAATAGAATTAATCTACTGTGTTCTTCTATTTGGATATTTGGAAAAAGAAATATTAGTTTAATAACATGAAATCGAAATCAAAATGAAAGTAACATTTACATTTATTGGTACAATAATTTCTGAAAAAAAAATATGATTGGAAAAATAGGTTACACTCTGTATTATTAGTTATATTCTTTATATGAGTAAAGTAACATGTTTTATATGTATAAAATAAAAACTAAAAAATAATCTGAATTTTTAAGGCCCAGTATCTTAGAAAACTAAAAAAAATAAAGATAATCACTATATTAAATAACATTATAATTATATTATTTTACCTAAATCAATTTGACTACGCCTATGCATACCAGGCGATTTGCTGGCATCATAACCTTAAAATGTCATTCAAACAGAATACAAATAATTGACAAATTTAGAATTAAAAACACTTACCTATGTAATTTTACTCGTGAATTTTGATTTTCTCGTGTCAAGGAACGACCACAAGACGCACAACTAACCATATTTTGTGTGTTTGCCTTACTTCCGATATTATTGCTTTTATTGTCAATATAAATATTAATATGTATTTACACTAGAATATACAAAAAAAAGTATTCTAGGAGCCACATTAGCTGTGATGTCTAAGGCGTCAGCCTTACGTTACGGCAGTTAATGGGCGTTAATGCTCGTTCGAATCCCATACTAGGCAAAAAAGTTTTTCTAAAATTCTTGTGAATGTTTCTAGGTAAGAGTGTAAAATCTGACAAGGAATCACCCCTCAGTCACGCCAGTTCGAGGCTGAGTAAGGCCGGATGCCTTATGATAGGTTAGGTTTTCTACGTTGGTCACTCGCCAGTCGGTAGGCTTCTCGAGATACTTTCGGTTAAGCACAAAACCAATGGTTGATAGCCTGAGGGGGGTGCTAACCGGGGTTTTCGGTAGCTAATGACCGTGGTTCAGAACCCACGTTAAGCTGTAGGTCCAATGGCTAAATAGCCTTCTCAGTTGCTGATGCGCCTCTAATCCCAAAACTTTACTTTTAAGAGTATTCCAGTACACTTATATATTTTTTCTTTTTTTGAGTTTCCGTAACCCAAAATATTAACGTTCAAAAGTTTGTACTTATTGCAGAAAATTTTTGTATTTATTTAATTTTTGTTCGTTAGGCAAATTTATTACAGAAAAAGAATCACTGAGAAATTTGCCTCCGTTTTATTTTTGTTTTTTACTTAGTGATTCTTTATTTACATGAGAACAGATATTTTTGATATTTTTTGAGTTTTAGATCGTGGCGAAAAACCAAAAAAAAAAGACAAAAAATATATGAACATGCCACCATCATTCAGACAATTCCAATTCGGCACTTATTATTGATTAACACACACTAACATTGCTTAAATTTAGTATTAAAGTCTAAGTTGTTGACATCAACTACCAAAACAATGAGTCATGAGCATAAAGATAGGCAAGGCTCGTTCCTGTTAGTTTTATATTTAAAGGTCTTGAGTACATCTGCCTCTGCGCGTGTCGAATTTTACAATTTTAAAAATGGAATTGCGTTTGCAACAACGAGTTTGAATTATTTTTTGCGTTAAAAACGGATTCAATGGTGCGAGGACCTTGGAAATGCTGGAGAAGTATTTCGGCAACGCTACTCTAAAGAAAACAGTCGTTTATCAGTGGCACGAACGCTTCAGAAGTAGTCGTGAGTTTATCGATGATAACGAACGTAGTGGCAGGCCGTCAACATCGAAAACCGACGAAAACATGGATAAAGTAAAAGAAATGGTGGTCAATGACGGCAAAGTAACCACCAGAGAGCTAGCAGAGTACTTGAACATTGGTTATGAATCAATTCAAGACATTTTAGTTAATGATTTAGGTTTCCGCCTTGTTGAAGCAAGGTTGGTGACTAAAGACCTGAATTTCATGCAAAAAAGAGATCTTGTGTGCTTCTACCCTTTCTAAAACAATGCTGTGGTTCCTGTAATGTTACTTCTAATTTTTCTCTCACCCTATTCTCTATTATTCTGATAAATATTATTTCAGGTAAACTTGTTAGTGTGATCCCTCTGTAGTTTTTACATTCTTTGATATCTCCTTTTTTTAAACAAGGCAATATTATACCCATATTCCAGTCTTTGGATACTTTATTTATAAAGAAAATAGTCGTTTATCAGTGACACGAACGCGAAGAAGTAATCGTGAGTTCATCGATGATGACGAGTAGAGCGGCAGGCCTTCAACATCGAAACATCATTATCCGCGAGTTTTTAACCAAGAACGAAACGAATACCACCCAACAGCTACCGAATTCACCTGATTTAGCTCCCTGCGCCTTCTTTCTGTTCAACACCGAGTATAAAAAATGTTTCGAGGATTGGATCAAGTGCTGGCATAAGTGCGTTACAGTCCATGGGGAGTATTTTGAAGGGACAATATCAATTGTGATGAATAAATTTGTATTTTGTATTTTCTGAATAAATTCCGGGAACTTTTTGATCAAGGTGGCATTTCTTTTAACCTAGTTTACCTAGGATGTCTTATTGTTTTTAAGAGAAAAGAAAAATTCCCATGGCACAGAGATATAGTTTTTTTTCGTTCTTTTAATCATCAACTAATGAAAATTAAAGAAGCAATTAGGTGCCGGTTAGGTATGAAGTTTCTCATAAAATCTGTTCGAATACGGTCGGGAACCGAGGGCCAAAGTGATCGTGCCCCAGTAACATAAAAAAAACGAAATAATCTAATCTCCTCACAAAAAATAATTGAAAAAAATTTATAAACATTTTTGCGATATAGATAATATAATTAATATTAATATTATTAATCTCATCGACTTGTCACTCTCTCAGCTCAGAAAGCTGGTAACCATAAACCGAATCTTCCCTCGCGACGTTGGAGTTCGGCTCGGATCCTGGGGATAAATTTTATTATAATCCAGTATTCCGTTGGCATTAAGACAAACATTTTCACACTATGTGGCAGGTTTTCAACAATATAGCCCGTTGTCCCACTTTTATGATATTTCTATTTAGTCTGCAATTTGTTAAGCTTTTGGAGAACCTGTGGCTCAATGTGTAATCCCTCTGCGGAAATTACAAAAGGTTCGATGTTGACTTTTTCAAGTTGCCAGATGTTCTTCAATTCATAAGAAAGATACTTATACTTAGAAACATTTTCCACCTCCGTTTTATGTATATTGTGAGACAGTGGTATGGCAATGTCAATAATTTTTCCTAGCTTTTCTTTTTTATTTATTAAGACTGTCTGGTCTATTGTAGTTGACAGCCCTGCCAGTTATTATCGGTCTATCCCAGTAGAGCAGCACATCGTCAGACTCCAGAACAGCTTGATGACTGTATTTATAATACGGCGGAGTAGATGTTGGTAAAAGACCATGATTAAGTGCCAGTTTTTGGTGGATTATCTTAGCAAGCTGATTATGCCTTCCTAAATATGCGTTTTCTGCTAAAGTAGGACATCCACCAATTATGTGCTCAACAGTCTCCCCTATTATGCCACACTTTCGACATACATCTTCAGTGTTTTCTTTAAGTATATATTTCTTGTAATTGTTGGTTTTGATGACTTTATCCTAAATAGCACTAATAAAACCCCCAGTTTCCGGATATAGTTGATTCTCGTCTAACCAGAGCAGAAAAGCTTTCTTATCAATATTATTGCCATTTAATAATTCCACATATCTACGATGAATTGATTTATGTTGTTTTGTATTGTCCCTGTTTCGATAGTGTAGTTTGCACGACTCAGCTGTAGTGGTGTATAATTGTGATCAAACTGAGTTGCGAGCTGCATAAGTTGATCTTTCGAACTTAGAAAATGTTGGCGAAGTTTCTTTCCCTGACTAAGACACAATTCTTTGATGTTAATAAGCCCTCTCCATATTTTCGAGGAATGTATAATCTCAACACAGAAGAATTGGTATGTAAACAACGGAATGTTGTTAAAAGTCGTCTAGTTGTGCGGTCTAGCTCTTCCAGTTCTGTGTTTGACCACTTCACTACTCCAAACGAATATGTTAGCTGCTTATAAACGAATATGTTACTGTCCATTCATACATATATTCCCCCCTGAGAGTTTTGTATTAAGAAGCTTCAATATTATTTTCTTATATTTACCTTGGAACTCATGTTTGAGTGCTGTATGGTTTACCATTTGATTTTGTGCTTTTTCCAGATACCGATAGGTATCATCCGGTTTCAATGAGTGAATCGATTGAATGATTCCTGATTTTGTTTAGGAGATCTTAATATCATCGCTGAATATTTGTATAGTTTTAATAAACGGTTTTAGAAGCGATAATTGCCCTGGGACTCTGCGTACAGTTTTAGGTCATCCATATATAACAGATGTGATAACCTTCTGCTGTTTGTTAGCTGGAACCTAAACCCGCTTGTAAACTGACTGAGAATCGTTCTTCCAAGACTTCATTAAGTGAGTAAACATTGCTCTGTAATCTTGTAAATTTCCAAAAGTTTAACTAGCCAATCATGAAGGACAGAGTAGAAGGCCTTACTGTAATCAACGTAACATAAGTTAAGGTTACGCTTTTTTCTCTGAACGTGCTTCAGGGCAATTGCATCTATGGTAAGTTAGTGCTTACATTCCGCAGATTATCTTACACATCCTTTTTGTTCTTCTTCTAGGATATTATTATCTAAACAGTGATGATATATTTTTTCGTTTACTAATGATGTAAGTAACTTAAAAAGGTGCTGACAGACAAGTTATAGGTCGATAGTTATTTGGCTGCATTTTGTCATTTTTCATATTTATTCATATTAATATATATACGGGGGACAAAAATAACACGTGCCTCAAGGCGATCTAAGTTAATTTTTTGATAAAATGGTCTTTTTTGTAAGTATCTCTTAAAGTATACGGATTTGAAAAAATATATAGGAGCAATTTTGTGGGAAATTAAATTCTCTACAAAAAAAGTTCTCTCCATTTTCTTAATAAAATTCATATTTATGGAGATAATATATTATATAACATATAATTCTCGATAATAAATTAATTTTCTCCAATAACTCCATATAGCCAACATTTACCTACAAGCGTCATTTTTTTTAAATAGAAACAATTTCGTAACTTAAGTAGAATTTACAATTATTTATTTAATGATATCTAGTTAATAACGACTTCGATATTAAAATATAAATAGAAATATAAATAAAAATTAAATATTAAAATTCTATTAATGTAAAAATTATTATATTATTAAAATATTTAGAATTTATTATAGTTTTACGAATTGTTCATATTTCAGAAAAAATTACATCTGTAGGTCTTAAAATGTTGGCTATATGGAGTTAATGAATTTATTATCGAGAATATCTCCATAAATATGAATTTATTTTATGAAGAAAATGGATAGTTACTTTTTTGTAAAGAATTTAATTTCCTACAAAATTGCTCGTATATATTTTTCTCAAATCCGTGTACTCTAAGAGATACCTACAAAAAACTACGATTTTATCAAAAAATTAACTTAGATCGTCTTGAGTTGCGTGTTATTTTTGCCCCATATTTTCTCATCAAAAGGAAGGTTTTTTTTTCCCGTGTGGGGATTTGCCAGTTACCTCCATCGGGTGCGTACCCATTGGAATTGGGGGAAGCTCGCCGGTTCTGCAAACCAGCAGTATCGGAGGGTAGTGGGGAAATAAAATACCCAACGTGAAACAAAAACTGGACGGCCCTCCAAGCATGGGGGTTGAGTCGTAAGGCCAGCAACCTTACATTCGGAAAACACAAAAAAAACGCTAAAACACCCAGTAGAAATACGCCTCGGATGTCGGACGGATATAACAGTAAACGAAAACAGCAACGGAAATGGACAGTGAATTTAGGTATATGGAATATACAAGGTATAAGAAATAAACAGAAGGAAGTTATCATGGAATTCATCCAACGTCACATTGATATAGCAATCCTCTCGGAAACAAAGAAGAAGGGAAGCGGAATGGAAAACATCAACGATTTTATACATTTATACACTGGAGTGGAAAAACACGAAAGAGCACGTGCTGGAGTATCTATTCTAATCCACAAAAAATTGAAAAAATACATTAAATCTTGGGAACCAATGAACGAACGCATAATTAAACTGACGATCCAAATAAGGGGAAGAACTATGACAATTCTCGGTGTGTATGCTCCTAATAACGATGCTACAGCTCACGTTAAAGATATGTTTGAAGATACCCTCAGAGATATAATCGATCAAATTCCACGCAGTCATGAAGTCATCATAGGAGGAGACCTAAATGGTCGGGTCGGAAAACAGAGACATAGTAGAGTAGTAGGCAGACACGGGGAAGAAACCATAAATGACAATGGTGAAAGATTAGTGAATCTTTGTGAGCAGTTCGATTTGAGAATAACTAACACCTTTTACGCTCAAAAGATGTACATAAATACACTTGGTACCAGCAGACAAGAGGACTAAAATCGATTATTGACTATCTCATTGCCCGACAAAACTCCCAAATCAAGATACAAGACGTTAGGGTAAAGAGAGGTGCCGAGTGTGGATCTGATCACCGCTTACTGGTGGCAAAGATACACATTCCCTTTTTAACATCTTTTCAATCGACCACCAGCAGTCTCACTGAGAATAGATTGACAACGACAAAATATAACTTACAAAGTTTTGAACATGAAAGTACTAAATATTTATATCTTAGAAGACTGGATCAAAAACTAATCGAAACTCAACGAACAATAGAAGAAGAGTACGAACATATAAAAGCTTGTATTCTTGAGGCTGCGGACGAATCTGTCGGAAAAATACGGATGAATAACAAACCTGACTGGTGGGATGATAAAATAGAACAACAAATTAAAGAAAAGAAACAACTCTACCTGAAACTCCTTCAAAAGAACGATGATGTGACGAGACAAAAATACAAAAGAGCAAATAGGGAGGTTAAAAACGAAGTCCTAAAGAGAAAGAATCAGTCTTGGGAGAAAAAATGTGAGTACATAGAACAACAATTAGGAGGAACCCGAAGTTCAGAAGCCTGGAAGACCATAAAGTCGGTAAAAACATCAAAAAAACAAATACCTAACTTAGGGGGCATAACAAATGAAGACTGGGTACACCACTTTAGAGACCTTTTGGAAGAGAGACGTGAAAATTTTCTAGGAAAACAACACCAAATAAATAATCTAACTCCTATAGATCTCCAACTAAAAGAAGGGCAACAAGCTGTGAAAGACACAAAAATAAAAAAATCCCCTGGACCTGGAGGGATCCACCCGGAATTCATAAGGTATGGACCCGAAAAACTTTTAAGAATGTTGAAGAATATGTTTCAACGATGCCTGAATGGGGAAGAAACGCCGATCGAATGGAGAACATCATATATATCAACCATTCACAAAAAAGGCTCAAAAAATGATCCTAAGAATTACCGAGGTATAGCGGTAATCCCAACAATAGGAATAATATATTCCCGAATCCTTAGAAATGAAATAGAAGAAGACATCAAGGATAAACAAGCGGAAGAACAAACCGGTTTCCGGGCAGGGAGATCCACCACAGACAACCTTTTCACTCTAAAAATAGCCCTAGAAAAACGAACCCAGCGAAACAGGGAGACGCATATAGCTTTCATAGACCTAGAAAAAGCTTATGACAGTGTACCAGTATCGAAATTATGGGAAGCAATGGAAACTCTCAAGATTAGACCAACATTGATTCGGGCCGTCCAACTTTACTATGAACAGAATTCTGCGGTTATTAAAATTGGAACATCACTATCTGAATCATTCAATACAACAAAGGGGCTAAGACAAGGATGTTGTCTATCTCTCACCTTATTCAAACTATACGTAGACCAATCCATGAAAGGCTGGGCACGGAAGTGTTGGAACATGGGCCTTCGGGTGGGGGATGACACCCTATATACTCTTTATTTCGCCGACGATCAGATAGTGGTTGCAGAAGACCAACAGGATTTGAGCTATATGGTGAGGAAACTAAATGAAGAGTACACACTAGCTGGTCTCACAATTAACTTAAATAAATGTGAATACTTAGCGGTGAGTAGTAATGACAACGACGATTTACCCTTGGAAAACGGAACAATAAAAAACGTTGACAAGGCTAAATACTTAGGGGTGATCTTCAACAGGCAAGGTAATAGTAATGATGAAATTCAAACAAGAATAATAAGAGGTAGACAAATCATTGGAGCACTCAACTCTGTCCTGTGGGAAAGAAAAATTAGGCGAGAAACAAAACTTCGCATATATAGCTCAATCGTAAAGAGTGTTTTGACTTAGGGTTCAGAAGTGTGGGATTTAAATAATACTAATAGAAGAAAACTACTGGCCACGGAGATGGATTTTTTGAGAAGGAGCTGTCGGAGATCGAGACTTGAGAGAATAAGAAATATAAACATTAAAAGGGACATGAACATCGAGAGAGATATTGTGGACGACATAGAGAGAAAACAATTGACTTGGTTCGGACATGCAAAAAGAATGAATGAGACAAGATGGCCACGAAAAGTGTTGGAATGGATACCTCCAGAAAGAAGAAAGAGAGGACGACCAAGAAGAAGTTGGAGAGACGGCGTTGACGAAGCCATGGAAGCAAGAGATATGCAAGAGGACATGTGTCACGACAGAACGAACTGGAAACTGGGGACGGAGAGGCGGCGACAGCCGTAGATAATCCGAGAATGATGAAAAGGAAGGTTTTGGGGCGTCGCAAAAAATTTAATTTTTAACGACCACCCTAATATATATATATATATATATATATATATATATATATATATATATATATATATATATATATATATATATCATAAATATATATATATATATATATATATATATATATATATATATATATATATATATATATATATATATATTATATATATATATATATATATAAACACACACACATATACATATATACACAGACACCCTGTCATTAGAAAAACCTGCCATTATAAAAACGATTCGGTTACTATCGCGTCTTAGTTCTATACAGACTTTGCAGTAACTTAGTAGAAAATTGCGAAAAAAGTCCGGTTTCTATTGATAAACATTAAATTATTACGTAACTAGTCATCATTAAGCGGGATTCCAGATTACACAAAGAACCGGAAACGTCTGGCCGCAGGGTAAAATTACAAAACACCCAACAACAAAACCTGATCAGCTGCACGCTTGTTTTCAATAACACACGGATAAATACAATGCCTCAGGTCTATAATCCACTTAATATGTCTATCAAGCTAGAAAAAAAACTAAATAAACAGCCGAATCTTTCTATTACAAGTTCGTCACGCATACCTTCACCTCCTACCATTGCGGCGGCATCGTCTACGAACAGGTTCTTCGGTATCTTCATCATATCCGTTCAAGATGCTGCCCTGTGCGGATGCCAAGCTCGCGTATTTGAATGTTATTGTCGAGTGATTGTGATTTGTGCTTGATAACCAGGGAATCGGTCACATTTTGAAAACGATGGCTTCGACGGGTGATCTAGTGAACGAGTCCTCGGTCGACTTGGCCCCTAAGACTTTTAAACAGATGAGCGGAAAAGAAAAACTGGCCTATGTGAAGGAAGTGATAACCGTGGAGCCTTTAATCGCTACTTATATTATGTCAGCTATTTTGGCGAAGCCCGCGTTGTTGGTGTTGGAGTTCGAGAAGGCCTGTCGGGCAAATTTAGCTTTAAATGATACCGTATGTGACGGAATCATAGCCAGCGAACAGGATATCTATCCAGAGGCGAACGCGAAGATCCAAATTCTTATCAGTGATCTTCATTCGTGGCAGTTTCCTATCCAGAGCGTGATGCCGTTGATACTGGTGTTGTTTCTAGGTAATTTCTCAAAACGAGTTGGTGTAGGGTCAGTGTATTATCTTAATTGGTTATGTCAGGATATATTATTTTCACACTGGTAAATGCTAAATGGTATTTTTTTAAATCAGTCTCAACTTTTATACTAGGTATTTTTTTTATTTACTGATAGTTCTAAGTCTATTAAAACTAGTCAAAAAGACTAACCAATAATTTTTATTTAACAAATCTTAACCCAAATAATTATCAACTAAAGTTAATCGATTGATGTCCTTGACATTGATGTCCTAGATTGTTCTAATGATTATGTTACTCCACTCGCGCACTATGCACGTGTTTGCACACAACACACTACACGAGGTCACGAGGTTTAGTTCTCTTCAGTTTTCGGACATGATTTTGGTTGTCCAGCAGTTGAAGAGCTTTTGCATTAACATGAATGCGTAGCCTGGCTTCGTGCTTGCCTGCAAACCTCCTGATTTCCTCCTTGACCGTTGGAATTCCAAGATCTCGATGAAGATCGGAGTTAGAAGTATACAACGGTGCATTAACTATATATTATGGTTTGAATATTACTATCGCTGGCACATCCCCACACCTGAATGCCATACAGCAACACTAGTTATGGTCATCTTGAAATTTCTTCCTATAAGCCAATAGTATTTTCTATATTTGAGATCAACCTCATCTCAGAAATTGGACCAAAAAATGGAAAATCAAGCTCAATGAACTTGATGTGAAATGCACTCGGTGACACTGAAATTAATAAATTTTCTGACGATGAAGGTGTAACCGCAGCTCTACGAAGATTGTTTAAAAAGTTCTCTCGATCTGATAGACATGACAGAAGTACGAAGCTGGTTCTATGATGGAAGAATAAAATTTGAGACGGTCTGTTCTGTAGAACAGGCGTTTCAAATTTTATTTGAAGTATATTCTTACATTGTAGAACCGGCCCTAAATGACTATGATGTTCGTTAAGTATGACTCATTAGATGACATGCTGTGAAACGTTTAGTTGCTTGTTTGTAGTGATCGAGTAAAACGAACAAGTTTTGAAACGAAAAATAAAAAAAAAAGAACTTGTTTTTTTTTCATCTCAATCTTGGACGTCCAATTTGTTTTCTTCGTGTAGTCAGCTCAGTTGTCTCACTTCTATAGCTCTTTCTATTGGTTTCGTTTCCAGTTGTTCCATTATTATCGTATTTGCCACTCTACCCCTTCTTGTACTTCCCTCTATTTTGCTTAGGAACCTTATTACTGCAGGTGTAATTCTAATTTTGATCTCTTTGTTAAGATCCAAGATTTGTAGCCGTCAATGAGACCATCAATATCATTGATGGTCTCACTACTTTCTGATATACCTATACTTTTACCTCTTTCGGTATCTCGCCTTTTCCTAGGAATGTTGTTTTTAGGTTGTTGTATAGTTTTTCATTTTTCTTTTATCTTCTATTATTATTCCTAAATATTTTTAGTTCTTGACTTGTTCCATTACCTTCCCATTGAGTACAATTTTATGTTTTATTTTGGTGCCAGCAGTTAACAATGTTTTGCTTTACTCGATGTTTATTTCCATGTTTACTTTTTTAGCTCTTCGTCATATATCGCTAATTTATGTTGTGGTTTTTCTTTAGAATTTGCCAGTAGGACCATCAACGAACACTAATTCTTGCATTGTCACTATTTTAATTTTCCGAAAACCTATTTTTGTATTCTTACATTTTGATCTGCTGTTCTTTACAACATCGTCGATAACTACTAAACATATCAGTAGACTCATTACGCAGCCCTGTCTTAGGCTTATTCCTATCTTAAATTATATGGATTCATCGTTATGCGTTCTTACTTTATTCTTGTCGTTATTATACCGGGTGTCCAGAAATGTCGTTCATATTTAATTACTTGTTTGCTCCTAGGTGGCACAAAACGCGCTGGTCATGATAACTCCACATCGAAGGTTGATTCAGGGAAAATGACTTGTCATGGAGTGTTTCACCGGACATCAAAATGCTTTTTGTGTTCGCGGGTATTAACAAAGCAACAATTCGCTTATTACGGCTCGTCATATTTATAGGGCCGAGTATAATTTACACGACATAAACGAGAATAATAATAATAAAGAAATGGATAAAAAAGTTTGAAACTACAGGATCAACTCTAAATTTACCGTCTACGGGTCGTCCAAGGTCAAGCAGAGGTGCAAACAATAAATGTCATTTTAAAAAAAGATCTTCGTCTTCAAATTCAAATTGTCCAAGAAATGAGAGAAACTGATTATTATGCGATTGACATTTGTCAATGAAATGTTGGAAAAATTAAACAACTGTGACAATGTTTTCTTCAGTGACGAGGCTAACTTTCATTTAAACGGTAATGTAAACAAGCCAAACTGCAGGTACTGGGCGGATGAAAATAACAAGGAAAAACACGAAAAACCATTACATAGCCCAAAAGTTGTTATATGGGCTGCAATGTCAATTACAGGCATAATTGGCACATACTTCTTTGAAGAGGTAAAGCGGTCAGTGTTAATTCAGCTAGGTATTGTGAGATGTTAGGAGATTTTTTCCACCAATCACTGCAAAAATTGAAGGATATAACGAGGCGAGTTGGTTTCAGCAAGACGGCGGTACGTGTCATACCTCACGTGATTTTTTGGAGGCTGTACAGGAATTATTCCCAGGAAAAATAATATCCCGTACAGATAACAATAATTGGCCCCCAAGAAATCCAGATGATTTAGCTCTACCTGATTTATTATTGTGGGCTTATGTCAAGAGCAAAGTTTATGAAAATAAACCACCTACCATATTGCAATTAAAGGAAAATATTGTTCATGAGATCCCCTCGATATCCAGACATATATGCGGCAGGGTGATAGCACATTTTCCATTGTGCCTTCAAGCACGTTAGTGATTTACCACTAAACACCAAATCACTTTTTAGAACTGCCCGACGCACGTTTCGCTAACCATGTTAGCATCATCAGGAGATGATTTAATTTTTGTGTGTTTGTGTGTTAATGAAATTAAATCATCTCCTGATGATGTTAACATGGTTAGCGAAACGTGCGTCGAACAGTTAAAAAAAAAGTGATTTGGTGTTTAGTGGCAAATCTCTTCAAGTTTAGTGTTTCATACCAAAGGTTCCAATAGAAGAATTGAGTATTATTTTTGCTAAATAAATTTCTAGACACTGTACTATAATGTTGTAATAATAAAATTATTATACCTTAAATCGACTTTGATTAATTATTCTTACAAAAATGAACAACAATATTGGACACCTTGTATAAGACCTTGATAATTTCTATTACTCCCTCTTCTACCTAGACTTTTCCAGACATCCCTTCTGTTTACTCTATCGAATGCTTCAATGAAACAAATATGAATTTCAGTTAATTTTAATCTTGCTCTTATCAGTTTTTCTCGTAATTGCCCTCTCTAATTTCTCTCTCTGTAGTTTTTACATTCTTTGATTTCTCCTTTTTTAAACAATGGAAATATTATACCCATTACATCATTTTATACCAGAGACAAGGTCCAAATAGTAGGTGGGACCTACTATTTGGTAAAAAACTGCATATATATATATATATATATATATATATATATATATATATATATATATATATATATATATATATATATATATATATATCATCATCATCATCAGCCTGTATCGATCCACTGCAGGATGAAGGCCTCTTCAGCATGCTTCCAACTTTCAATGTCCTGGGCTTTCGTCTGCCGCTCGGGTCCAATATACTTAACGATGTCATCAATCCATCCTGCTTTCAGTCTTCTTCGCGGACGTTTGCGATCAAGCGGTATCCACTCCAGGATTGCTTTGGTCCATCTGTCGTCCCATCGCCTTGCTATATGGCCTGCCCATCTCCATTTCAATTGCTTTACTCTTCCAATGATGTCACAGACTGTTGTTTGTTCCCTAATCCATGCGCAGGACTTTCTGTCTCGTCTTGTAATGCCAAGCATACATCTTTCCATTCCCCTCTGTGCCACCCAAACTTTTTGAATTGACTGCGATGTGAGTGTCCAGGTTTCACTTCCGTATGTCATAACGGGTAGGACGCACTGATCAAGACTTTTCTTTTCAGGCAAAGTGGGAGTCTGCTCTTAAACAGTAATATATATATATATATATATATATATATATATATATATATATATATATATATATATATATATATATATATATATATATATATATTTAATAATAGGCATTATTTTAATATAAAGTATAATTTTAATTACTTATAAACACTTTTAAATATATTTAGTAAATTCATGATATTAAAACAGGTTTTGATATATGCAAGCAATTATCCAACCGATTATAAATCTGATGATGCTAATATATAATATGTTTTCGATCAATAATTCTTCATATACGAGAGGCGTTCGAAATGTTCTCGGACTGCCTAATAAATCACAAGTCTTTTGGGAATCGTAAAAAAAAAAATCAACGTAGTTAAATTGCAATTTAATTAATTTTTTTATTGCATTTAGACCAACGCTTAGAATAATGCGATCCCAAGCCTTAGAATAATGCGTTTTGTCAAACTCTACAGAATAAGAAGTTGAAACTCAGCTTTGACCTTATCATTTGAAGCGAACCATTATCTGGGGAACTTTTTCTTAACGTTTGGATTTATGCATATTGGGGCGTCTAGCCTGAACAGCACCCTTCAATTGGTCTATTAGTAAAGTGTAATACTTTCCTGTGATGGTCCTGCCTTTTGACAGGTAGTCTATATTTATTTATTTATTTATTTATTTAGCGTATGGCTTACATGGGTCCCTCTATGTAGGTAGTCTATAGACACCAAACCTTAAAAATTACAGGAAATTGTAGCTATGACTTCCTGTGAAATGAAATCGTTTTTACTTTCTTTGACACATTTGTACCTGCTCCCGTTGTTTAAACTGCTGCCTCATTTCTGCATTCCCAAAGATTAAATTCAGCTTCCCACTTTCTTGTCGAGAATGAAAAGAGATAGTGCTTCAGAGGGGAATCTAACTCTTTATTTATATGTTGTAACCCCTTAAAACAAAGTATTTTATTAGCCGTTATAACGACTCCGACCAAATGAAGTCGAAAAATGTCAAAACTCATTTGTTTTCCTCGAATTATTTGATCATACTTCCGCTGTCTTTATGTCAGGACGAGAATTTGTCGATTGTTCCTCGTATGCGACCTTAAATATATTAATGTTTAAAATATTTAAATCGTCGGTTTTTATTTTGGTATTTGAACTTTACCAAATTAAGAAAAACCGGGTTTCACATATTTTAATACTCTGGCATATTAACATATTTATGAATGTACATTTATTAGTAAAGGAGAACGTCTTCAAAATCTAGTTAGATTGCTTAGAAATGTTTTAAAAGGTTTTCTTTATAATTATATTGCGCTTCAGCTTCATTTACAACTCTGTTATTATTGCTAATGGTTGAGTTTATATGTACACATCGGGGACTATATTTTATAGATCGTTGCGATTAATGGCAAATGCCGATGATGTGGATATAATTTCTCATTCAGCGGACGCATCTAGACAATCCCTCAACAAGACAACGCATTCGAAAGATACGTCGAAGCTTCTCTTCAGTTCACCTATCTCGGATCCACAATGAATCCCGAAAACAGCGAATATAATGAAATTAAGTGACATACGAGGGATGTGTCCGGAATAATAAATAAAATTAAATATTTATCTTTTATAATGGTTTTATTATTTTTCAAAATATTCTCCGCCATGATCGATACATTTTTGCTTAAATTTGAACCAATTTTCATAACATTTTTTCCATTTCGATTGAGGTATCTCCAACCGCTTCTTCTGGCATCGAAAATCACTGACCACGTAGTTTATTCTTCACGGAGAGAAGAAAAAGAAATCATTAGGTGCCAAATCAGGACTGTATGAAGGATGACCCCATCAATTCATTGTTTTGACCGGTCAAATATTGAGTTGTTCGGTCCAATGTGTGAGACTCGCGTTGTCATGGTGAATTATGATCCTGCGTCGCTGGTTGTTTTTTCTTGATTCTTTAAAGACCTCTGGCAAACCAATGATTATGTACCATTCAGAAATGACCGTTCTACGATTCTCTAGTGGCACCATAGCCACATGCCCATTTATCGAAAAAAAAACAGGCGACCATTTCCTTCGAAGTGCTTTTTGCGTGAACAACTTTTGTTGGGTTTGGCTCATTTTGAAATGCTGTTTACTTTCGGACTCATACGCATAGATCCAAGATTCGTCCCCTGTGTAGATGATATACACGGCTTTTGACCCACCGTAATTGTATTTTTCGAGCATTTCTTTGCATCTGCCGAGGCCTATAGAGTTAAAGATAATGGTTATGACTTTTGCGTCTTGTCTAATTTGTTCATGAGGCATTTTTCGCGGAGACTAACGCTAAACGTGGTCCTTTCTGTGATTCTTTGTGTACTTCTTTGTCTTATCATACTCTTCTTAGTCAATGTCATCCTCTCTAAACCATAGGTTCTAACCGGGAGTATGCATGTTTCGTAAATTTTTCTTTTTAGGCTTGTAGGTATATGCGAGTTCTTAATTGTAGTGCTGAGTTTCCCAAAGGATGTCCAGCTAAAACTTATTGAACGTGATATCTCAGCGGTCTGATTCTCTTTCCCAATCTTGATTTTAGGACCCAAATATACATATTCTTCCACTATTTCAACGTTGTTATTATCTATAGTAATATTGTCTTCTACCGAACCTATTAACCTATTATCTTTGTTTTTTGAATATTAATTTTCAAACTCACTTGTCTTGACGTTCTGAGAAGCTCGGTCGCAAGGTTTGTCTGCGAATCGAAGGTTTTTTAAATAAGTTCCGCCATTATTAAGACCATTCTTTTCCCGCTGTAAACTTGTGAAGACATCCTCCAAGACAAGAGTAAACACCTTTGGTGAAATTGTATCTCCTTGGCGCAACCCTCTCTTGACTTGGATTTAATCAGTTAATGAGTAGTCATTAACTCGTACTTACTCGTATGGAATAAGTGGAATTGATGTATTTTATAACTTGTATTCAATGACAGCGGTCTAACTCCTTCCAAAATTTCAGAAACATGTCCAGTATACAATACAAACCTTGTGTCACTCGACTTTGATTTTTTTTATTCCTTCGTACATTTTTTACGTCGCCTTTAATAGCACAGGTCAACAATTTTAAACTTTTTTGAGATAACGTTGATGAAAATAGTTCTATATGAAGTAATTTGTAGTCTTAAATCTGAAAATGATAAATTGATTACTGTAACAGTACAGTTTTTTTGTTCAGGGGCCGATGGTGGAAAAAACAAAGACGACATATTTTTACAATCTTATGCTGGGTCCACACCAATAAAATTTTGCGTGTGTGTCGAATTTACTGGAACAATTTGTTTGAATTATCTGATGTACAATAGATGGTTCGTGTGCGTGCTGTGCGACGACAATATTTTTGTGACTTTGTGTGTCAGAGCGTCTACATTGCCGGCAGGCATACCAGATACAACACTTACAGCCCGCACAACACAAATTTATATTGAAGTAAAACGTGTTAAATCTATGTAAAGACATTACTAAGGATTATGTGAATAAAAAATATATTACATGAGATGTCAAACAGCGACAAAAAGTTTCACTTATTCCTCTTGTGCTCTGTAGCATCATCTTGTTTTAAAAAGCAGCAATAGTCGCCTAACATAGAATCACCGGGAAACATGTTGTCCAAGTTTAAAGGTGCAATCGCACTGGTAGTTATTGGCTAACAGCAAACGGCATAGAACTTTTCTTGCGATGCATCCACTGCACTAAATTTACGTGGCAACTCACACAGCAAACATGAGGAGTCCAACTTGTATCTTGATCTCCAATTTGGTACTTTTGACTTCCTCAAATATAGATCTAGCTTGTGACTTTAAAATAAATCGTCCGCATATATAACAAAACGTATCTGCTTGATCTTTGCAAAAGCGACTTAAACATTTGACTGTACTGTAAACGAGATAGAAACAAATTAAACTATAGAAAACAATAAAACTACCCTTAAAGGTTCGTAGAATACTGTGGAAGTACCCCCTCTACGGACTTGTAATTACTACATTGTCCAGTCCAAAGGCAAGTACAAATAATTTCAATTACCCTCTGATATAAAGGTCATTTCTGTGAAAAGTTGTTTTAATAACTACCTAAATGAAACGCAAAAAGAACATTTTCATCAATGTTACAAAAATCATGTTGATCTGTGTGATTTGAATGAAATCAAAGTGTATAGTGAATGTCCTTAGTAAACGAGTTTAAGGAAAGTGCAAGGCATATTTATCTGCAATGTTTTTATATTTTAGCTTCATTTCTGATACGTTTTCTTTTCTATTTTTAGGATCATACAGTGATCGTCATCAATGGCGCAAACCCTTCCTGCTTCTGCCATTAATCGGAGAACTTTTTGCCGTAACTGGTTGCGTCCTGTCCGTGATATTCATGAAAACTTGGCCGTTGGAGTTACATGGCTTTCTCCAGACCATAATTCCGTCTTTCTTCGGGGGCCAGACCATGCTGGTAATGGCCGTATTCGCCTACATCGCAGACGTCAGTACATTAGAAATGCGAACCCTACGAATCGGAGTTGTCCAGATTGTGATGAACGCCTGCGTCCCCACGGTGCAATCTTTCAGCGCTGTTCTATTCAATCAAATCGGATACATCGGTACATTACTTATTGCTGGTGTTCTGTACCTTATTGGTATCATTTATGGAACGTTCTGGATTAAGGAACCAAAACGACCAAAAAAGGAGTCGAAGAAAAGTTTGCTGGCTGATATTTTTGACACCAGACACGCCGTGGATACGTTTAAGTTGATTTTCACGAAGAATCCAGGAAATGACCGAGTTTTTATCGTGTTATTGTTAGTAGGATTGTTTGTGTATTCTTTAGTCAACGTTGGAGAGGACACGGTCTTCTATTTATACACTCAGGCGTTTTTGAGCTGGAACATAGTAGAGTATACTTCATTTTTGACTGCTAATACTCTGATTCATTTAGTTGGTAAGTAAAAACTTTTTTGTATATTAATTTATCTTTAAATTTAGTTAATATGGATCTCCTAGTATGCCCTTTACTAGTTGTTCCTGTTGAAAAAATTACTTTATTCTTCTATCTATTCTCCCTTAAGCTCAATACATTTTTTTCAGCGGTTCTCCAATTCATCTATTCCATTTCTGAAGTGGTTTTCTGGAAGTCCCTTAAAATACTCATCTACGGCTGCTATAACTTCTTCATTTAATGAAAAACACTTAGGAATGTGTTGAGGTTTGGGAATAGATGAAAGTCAGATGGGGTCAGATCTGGTGAATATGATGGATGCTCCAATACTTCGTAGGGTAACTCCTTCAATTTGGGCATTGCAAGAACACTTTTGTGGGCCGGTGCATTGTCTTGATGAAAAATGATTTATTTCTTCGCTATACTATATAAGATTTATACTAAACCAGGTCTTTTCTCACGAATTTTTGCATTCAATTGATCCAAAAGGTTTGAGTAATATTATCCTGTTATTGTTTTACCGGCTTGAAGATAATCAATGAACAAAATGCCTTTTACATTCCAAAACATTTAGCCTAGAGCTAATTGAAAAGTTCTCGGAGCGACACCTGTAGAGAAATAAAAGAACTATATAATCTGCTACATTTTGAAGTTTCATCCTTCATATGAACATATGTGAAGTTTCAAGTCGATCTGTCAATACATTCATACAGAAACAGCAGCTTAAAGTAAACGTATCAGTGTTATTTTTTAAAATGGAAAAAAATTAAAATCGTGCAGTGAATAAATTCTTTGTAAAAAAAGGTTTAAAAGCAATGGAAATTCATAGTGAAATGGTAAATGTATTAGGGGAGTCTGCTCCTTCAAAAATAATGGATTGTAAGTGGGCAGGTGAGTTTTAACGTGGTCGTACAAGCCTGGATGATAATCCTCGTTCTGGACGTCCAATAGGTGCAACTACTGAACAAATAATTAATTCTCTATTCAATTATCTATCATTCATTATGAATGATAGATAATTGACATAGAGTGAAATTGCTAAGGCCATGACCATCTCAACTGAACGGGTGTTTCATATTTTGAAAAAGGAATTGGGCTTGAGAAAGCTATGTGCAAAATGGGTGCCGCATTTGCTAATTGTTCTGATCAAAAAACGACTTTGAGTAAAACTTTCTCTCCGAAAGAATAAAATAGATTTTAAAAGTCGTTTTGTAACTATGGATGACACTTGGGTTTACCTCTATGATCCTGAACTGCGACAACAAACCGTAGAGTTGGAATGAGCTCGGCTGTTCAGCGCCGAAACAGTCAAAGTGATCAAAAGTGACCAAAAAGGTTATGGCATCAATTTTTTGAGATGCAAAAGACATTTTGTTATTTGATTACCTTCAAACCGGTAAAACAATAACAGGACAGTATTACTAAAACCTTTTGGATCAATTGGTCGTGAGAAAGAAATCGTGAGAAAAAACTTGGTTTAGCGAAAAAAAAAATGTTCATGATATTTTTGAAGACAATGCCCCTACACACAGGGGTATTCTTGCTATGGGCCAAATTGAAAGAGTTACGGTACGAATTGTTTGAGCATCCACCATATTCACCAGATCTGGCCGTTTTTCATCAATTGAAGAAGTTATAGCAGCCGTAGATGATGATTTTAAAGGACTTCCGGAAAATGAATTCAGAGATGGAATAAATGGATTGGAGAACCACTCGAAAAAATGTATTGAGCTTAAGGGAGAATATACGGAAGAATAGTCACTTTTTCAACTATAAGTTTGTTTATCATTTCCGATCCGCGAACTTTTCAATTAGATTCCAAGATTTCTTTTGATTTATTATCAGATATGAAGACTTTTTATGTTCATGTTTGAAAAAATTTTCTCTAATACTCATATTAATTGGGAATCAATGGGCTTTACCATTAATTTGACTTTGAGGAATCTAATATTCCTTTGTTAATTTTTAAACATATGATTTCAACTAAATTGACATTAAACACCAAATCACTTTTTAAATTCTCTTAGATCTCTTTTTACAATTTTCAATCACACAAGATTGAATCATTTTCCGATGCTGTTAAAATGGTTTTATAAAGTTTAATGGAAGTTTAATGATATAATGGAAGTTTTTTAATGGTAAATCTCTTCAAGTTTAGTGCTTTACACCAAGGGTTCCTATAGAAGAATTGAAATATTTGTAAATTAACTTATCTACTCTATTGATGTTATTATTGTTTCTAGTTGTTTGTTATCACCATTCACTTCACTATCTGCTCTCCTCCTCTTCACTTACTTACTACCTCTCAAATTAATTTTTACCCTCGATGATAATCGCCTTTTTGAGAGAATTTAAGATTTATAAAGTATTTACCAACAGTAACGATGTGATAATAAAATGTTGTGGCTGATATACTTAAAATATTATAAATGTCGCAAGCTATCACTATTCAAAAGTAATATAGTTCTCTGGCAAGAGTTTAGTATATGTACGAGGTTCGCTTGAAAAGTTATTGGTTTGACATAGAGATAGCGCAAACATGACCAAATGATTATGATATTTGTCAAGTTTCATTCTTTAGATGACTTGCTGCAAAGTTTTAGACGTGTGTGTTTAGTTGTATGTTTGTAGCTATCAAGTAAAGCAAATAAGTTTGGCAATTTCTGAAAAATAGATCAAATTCAAGTTCGAGCTGCTATAAAATACTATGATTACAAGCTAGAGACCAAAAAGCAGTTCAAGTAGTGGCTAGGAACAAGTGAAAGTGCGCCAAAGAAAATCAAAAAACGGTTCCATCCGCAGGAAAAGTTTTGGCTGCGATTTTTTGGGATTATCTACCTGTCAAAAAGCAAGACTACCACGCTAGAACTTCTCGAACAACCCTTAGTAAATGATTATTAAAACCAAACAGTATTTATAAAAGAAAATCAAAGGAACCTAGCGATGTGAAGAGAAGGAGAATAACTGGAATAGATAGAGACAACATTTTGAAGAAATATTGAATCAGAGTGCTAATAGGAACACCAAAAAATTAGGAACTAAAAACGAAAAAAAAACTGGTTCATCGAATTGGCTCCTGTAAACGAAGCTTGCGTTTTCTTCAAGCTTTTACGTTTAGTACGTAACCTAACCAAACTTACTTTGAAATAAATTGAATAAGGATTCCTTAATAAGAATTCTTCTTGTTGATCACGTTGTCATTAAACTAAAAATAATTTTCTTCTTGTTAAAAACGTTTAATTCAAGTAACTTCCTAGGTTATTTCAAGGTCTGTAAAACCGATACATCCAAGAACAATGATGATACCATAAAAAAATCAATACGTCGCCCTTCTATAGCTGTATTTTCTCGATTGATTTTATGAATTGTATTAAATTAAGAATAAAATAGAAGGAATGCCACATTCATTGGTGATGACGATAGACAACAATAAACACCTCATCTGCATATCCGGTTTTTATATTCCTATAAACGGGCTATAAAGAAAATAAAAACTCAAATGTTTAAATTGTCTAATCGAAATATTTAGGAAAAAAACACATTAAAATGTTTTGACCGTTAATTTCAAATAAAAAATTAAATCTAGAAGGTTGAATCACAATTTAAATAATTATTTTCCAGGTACCATCATTGCTGTTCCGCTTTTTACCAAAATCCTGAAGCTACACGACTTGGTCATCCTATTTTTGACGTTTTTGGATAAAATTGTTGCCAATATCATTTTTGGTATTGCTAAAGAGAGTGTTATGATGTATTTAGGTAGGTATTATAATGTTTTCCTACTATATAAAGAGTCTTCCAATAACAGTGTCAGAACTTTGAAACGTTATAACGGCTATACTGTTTGAAATGAAAATGTCACTCATACACTGCTGTGTTCAGTATATTGTGTCAATTTACCATGAAAAACGACGATGATGGAAATGCTATAGGAATATGCTAACAGAATAACATTAGCCTGAACTTATAATTGTGGATATAACATAGATAGAGATGGTGTCACTTACGAAAAATCCTTACCAGTGGGCGATTGTGCCAATCTTCAAACGTCATGTGTCAAAATTTCATGACAATCTGTCTATTAGTGTCTGAGTTGTTGTGTTTTAAGCGACGCTATTTTTATTAATTTCAAAACAATGAAAAAAACAAAAATTCGTGTGTTGATTAAGCATCTCTTTCTGATGAAGAAAAATATTCGTTGAAGCAAAACAATGGCTTGATAAACATTACCCGGACTCTGCCCCAGGAAAATCAACCATAATTGATTGGTATGCTGAATTTAAACTTGGCCATGAGGTGGTTATACCTGACAACCTCAGAAAAATTTACAAAATAATTTCACAAAACCGTAAATTTATACTGTAAGAGATAGCTGATATCACGAAGACATCGAAAGGAAGTATCTCCACCATTTTGCATGAAGATTTGGAAATGCGTAAATTGCTATCGAAATGGGTGCCGCCTTTATTAACAGCGGACCAAAAACAACAACGTATTGATGATTCTGAGCAATGTTTGGAGCTGTTTAAGCGAAATAAAAAGGATTTTTTCGGTGTGTGACAATGGATGAAATATAGATCCAACACTGCACTTCGGAGTCAAATTGGCAGTCAGCTGAGTGGGCAGCAGCCGGTGAAAGCCGTCCAAAGCGACCAAAAACACATCGGCAGGTAAGGTTATGGCCTCTGTATTTTGGAATGCGCATTCGATATTGTTCATCGATTATTTCGAGTAAAGGTAAACCCATCAATAGCGAATATTACATAGCTTTACTGGTGCGTTTAAAGGTCGAGGCCGCAAAAAAGGCTCAAGACAATGTACGTGTCATTTATATGGTGCCCAAGACACAAAGGGATACTTAGAAAACAAAAGGTGGATGGACTTGCTAAATCAGCAATATCTGATTGACATTCTACTATAGAGACCTGTACCTTCAGGTAAACACTTTGTCTAGAAATACCACTCAAACCGAGTGGGACTCAATTATAGGGACCAAAATCAAAAATTCATTTTATCCCCCAATCTCAGAGACTTTTCCAAATAGAATGTGGTCAGTAACGATACACCGCCTTATGATAGGACACAGTAAGCTCACTCATGAGCACTTATTAAGGGAGGAAATTCCTTTAGACGCCTCAAAGTGAGTCATTTTTCAGAAGTGTTTTTAAAGGTGATAAAATAATTGTATCATTATAAAATTATTATTATTATTTATAAAAAAGTGCTGCACTCGTCACTCCTTTTTTATTTATCTGAAACCCAAAAAAAAATCTTTCTGTTTCTGATATATGCTCGGGAAGGATAAACCTATAAAACTATAAAAAAATATTATATTAAAAATTTAATCAGCTTTAAAACAAAAAATGTTCAGTATGTACTATTTTTTCGACTTTTTTATCCCAAAAAGTAGTTTATTTACACGAAATCTTTAAAACTTTAGGTACATCCTTCCGATAATGATATAGAAAAAATCCTCCCAATTCAATCACTTTCTGAGTTACAGAGCGAGCAGTTTATGAAAACACAGTTTCGAGATAATCGCATTTAAAGTTCCAGTACGATAAAACAATTCATTTTAGTGACTTACCGATGAATCAGTGATCCTAGGTGCATATAATAGACGATCAGCCTCTTCGAAAAGCTGTTTTTTTCAACCTGCTGCTGTTTTAGGTCTGTACGAGCTGCTGTTGTCTCGGAAAGACTCCTCCGGTTGTCTCGTTACTCGTGCCTCATCGGGGGTTTCGGCCAAAACTTTAGCATAGATACCAATAATTATACTTGCACTATACACACAAATACACCGGCGCTATCCCTTGTACTTGGCCCGAAACATTCTCCGTGTTTATCAGTAAGTTGATTACCTTGATAATGTCTTTTGGTAGAATTTTTTCGAGCGATATTATATAAGAACATAAAAATGATATCTTAAATAATATAAAAAACACTGGAATGTCTACACATCGTATTAAAAACAATTATTGTATAGATATAAACAATATTAAATTATTATATTCAGAAAAGAAAACTAAAAAATTGGACCTAGTAGAAATACTGGAAATAAATATATTCTTAAGAAATAGTCATATAATAATTACGAATGACCAGCTAAATTTCCAAAACACCCCGGTAATAGATTGGATCAAATTGAAATTAAATAGTCCGTTTTTTACCTGCCGATATTTACAGCTCATCCTCTAAGGTTTGGATGCGCAGTAGCCTAACGGCCTAACGCCTCAGAGATCATTCGAAGCAGTGCATTCATCGTGCTAACATCGGTTAAGTACTCTACATGCGCGGAACTCTTCGTTCTCTGTCTCTGATAGACAGTAACCCACTCACTCTTTCGTTTCAATTTTTTGAAATCTCTAAAGGGATTTTCTCCTTTAAAGAGTGGTGATAGTCCAAGGCGCATTCAATAAAATTGTTCCCTATCAATTAAATACCTACTAACCGAATGTACAAACACCTTAGGGCTTAGAAACACTCTCGAATTGAATAGAGAACCAATCAACAATTTTCTTACCAGAAAACTATCAAAAACTAATAACATTTGTAAAATTCTCTGGACTCTGGGGGAAATTATGACAAGAATAATAATGAATGTACCAAGCAGACAGATCCAAGGGAAAGGGCTCATTGCGGCTTATGCTATTACTTTTGTTTTGTCTTCATTTTATTTCTATATTTTTATCTATTTTATGCTTACTTTTATTCATACACAAGTATCTGTTAGTTTGTTCAAATTGCAATATACAATTCAATCAATGTTACACATGAAAAATATATATTTTTAGAATCTCTCTGTTAGTCTGTCCAAATAGTTTGTGAAATTGTTATTTTAACTTCAAATATATTCCTACATATCTACTACATAAATATTTCAAAGCACTCGTTTATTCAAAAAATTTACCTCCCATCAAATCGTTTCATGTACAACCTTATGGAAACACCAAAAAGGGTTAGATGCTTTTTTATCTACGAGCACAGTAATTTGACCGACAATCTGCGTACGGTCGCTAAATGACCTAAGGGTTGAGGCGGCCTTACTCTCCTAAATTCTCTCTCCCCTGTACGTGACGCAAATCGTTTGCAATGATGGCTAAATTATATGAATTGCACTTCGAATTGGTTCCTCATCCACCGTATTCTCTAGATCTGAACCACAGCGACTATTTTCTGTTCTCAGACCGCAAAAAATGCTCGCTGGAAAGAAATTTCTCTCTAATGAAGAGGTAATTGCAGAAACTGAAGGTTATTTCAAAAGTAAAGAGAAAACGTTCTATAAAAAAGGTGTAGAAATGTTAGAAAAACGTTGGAATGGCTCTTCAAGGAGAATTTCTTGATGAATAAAGTCGAAATTTGCAAAAAATTTGTGTTTTATTCGTTAGATGTGTTAAATCATGTTTTCTTTCAACGTTGATTCTTCAAGACGGCGCAATTTGTCACACATTTCGGCAGACAATGGATTTATTGCAAGAAAAGTATACTGGGCACGTTATTTCGTCAACAAGATTATGCGATCTCTCGTCCTTGGATTATTTTTTATGGGGTTATCTTAAATATCTGGTTTATAAACTCCGAACAATTCCTGACTTTCAACGAAACATTCGGGCCATCATTCAAAATATAACACGCGATATGCGTGAAAGAATTATCGAAAATTGGGTCTACAGGTTGCATTCAACCAGACGATGTCGAGCGGGAGATTCGAACGACATTATTTTCAAAACATGTTGTTTTTTTCTTAGATTTATTTTCAATAGAAATGGAGGTATATATGTGGCACATATTAATGTTTTCTCTAGTTGAAGCTAGTACAAAAGTATGATGTTATGCAAGGGGCTCATGGAAACGCACTTTTTTGTAACAATCTCTATCGACTCTCTTTACGAGGCTGTTTAGTATCTATCATGCCCTAAAGCAACTGATGAGTCCAAGATTAAAACATAACGACTCCTCATTAATTGCGCCAGAAACCTATACACAGTCCAAAAATAACAATGCGGTATGGTATTGGTAAGTGCAAAATTTTCAGGTTGTTTCTTTTTGAAGATGGAGCCAAAGTAGCTGTCCATTCAGTTCGTAATGTAATCATGTTTGAAAACTTATTCAAACCAGCACTTCGGAGCCGAGTAATCAACAGGAGGAGTATGTGGTATGTGTCCAATATGATGTGGTCGCTATTCATACGGAGATAGGTCATATGGATAAAACATTTACTAAAAACGATAAGCACCCAAATTTATCAACTAACAGTCACCGTCGACGGTATCTGGTTGCAACAAATTCATCAGACACTTGGTGGATATGTGCATGTTGATTTCCAATAGCAAAGAGTCTAAACTCTCGTTCGCCCTAACTACGGATACATCTAGGACGACTATAATCTCGCCATCATGCATAACTCTGATCCTTAAACCCCGTTCAGATCCAGAGAGATCCATATATCACGGGCGTAGCCCAGGGGGGGGGGGGGGGTGTTGGGAGTTTAAACCCCCACCCCGAAATAAGCCAAATATTACCTAATATTATACCGAAAAATACGAGGAGTAAAGAGAGTTAAATTATTACTTTTGAATTTAATATATATCCGAACTAGTGGACGTTGCGCACAGTATCGCCATCTCTTGTCGAGTAGTCGAACTATTTTGTATCGTATGGAAACTTTGCGTTGTTTCTCGGTTATTCGCCATGCCCCTTAGTCGGAATGAGCGGAGCTTTGTGGAAGTTTGTGGTAGTTTCTGGACGGCTACTGCTGGGCTATAAGCGGCGCGTGACCGCGCTTACGGCAGTATTGCTCCATGCGAACTCGAAGCGAATATAAGTGAAAAGTGGTGAACGAATAGTGAAGAGAATTCAGTGTACCGTGTAAGTGAGTAATTTTAGTGCAGTGTTATTCGGTGACCTTGTTAAGGATAGATACGTGAATCATTATTACTGTCGAAAAATGGAGGGGAAAAAAAGGAAGGGTGATAAACTTAAAGGTATGGACTACTGGAAAAAGTGGTGTAGTCAAGGGGTTTCTAATAAAGAAACAAATTTGGATTTAGCTATCAAAGCTTCAGCTACCTTGCATGCTGATAACAAGCGGGCCCTCGACCTCGACCTCAATCACAATACCGAATGTCGAAATCGATGCCATGTCGCTGGTGCCCTGTTCGATACCTTCAACTGCCGAATCTACATCTAGTCTGCAACAGGCCAGCTTGCCTGTTACCTCATCTTTTACAACTGCAGCTAAGTTGGATGTTGGTTTTTACGCAAATCAAAAAAAAATCTTGGATGAATATTTTAAAGTCCAAATTTTAAAAACGCCATGGAACCCACCCAGAGATTATAAGTTTCCTGTTTCCACAAAACGAAACTTGCGCTTTCAATTGAAATGGTTGGAGAGATTCTCCTGGTTGTCATATTCGGAATATAAAAGTGGAGCATACTGCAGAGTTTGCGTGGTAATGGGACGTTCGCTTGATGAAGGTAAAGGCGGTCATCAAAGGATCGGCCAGTTGGTAACCGAACCTGTTTGTATGTGGAAAAATGCCCTAGAAATATTTGAAGCTCATGCGAAATCGGGATCTCGGATCTCGCGAATCTTATTATTACAGCTCTGAAAAAGCATGGACTTGAATGTTCTCATGTGGTTGGTCAAGGTTACGATGGGGCTGCAGCTATGAGTGGGTATTTGCACGGTGCCCAAGCTTATGTTCGCCAAGAATGTCCTCTTGCTCTTTATGTACACTGTAGTGCACACTCTCTCAACCTTACTATTGCTGATTCATGTTCATTAGCAAATTGCATTGGGATTGTGCAGTCTGTTGGTTCCTACTTTCGATATTTTGCTCAACGCACTGCTTTGTTGAAAGAAAAAATTCAAGAGCTACTATCCGTCGGTAACCAAAAAGGCTTGCTCTCCATGTGTGAAATACGGTGAGTCCGCAAACATGAAGCTATTATAAGATTCAGAGAAATTTATACAGCGATTGTGAATGCTCTCGAAGAACTCCAATTTAATCACAATAAGGAAACATCGCAACAAGCCGCCCAATTGCTAAGTACGCTTCGATCTTTGGATTTTGTGATGTGTTTAGTGATTCTTCAAAAAGTTATGAGCTATACATTGTCGATATCAAAACAATTACCGACAATTGACATCGATCTTATCACGGCATTCAAACATGTAGATGATGTTATTAATGTCTTACAACTCCTGAGAAACAACACTGACGTCGAATATCTTCATCTCTATGAAGACGCAAAGGTTTTACTGGAAGAAAATGGCGGTATACTGCGAATGCCACTCGTCGTCGGAAGACAATTAAATAGACCGAACATTCCTGCATTGGATGTATGCACGTATTACAAAATTAATTTGTTTATTCCATTTCTTGATCATACAATTCAACAATTGGTTGAAAGGTTTACCAAACATCGTAAAGTAGTATCAGCATTATCTGGTGTGCTACCTTCAAATTTTACTGCCAGTTCTGAAACTGAAGAAGCAATTTCCATGTACTCGTACTGCTTCCCGAAAACAACATATCAGTGGTTAAAGCAGAACTTGAAGTATGGAAAACAGTGATGACAAGTATCTCGCCTACCCCGAAATCTAGTTTGGAATGCCTAGATATGTGCGATAAAAACCTTTATCCTAATATTTACACATTACTACAAATCTTGGCTACCATTCCTGTATCCACTGCTACTCCAGAAAGGTCTTTCTCGAGCCTAAGGATACTGAAAAACTATTTACGAAACACTACAAGTGAAAACAGACTTAATGGTTTGGCTCTCATGAACATTCACTATGGAACAGAAATTCATGCAGATGAAGTAGTGGATATATTTAAAAGAAAAAGCCGAAGATTTGTTCTTTAATGGTTTTAGATTTAGCGCAGACGAACGAAAATAATTTAACCATTTCATTTAAAGTTAAGAACTTTATAAATATGTCGTAATTTTTCCGATGAATATATAGATATTAAATTTCATGTAAGTATATTTTTTTTGTTTTATTTACTTCAAACAAAAAACCTGTATGTTACTTGAAAGTCAAGTTTGCTATGAAACCGAGGCAGATACGAAAAAATGTCAAGATACACTCACTTTTTGTAGAGATTGTGTGTGTTCAATTCTGTGTTGAAAAATGTGTTTTAGTTTAATTTTGCACAGGACCGTACTGATTATTTTTTAAATTAATTAGTAGCAAAATTCTGTAACTCCGCCACTATCTGCTTGTAGGACTTGATATTCTCTCAGATTATGGCAACCGGAAGGCCGATGATGTGTATTAAATTTGGTTACAATACCTTTCTTTATGCGGAGGATATAGATTAAAAAAGAAAAAAAAAATAAATCCCTTTATCTCGAACACGAAGGATTTCCGAACCCATGATCGTATGCTATTTTTGTGTTAATGTATTTTTGTATTATTTGTGTTATATTAGCACTCTGTATACACATATATACATTGGATGATACGGATTGACGTATATGTATATGTATATGTATATGTATATGTATACATATACATATACATACATATATATATATATATATATATATATATATATATATATATATATATATATATATATATATATATATATATATATATATATATATGTGTGTGTGTGTGTGTGTGTGTGTATATATTATCTGTTGAAAAAAATGTTCCATCGGCTACTGGACTTTAAATTATCTATCAATATGGATAGATACCACAACTGTAAAAACATTTTCTTATTTACATTTTTCGGTCGATAGGTGCTGCTCTTAGTCTGATAACTGGAGTAACAGCAATAGGCATACGTTCCCTGGCAACCAAAGTCGTATCAGAGCACGACCTTGGAAAAGCTCAATCGCTTTTTGGCATAGTTGAAGCAATCGGACCAGCGGTGGCAGCACCAGTCTACAACGCGGGGATTTACACACACACTTACAACACCCTCCCATCAGCATATTTTTACTTCAGCGCTATTGTGTATGCAGTTTATATGTTAATTATTATGTGAGTATTCGAAAAAAAATCAATACGACCTTGTCAAAGAAACATCCTATTTAATTCTATTTACCGTTTCAGATGGATGTATATAAGACACAAAAAACAATCATCAAAAGAAGAGAAAAATGTGGTTGAACTAAATGGAAAAAGCAATGAAGGTTTCGAAAAGGAGAAAGGAATTCAAATGGAAGATATTCAGGTCACGCATATGTAAAATAAAACTAAATATTAATTATAAAGCATAACGGTCCGAATCATTTGAACTACCTACCGAAGTCATTGCAAATAAGAAAAACCACAAATTAATAAAATAACTTTATGGTTTATTAAAATATTCCGGACATTTGTCATTCAGCTGAAGCCATTCGTGGCGTATATTAAGTTGCATAACTAATTATGTTGACAGTTGATAATTGACGACTATGTAGTTTAATTTTGATTTTCAAGAATTACAAAAAACCAGTCGTTTAAGTTTTGTGCTATTTCGATTACAAGAACTTTTGTAGTAACTCACGTAATAGTTCAAATGGTTCTTATTTAATTTAGAGGTAATTAAACTTTACTTAGTACAAATCACCCCCTGTATAATATATTGTACATATTTTTTATATAACTGAAACAATAAACGATATAGCTTTTTTAGGAAACGTTTTTTTTTTATCGATTTAGAAAGTCAGAAAAAGATTCCGTTACATTTTCTAGCGAGTTCGCCGATCAAAGTTTTTTTAAGTTTCCGTAAATAACAAGCAGTTATTATCAAAAAAAAAAAAGTTTTTTTGTGGTTGGAATAAAACAAATCTAACAATAATAAAATTTCATTCAATGTCATCAAAATGTGAAAAAGCTAAAAGAACATCACTTTTATTAGGTAAGTTCTGAGTTTTAAATTCCATTCAGTGGAAATTATAATTTGAATGTTTATTTTCCCGCTCTTTTGCGGTTTTAAGAAGTTGATATTTGACTTTAAAAAATGTCATGCAGCTTGACGTTTGGTGCAAATAGCTTCAAATATTAGTATTGTTCACGACGACAATAATAAAAGATGCATATTCGATTTTTCCGCCACTTCGCGTTCCATCTATGATATTATGATGTGATTTGATAACAGTAGATGATATGGATGGATTCAGAGGCGATGAAGCTGTCATATAGTGAGGTAAAAGTGTGCTAAAGAAAGTGAAAATGCACTTTCATCTGCAAGATAAGTCATAGCAACGGTTTTCGAAGTTTTTTGGTGTGATGCTTGTAGACTACCTGGCAAAAAGCGGGACCATCACTGAAGAAACCATCCAACTGGACCAGTTGAACGGTACTATGCCCTCGATTTGGTACCAACGAAAAAAAATGAAGAAATGACTCGCTGGAATTTAAAAAAGGCTTAATAAAACTTTAAATGGGGTGAGACAATCGCTTATTATGTTTAAGTTAATCAATCGCATTGTACTTATGGTATTAACAAGTTGAAATAATAAAATGCAATTGTAAAGAAAACAAAAAATCTCAACAACCTGTTTTTGTTAGATTGGGAACTCTTCAAACTACTCCCATATATACGTGTATAAAACATAATATTTTTAACAAACCGACAATAGCAATGATGAAGCAAATAAATTGTGATTCAATTTTCTTCAGAACGTTTCTATAACTTTCACCATTTCTTGCTCCTATTATTCTTCTTATGCATAGTTAGATTTAAAAAACCAGTTTTCAACGCCCAGTTTATAAATCAGTTCAACTTTCAACGACAATTTTTTTCGTCAAAGTCGGCAATTATCGGTGACAATTTTTGTAACAGTTTCAAATCAATTGATAAAGAAATCCTTGAAGCGGAGATTTTAAAACATTTGTTTCGAATGTATTTACAATTCAATGTTTAAAAAAAAAATCGTGCATTAATGTTGATATGTTGGCTATTAAGATAAACTTTGTTTTATTGTATTAAGTCAATACATCAGTACAAATGTCAAATGTAGTAGCTCATGGTTCATAACGTATTTGCAAGAAAACAGCAAAGAATTGTTAAGTTGTTATTATAGAAAAATGCTTGATTAAAAATCAAAATCGTGAGAATCCTGACACAATACTTGCTTGTTCTTCGATTATAGTGGCTTCGGAAATAGGGACTAGTTTATTTTAATCTACAGTGTGTTGAGCTTGTTCAGATTTAAAACGGTTTTGTAAGAGTAAAGTTAATTGAACGTTACACTTAGACTGGATCAATCTGGACAAGACTAGAGCTAGGAGTAATTTTTTCGTAAGTTCAGGTACATATTAATTACAATTTTGTAGTGTAGTTATCGTATTGATATTATTTTCTTCAGTATCATCAGCTTTGACATGTTTTCTAAAAACTTATATGTAATAATGTTATCCGAAACTGCGCAGATTTGTTTCTTGAAAATTGTTTATGTTGCTCTTAATAAACACGAATAAATGTCATCATTCGCTGTCGCAATGAGGGAGAAGCAAAGACAATACAATCGAATCCGGAACCTAAAATCTGCAAAAACTTTGTAACGAAGGTCTCAAACAGAAAGAATCCTAAAATAAAGATTGTTGGGATGGATGAAGAATATGCCGAGGGAGTGTTGGTTCAGAAATTGTTGCTACAGAATGTACCAATCATAACACCGGAGAGTCAAATAAAACTGATTGTTACAAAGAAAATGGTGAAAACATACTTTGCTATTATAGAATGTGGCGCCTTGACGTTTGAACGTATTCAAAATGAAGGAAAGGGGCGATTATTTTTGGGATGCAGATCATGTCGATGCTTTGAGTATATAAGTTTGTTAGCCATATTTCAAAGGAATGTTAAAATCAGAAAACATGTGGAAAATGTGGCCAGCGTGATCATACTATTAAGGATTGTGAATGTAATAAGGTGCAATGTATAAATTGTATAATGGCCAATAGCAAACACAACTTAAAGCTGAATGTCGAACATGCCGTATATGACATCAAATGTCCAACCTACTTGTGGTTACGGAAGATAGAAGCATCTAAAATTCGATATGCTGAGGAAGCGAAATAGCAAGTCGAGCCGAAGGGACTGACTGGAGGGAATGATCAGAACATACAGTCGTTACGAAATAAAACTCTTGAAATTGAATGCCTCCTGGATAGTATGGTAAATAAACCGCAAATTTTATTGTTAAGTGAACATTGGATGCAGGAAGAAGAAGTACATTATGTAAATATTAGTGGATATAAACTTGTATCGGTATATACTAGAAGTGAAATGAAACATGGAGGTGTGTGTATTTTTGCAAGTGGTGATTGGAACTTTAAGGAGGTCAGCTCGGTTCGGGATGTGAGTGTTAAAGGTATTGTAGAAATATCAGCTGTGTCCGATGAACGATTAAAAATTATTATTATCTGTTTGTATCGAAGGGGATTGGGATCATAAAAATTATTTCAGATATAATATTGTTTTTGCGGGAGACTTTAATATTAATTTTAATGATAGTCAAAGTAACCAAGTCACGCGGCTATTAGATTTGTTTTATACATACAATCTTCATCCATGCATATCGGATGTGACTCGTGCCACTGCGATCTCAGCCACACTCCTGAACAACATGTTTTACAATCACATGAATGATTTTTCAAGTTGTGTTCAAAATACACTATTTCTGATCACTATGCACAGATAATTAATATAAACTTAATGGCTGGAGGGCAGAATGATTTACGGACTGAACAAAAATTTATTTATAAAATAACTTTCCCAAATAATAAAATATTGTCTTTCAAAAGAGAAGTTGAAAATATTGATTGATTACCTGTATGCAGTTCTAATTCAGTCGATGAGGCATATAGTGCATTTTTGTATTTAGTTGAAAACATTTTCAATACGATATTTGTAAAAAAAAATGTTATTTAAATAGCACTAATAAAAACTGGATTACGCAGGGTATTAGAATATATGTAGACATAAACGTGAGCTATATCAGATGAAAATTGATGGAATTGTTTCTAATCACTTCTTTAATACATATTGCAAAATATTAAAATTAGTAATAAAACAAGCCAAACAAATCTCAAACAGGGAGTTTATAAATAAATCTGACAACAAGGTGCGAGCCTCGAACTAAGTAAATAACTTAAATACGTACTTTATAAATTCATGTCCAACTGTTAATTCCAATAAAAAGAACAATTTTCCTTCGAATAGAATTCTTCAATCTATATTTTTAAATCCAACATGTCCTGATGAAATATTGAACATTATTAAACGTTTAAGGAATAAAAAATCGGTAGGTGACCATAACTTACCTGTTCACATAATTAAAGAGATTGCTCACTATATCTCTAAACCTTTATCTTATATAATAAATCTGTGTTTCACGACGGGGGTTTATCCGAAGGTATTAAAAAATGCTCATATAAAAGCAATTTATAAGAAGGGAA
Source organism: Cosmopolites sordidus (assembly GCA_031761425.1). NCBI lineage: Eukaryota > Metazoa > Arthropoda > Insecta > Coleoptera > Curculionidae > Cosmopolites > Cosmopolites sordidus. The sequence continues at coordinate 48,821 of JARFXV010001212.1, forward strand.
AATAGATGAGGAAATTAACTATAGACCGATATCCTTACTCTCGAATATGAGCAAGATCTTTGAAGGGGCGATTTACCATAGATTGTCAGATTTTTTTGAAAAGTATTTAGTAATATCTAATAATCAGAATGGTTTTCGAAAGGGAAAATCTACCATTAGGGCGATTTATCAAACTATCACAAATGTTTCAAATTCAGTAAATTGTAAAAAGTTAACCATGGCCAGGTGTCTTGATCTAACAAAGGCATTTGACAGCGTGAATCATGATACTCTCTGTACAAGACTTGAGACTTGTGGTGTTCGGGGAAATGCACTCATGTTAATAAAATCATATTTAAAAGACCGAACCCAACAGGTAGTAGAGACTGATTTTTGCGGTAGAGCTATTGTGTCTGATAAGGTTTGTGTGACAAAAGGCGTTCCTCAAGGTTCTATCTTGGGTCCACTATTATATATTATTTATACAAATCAACTTCCAAACATTATAGAACAGCACACGGTACTCTATGCGGATGACACCGTATTGATTTTTAACGAAGATGATTCCGATTTGATGCTCGAGAGTGTTGGGAGATCGTATCGAATTCTTGATGAATACTTCTCTACTGGGTGTCTTCTCTTAAATGTGCCTAAAACCCAGTCCATTGTATTCAGCAATAGAAATAATAACAGTATTACTTTTGCCTATAAAGACGTTAAAATTCAGTCTTCTGAACAGGTGTGTTTTTTGGGCCTTGTGATTGATAGAAAGCTGAATTGGAGAGGGCACGTGGAAAAAGTCGCTGCAGGTTTATCTCGGTATTGCTATGCACTGAGAATCATAGCTCAGAGTGTTGGTTCCGAGGCTGCAATGTCAGCTTACCATGCCTATGTTCAGTCGAGGATAAGATACGGTTTGATTTTTTGGGGAAATTCTCCAGATATAGAGAGGATAATTGTGCTCCAAAAAAGATGCATAAGAAGTGTTTTTCAAATGAAGCATCACGAGAGCTGCAGGAATGTTTTTATTGGCAAAGGAATTCTGACAGTTGTCAGCATGTTTATTTTGGATTCGTACACTTTTGTATTTAATAATAGAGATCTCTTTGAGGAAGTTATCGCAAAGCATGGTTATATAACTAGGTATAAGTCGAATCTCGTGAATGAAAGATGTAATTTTAGTTATATACAGAAGAATGTGCAGTATACTATTATGAAGATATATAATCTTTTTTCGGAGTGTGTTCGAGAGAAAAGATATTTGTTGAACAAGGCTTATTATTCATTAAATAATTTTCTTGGGGAAACAAAGAACAATTTAAATTCAATTAAATTATTAGAATAGCCTGTTTTGGTGAATTTAACTGTTTATGTTTGTACTAATTATATTATCAGCTAATTCATGTAAATTCATGTAAATTATGTTAACAATACTATGTTGACTGTGTATTTCTCTCCTCTTCTTTTCTTTCCAATTGTCTTCTTTTTTTTTTCTTCCTATCTTTCCTTTTTTTTTTTTGTGACTTGTGTTACAGATATTATATTTGAATATATGTAATTAATTTTTTTTCCGTTATTCTTTATATAGAATTAAGTGTTTATTATGTACTTTCTTAACGATATTCAATGCCTTATGGTTTTGGGAACAAATAAATATTATTATTATAATTATTATTATTATTAAATACAAACTATTTTAGCAAGTAAAATTTCTAAAGCGGTCCTCATACGATCAATAGATATTGTCAATATCTGAGTAATGACAATATCATTGAACGTGTGAGTAGAAAGATTGACAGATTGTCAATATGTAAAATATTGATAGGCTGGTTTGATGACGACCAAAATATTTGCAAGATTGACAATAAATGTTGATCGTCTGAGGGAGAGATTGACAATTTTACTTGTCGATTGTGTAGCTAAAAAAACACAAGCTTTTTGTCGGCATGATATCATTGACTGCCAGCGAAAAACTAAATAGATTGTCAATAAAATTGACAGGGTGAGGCAATTACAGTTGCCTGTCAATATTTATCAACCATATTGACAATATGTATTGATCGTGTGAAGGCCGCTTAAAACATGTAAAAGGTATACAACTTTGCTCCGGCCGTTTTCCTATAGATGGCGTTAGAGACTAAGTAGTCGAAATAAATACATCATAGATGGCATGGAATACCTTTAGGCATCTTGTAAACATAAGCCCAAAGCACCAGTAGTCGATCTGAGTTTACATCATAAAGTTATTCGCGATTAAAAATGTCAGTTTATGAGCCAAATTCTCGCCATATGCCTAAGATGTTAATTTACTACTTTAATATGAAGAAATCTGCGGCTGAGGCTCACCGAATGCTATCAGACACTTATGGTGAGGCCGCTATGAGTGAAAGAACGTGTCGTGAGTAGTTTCAACGCTTCAAGAGCGATGGTTTTCACGTCATTGGGAGTGGCTCAACAAGCAATTTCAAAACACCTCAAGACCTGGGAATGACTGAAACAATCACAGGGCATCGCTATCGAATGCAATTAATGCGTTTGAACCGAGCATTGAAAGACAAATGGCCCCAATACAGCGAAAGACACGATAAAGTGATGACAATGGTCGGCCCCATGTTGCGAAAGTGATCAAAACATACTTGGAAACGTTGAAATAGGAAGTCCTACCCCACCCGCCGTATTCTCCCGACATTGCTACCTCTGACTATCACCTGTTTCGATCGATAGCACCCGGCCTGGCTGAACAGTACTTCCGGTCTTATGAAGAAGTTAAAATTGGATCGATTCATGGATCGCTTCAAAAGATGACCAGTTTTTTCAACGCGGGAAATATGGAATAAAGTAGTGGCCAACGATGGTCAGTACTTTGAATCATAAATGTATAACCAGTTTTTTACAATAAAGCGTTGAATTAAAAAAAAAAGGCGGGAGCAAAGTTGTATGCTTTTTATAAAGCAGATATGTTACCTTTGATAGATAATGAAATGTGGTGATGTGGAATTCTTGGTGAAAGTAAAAGTACTTAGCTCAACATTTGTCTGTTGTGAGGTATCAGACTGTCGGGATGTTTCTTTTCTCAACTATTAGGTTCTCAACTTAATTCTTCGCCTTTTTTTAACTGTCTTTAACAGTTATTTTTGAAAAAAGTAGAACAAACTTAATCTTCCAAATGATATCCCTCACTTTCTATATACTTTCGCCACCGTTCAAGCCATTCTGTCTTAAGAGATGTGAAGCGGCTATCAACCAGTTGATGCTGCAGAGATCGATAGGTGAAAATCCACAGAGGCCAATTCTGTAAAATTCGCCGGATCCGATGAAATCTCCAAACCTAAGTCGATAATCGTTTTCACATTTTACTTTATGTGGTTGTACGTTGACCTGAAGTCAAAAATGACTTTCCTTCTTCACCTGACTGTTCCGAAAGCTCTGCATCATTTAAGTTAGAATTTCTGGAACCACTTTTTACGGGTACTGTACGAAACAGCATTATTTCCCAAAACCGTTTGGCGCGTTTCGGGTTTTGCGGGAGCACAAGAATACACATAACAGGAGATATTACAATTTATATTTTTTCAATTTTGTGACTGATACTTACATTGACAATTGTAAAAGTATTATTGACATACACAAAAAATATATTTACTTTCTATCTTTTCATAATTTATAGAAATTAATATACTTTATTTTTAGGTTCGTTTTGAAAACGGGAGGAGAATACTTCCCGAAATGTTGACATTAAATGTTTGTATATTTTTTAGATCGATGGCGTTTTAAAATAACTGTACGGCTGGAAAAAAAAAATTGATTCGAATAGGTTCCGCAGTCGATGAAACCTAAGGGTCGAGATCCCTAGGTGTTCTGTTATTGGAAACCAGATTCCTATTATTGTTTTTATCAGTTTTTTTTACATTTCCTGCCTCCGTTAGTCCTTTAAAACATATATTCTCCATCTCTCCATTATTTTATGCTCCTCTACTATTTACCTACAATTACTAGGTGTGGTTGTTAATAATTCTTATTTTTTTCTTAAAAAAACACGTTTAATTTGGAAGAAAGGTAAAAAATGGTTTATTTGGAGTATGCACTAGCTGCACATTTTCCTATCTCTCTGGCAATTTGCGAATGCCATCCCAGACAAACCGTACATCTTTGAGGTAGTATGGTCATCAAGCTACCTTTCAACATCTCCTTAATTGTTGAAATGTTTCATGGAAAGTACGTGAGACATCGATGAAAGCAAGTGGTATTCGGAAGGGGCCAAGTCTAGTGAGTATGGTGGGTGGGGAAGAGTTCCCAGCCCAGCCAAGTACCGAAATGGTGTCTCTGACCGCTATCGCTGTGTGTGATGCGGCATTATCGTGCTGCAAAATCCCTTTTTCGTGTCTTGTAGCTCATTCTGGTCGCTTTTCGATCAATGCATGGTTCAAGTTAATCATTTGTTGACGGTAGCCAACGATATTAACTGTTTTACCTGGTTTCAGAAGTTCATGGTACACGACATCCTTCTGATCCAGCCAAATGCACAACATTGTGTTGTTTCCAAAGCGATTCGATCTTGCGGTCGATGTTGATAGTTGTCGGATCAACCCACGATTTTCTCAACCAGAAGGGTTTTGGGTTCTCAAAATATATCCATTTTTCGTCTTCAGTCACGATCCGATTCAAAAAAGTATTTCTTTCATGCAGAGAAACAAGACGCACACCGTTTTTCGCTTTTCCATCTGTCTGCCGTTCAGCTGATGTGGTGACCATTTTCCTGCCTTCTGGATCTTTTCCATAGCGTGCAGACGATCATAAATATGAAATTACAAACGAAAACAAATGGTTCGGAAACCAACATTTAACCTCTCTGCCATTTATTATTGGGTTTGCATATCGTCTTCTTCCAACAATGCTTGCAATTCGACATCTTCACATTTTTTTGGTTGATTTCGGGTATTCTTTGTCTTTGTCTAGGAGATAAAAAGTCGCCCCTTTTTATCTCCTAAATCAACACCCATAAGAGTCTTGCGTTGAGACATTGTTACCGTAAGTTTCCACAAGTATACGACGGCTTTCACTCGCGTTTTTCTTTGGATTGGGCAAGAAAAACAGTATGTGCTCCAAATGCTCTTTATTTGACTCGAAACTCGACATGTTTACCACAAGACCAGTGGCGGTTCGTGGGGTTTTAAAGTGGGAGAACGTAGAAGAAAATAGTGCTGCTGCAGATTTTTTGTTTGCTTTCTCCTTCCTACTTTTTATTTTGCGTGCTATTGAAACCCTATACATGAGGTGAACCAGGAAAATGAGTTAAAGGAAAGAAACAGAATGGAAATAAAATATGGTGTTTTGCTCTGAAAAATTGTTTATTTACTGAGATAAATGCTGAAGGGGCGACGCCCCAACGCTCTCCTACACGAGCCACCACTACACAAAACATTACGCTAACTCGAAATCGTTTAAACATCAATGACGTTTTCAAAGGTACTGACATTAATTGACATATCGCGCTCAAACTTCACATGTATGTGACAGACGGTTATACCAACCTAAGAAAAAAATAGCAATTCATATATCACGCGGGGTTTAAATGACTCAGTCCCGGTCAATTTCAATCACATAGTATTATAGTGGTACGTTTAATAAATATTTCTCGTAAAAAATGATTAGTGAATAAAATGTTTAGAAAAAAATATCATTAATTAATATAGATATTCAGCTTATTCTCAGATAAACTTTGCTTTATTGCAGAAATTCAGAAATGCCAGACAAATGTTGATTGTAATAGTTCATAGTTCATAATATATAAAAATAACGTTATTGTTATTGTCGTTGAAGTGTGATGGAAAACCAAAATCAAGAGATTCCATAAACAATTCGCAACGCACGACGCTTGTGGGCGTTGGTTTAAATGATTCATCAAAAGTGATTTCGACTTGAAAGGCAAATAACGTCCAGGTCAAACGAAAAAAAATTGAAGATCCAGAATTGCAAACATTGTTGGAAGAAGACGATATGTAAAGTCAACAACAAATGGCAGAGAGGTTAAATGTTGGCCACCGAACCATTTGTAATTGCCTGCATGCCACAGGAAAGATCCAAAAGGCAGGAAAATGAGTACCACATCAGCTGAACGACATACAGAAGGAAAAGCGAAAAACGGCGTGCGAAGTTTTGCTTTCTCGGCATGAAATAAAGACTTTTTTTAACTGGATCGTTATTGAAGACGATAAATTGATATATTTCGAGAACCCAAAATGCATGAAATAATGGTTGGCCCAGGCCGATTATCGAAAAGTGATTTTGCAGCACGACAACGCCCCATCATACACAGCGAAAGCGGTCGAAGACACCATTTCTGCACTTGGCTGGGAACTCTTGCCCCAACCGTACTCATCAGACGGAAGGGGCTAACCGACTACCACTTGTTTTCATTGATGTCCCACGCACTTTCCATGAAACACTTCAACAATTACGGAGATGTCGAAAAATGGCTTCATGACTGGACCATCTCAAACGATGTACGGTTTTTCTGGGAGGGCATCCTCAAATTGCCAGATAGATGGGAAAAATGTGCAGCTAGCGATGACGCACTTTGAATAGAACATTTTTTTATCTTTCTCCCAAATTAAACGTGTTTTTTTTAATTAAAAATTAAGCGCCACACTTGGTAAAAGTAACAGTTACGAAAAATAACATTACTGCCACTTTTAATTGAGCTCTATTCCATGTATTAGATCTGACTATTTGTAGCAGTTCCTTTATTTACTGTCTACTGCCTCTTAACGTTTGAGTTCTATTGGAATATAACCACACACTCTTTAATCCATATTACTTTCATTATATACCGTATATACGATATTTACTATATTCAAGTTTCATTAGTTCTTGTCTGGTAAACACTTTTTATCTTTATGGGCTACCAAATGGCCTCAGTTGTTGACGCGGTTCTAAATTGAAAAATTCAAATTCAAAAATAACATTAGTATCATTCTGAAAACTCTTTAGACTACCCTCATAATAACACTGAACATTTTGCTACACTCCCTCGTATGTTTCACCTATGTTTTCTAACAGATATTTTAGTTGTTTTCGTGGTGCATGATGCAGTCTGAACATCTAAATTAAACCGGTATGTTGTTTTTGCAGCTTGTTCACTCAAGTACGACCCATTAACGAATAGAAAATGAATGGTCCACGTTCGTACATTTCTTCAGTCATTGATTACAACGATTAAGTAACCGTGAAATTGCAAAATACCGTACTTGGCCTTGACGTATTTTCACTGACAGCCTCCCGATAACACCAGACTGTCAGCTAATTCTGCACGAGCATTTTTTTAAATCCTTATAAACAGTTAAGATTTCACGATGTCGTGTCAAAATAAATGTGCACACTTCATTTCGGGACAGTTCTTTACAGATACTGCGGCTGTCGGTCGTGCTTAAAGTTCCACCATGGGTTCTTTGGCCACGCTGAAGCTAGCCAAAGATGGCGAGTCTCATGCGAAGAAGACAGTCAAGAACGTCATCAGGAGACTGAAGGAAATCGTCACCGTGGAGCCTTTAGTTGCCTGTTACCAGATGGCGTTGTTCTTGTCCAAACCGGCTTTGGACAATTTGGAGTTCGAAAAAACATGCAGGTTTGTAAAAGTATTTTTTGTTGATATTATTATCACTGTTATATTGTATAACAAAAATTATAAATATCATTATTGATCTTTGAAGGATGATTCATTACCGTTCTTAATAATGTGAATAAAAAAAATCCATCGAATGGCTGAGAGTGTAAATGTGAGACTTTATTATAAGAACAATTTTTCTTTGAGTTGTCTTTGAAAAATTACTTATTCAAATATTTCTTTGCCGTTACTTTTTTTTAATGTGTTTCCCAATGCTGTATGTATCTTATGATCTATAAAGGATGTACAAAGGTAGATTAAAAAGTTCTCGGCCTGACACAGAGATGGCGCAAGTCTGACCAAATGATTGTGATATTTGTCAGAACTTCGAAGATAAGTATATACTGTGTCCAGGATAAGGACTTACCACCCCCTTAAAATGTTTATTTCTGGACCGATTTTCATAAACTTTCTTTTGTTGGATAGATCTCGGAAAACGGCATTAAGAATGTGTATCACATAGTTTTTTGCTAATATCATGGCAATTGCGTCAACTTTTATGACTCCCATTTTCGAGAAGTACTATTAGGATTTTTTTAGAGAAAAACTAACAATGGATTCTTGATCATTCTTTGATGAAATATCACAATATCTGGGTGTCCCAGATATTTGTGATATTTATATTATAATTTTTAAAAGAAACATGTATTAATGAAAGGACATGTATTAATAAATACATGTACTTTCTGTTATTAAAACTATGTATACCATGGAAATAAAAAATTGTAAACTAATTAACAAATGTCACTTTGACTGATTGATTTGGGATTATAGTGATTTCAAACGGCAATAAAGATTTATTCTTTAGAAGAAAAAGTAGAAATAATAAGATTAGTTGGTGATGACACGCGAACTTTTCGTGAAGCAGCAAAATAATTTAATAGAAGACATCCAGAACGAAACATTAATCATATTATAGTTTCTTACATAAACCAATATTTTGACCAAAACGGAACTGTTAATAAACTTCCTAATCACCATTATTCTCGTGAATTTCGAGCCACTCACTTAGTTTTTGATTATTTTAATGAGAATCCACACTCAAGGGTTAGGGACGCTAGTAGAATTTTAAATATCCCGAAAAGCACTATCTGGTTATGCTTTAAGAAAAATAACAGAAAACTTTTTAAACCAAAATTTCTTCAAACACTTGAAGCTGGTGACACTGAAAGAAAAATGGAATACTGTTTATGGTTACAAGGCAAGTACATACAAGATCCTACATTTCTAAAAAATATTTTATACACAGATGAAACATTTACGACAAATGGGACAAACTCATCACAACATATTAGATTATGGGCTCAATATAAAAGATTATGACCTCACACGTCTTGATTTTTTTCTCTGGAGAGCAATTAAAAATAAAATTTATGTTTCGAAGCTCCAAACTCGAGACGAACTTTGTGATCGTATTCGGCAGGCTTGCCGTAGCATTATCAAACAACAATTGAGAAAAGTAGTGAACAATACCCGACAACGTACAGAAAAGTGTTTGACAGAAAATGGCGGAATGATAGAAATGTCTAGTATTTATGTTTTATAATGCCATTAGATCGACCTATAAATAAAGGTAATTTCTTGTTAAAAAATAGTCTGTAATTATTAGAAAAATTATTAATTTTATTTTACAATAATTAATTTTTAACAATTTTCAATATTTTAACATTTTCAATATTTTTACAATTTACAATAATTAAATATTTTACAATAATTAATTATTATTGTAAAAATATCATAAAATAATATCAAGGACACCCAGTAATTTAGAACCATAAAAATCGGTACATTTTGCTTTAAGATGGTACTGGTCGAGAATCCGTTGTTGTTTAGTCATAAAAGTTAGCGCAGTTGGCCATGATATTAGCGAAAAAAACATGTAATACACTTTCTTAATGCCGTTTTCCGAGATCTATCCAACAATAGAAAGTTTATTAAAATCGGTCCAGAAAAAAATTTAAGGTAGTAGCATTCCTTATCCTGGACACACTGTATGTATATATACAGGATGTCCGTAAATAACGTCGAAATATTTCGAGAGATGACTCTCGGGATTAAAACATAAAAAAAGTTCCTATAAACATACCCCAAAAATTGCTTCTTAAAGGAGCTAGAGCCCCTTAAAGGGGGAAGTTTGAAGATGTTTTTTTCGTAATATTTTCGAAACGGTTTATGCTAAAGTCGTAAAATTCAGTATACTTCAATAAGTTGGAATGGAAAAACTTTTTTTATGTTAATAATTGAATATTTTAGCCAGGGGCGTCACATATAGGTATCTCCTTGGTAAATGCTGTCATAACTTTTTTGTTTGTAATATTATTTCATTTTTTAAATCAAATTATTGAATCGCTAAGATATTGGGTAAAAAAGGTCTTCTTATTGCATCTCGTTAGGATAGGCCGTTTTCCAGAAAACTGTCATTTTCTAAATCGATGCTCGGTTACAAGGAGGATATCGAAATGCATCTTAATAATTAAATAGGCACTCTTGTACGAAAATATTTACTTAGCAGTCAACAGTAAAAAGACTAAATACTATCAAGGATTTAGCACTTATTCTCAACAGATTTTGAAAATGACCTCCATTCATCTCAACGCACCCTCTAATTCTTTCCTTCATAGAAGATCTTACCCTGCCAAAATTACCAGGCTAATTTTTGTTATAATCACAAGCAGTTGCTGCAATTCCTCTACAATGCCAACCGGGATAGCATAGGCCAATGCCTTCAAGTATCTCCACAAAAACTAATCGAGATGATTTAAATCTGGGGACGTGGTGAATGCACTGGTTCAACACGTCCTATCAATCGTCCTGGATATAACCGATCTGATCGCCCCTATATCTCCTTTGACTAAAGTATTCAATTATTAACACAAAAAAAACGTTTTTCCATTCCAACTTATTGAAGTATACCGAATTTCACGACTTTAGCATAAACCGTTTCGAAAATATTGCGAAAAAAACATTCTGAAAATGTTTCCCCTTCAGTTCCCCCTTCAGAGGCTCTAGCCCCTTCAAGAAGCAATTTTTGGAGTATGTTTATAGGAACATTTATATATATATATATATATATATATATATATATATATATATATATATATATATATATATATATATATATATATATATATATATATAATCATTCCGTGTGTCGATCCGTTGATTCTGTAAAGTCACGACGTTTCGCCAAAATCTCATTTGGCATTTTCAATTGTTGTCCGCTTCGACTGAGTCCAACTGACGTCGGATCGTTACGCTCGGTCTTATTGGCAGCCAGCGATTGTGTAGATTGTATAGGGGTACTTCGGGACTATTCGCGGAGCTCGGCAACTGTTACCAGATCTTTTTGTCCAAACCGGCTTTGGAGAATTTGGAGTTCGAAAAAACGTGCAGCTTTGTAAAAGTATTTTTGTTGATATTATTATCACTGTTATATTGTATAACAAAAAATGTAGATATTATTATTGATCTTTGAAGAATGATTCATTACCGTTCTTAATAATGTGAATAAAAAAATTCCATCAAATGGAATTTTCATTTGTCCGCTTCTACACGGGTCGTTACGCTCGGTCTTATTGGCGGCCAGCGATTGCGCAGATTGTATCGGGGTACTTCGGGACTATTCGCGGAGTTCGGCAACGCTGTCGGGCGTCCGTTATTGATTTTTCTTCCTCGGCGCCACGTTGCCGCGGTTTTTTTAGAAGGGATTTCCAGATTTTTGGAATGTTGCGAGCGTCGTTTCGCGTATTTAGCTCATCCCTTTCTTCTATTTCAAGGGCTTCTCTGATTGTTCGGACTTTGTAGTTCTCAATATTCGCTTTTTCTTTATATATAGGGTGTTAGGTAAACATGCGGCAAAAATGCAAGGGGTTATTCCTTGTCCTATTCTAAGAATATTTTGTCCTATGATGATTTTTGAAAAACCCCTTTCTTTCGAAGATACAGGGCGAACAAAATTTGCGACAACCATATTCGATATTTCTTGAAATCATTAATGTAAATAAAAGTAGGGTGTACGTCAATGAGTTTATCAAGTACAAAAATTTTTTTTTCGATCTCAATCACTTGGAACGGCTGTTTTATCTAATAAGTGGATTTCATCGGTCGCATTTGTTTACATAGATTAAGTGACGTTTGGCTGTTTGACGTGTCTTAAATAGTGAGTGAAGGCCTCTATCATAATGTATACAAACGCCGAGATGACTGACTTACACTTCATGTATGGACTTGCTGTTGGCAATGCATTATAAGCTAGGCGATTGTACAGTTAACGATTTCCAGCCCGTAATGTCCCTGACCGAAAAATCTTCGAAAACATTCATCGACGTCTTCGTGAAACAGGCACATTGAAACGAACTGAAGGGTCAGGAAGATCACTGACTGTAAGAACGGTACAATTGGAACAGAATGTGTTGGACATGATAGCGGAAGAGTCTGGTAGTTCTACGCGAAAAATTGCAAATACTTTGAATGTGAGTCACTGGACAGTTTGGAATATGCTTAAGGACAAATTGTTGTATCCATACGACATTCAATGCGTTCAGGCACTACTACCTGTTGATTTTCCTCCACGTACTGCATTATGTCAATGGATATTGCAAACTTTACTTCGCATCCCTCTATTCTTGACACAAATTCTTTTCACCGATGAAGCTACTTTTGCAAGAAACGCAATAAGGAATTTTCATAATAACCATGTGTGGGCAGATGAAAATCCGCATGAGGTATGCGAAGCTAGTTTTGAACATCAGTTCTCGTTGAATGTTTGGGTTGGAACTGTAGGTGACTATCTAATTGAACCGGTATTTCTATCACAAAGACTTACTGGCGAGGTGTATCGCAACTTTTTGGAAGCAACGCTGCCTGAGTTTCTGAAAGATGTACCACTGGCAACAAGGCATGAAATGTGGTTTATGCACGATGGTGCACCACCACATTTCAGTTTGATTGCTCGTGATTTTTTAACAGAAACATACGGATATCGCTGGATTGGTCGAAGTAGGCCACACGCATGGCCTGGTCGATCCCCGGACTTAAACCCCCTGGATTATTTCTTCTGGGGATATCTGAAGTAATTAGTTTACGCTACTCCATTGAAGAATTTGGATGATTTGCGATATCGGATAACTGCTGGGTGTAACTCAATTAGAAACGACCCTGGTGTGTTTGAAAGAGTTTGGCAGTCAATGACGAAAAGATTGAATGCTTGTATCAAGGCTGGAGGAAGTCATTTCGAACATTTATTGTAGATTGAGCAACTTTACATGTACTTTTTGATAATAAAATGTTGTTAATATCGTAAATTTTGTTCACCCTGTATCTTCGAAACAAAGGGGTTTTTCAAAAATCATCATACAACAAAATAATCTTAGAATAAGTCAAGGAATAACCCCTTTAATTTTTGCCGCATGTTTACCTAACACCCTGTATATATATATATATATATATATATATATATATATATATATATATATATATATATATATATATATATATATATATATATATATATATATATATATATATATATATATATATATATATATGTTTTTTATTAATAAAATATGGAAATCTCTTCTGAAAAAGAAGAAACGCGGCAACGTGGCGGCGAGGAAAAAAAATAAATAAACGGTCGCCCGACAGCGCTGTCGAGCGCCGCGAATAGTCCCGAACTACCCCGATACAATCTGCGCAATCGCCCGCCGGCTATAAGACCGACCCTAACGACCTGTGCACGTTAGTTGCACTCTCCAGTCGAAGCGGACCACACTTGAAAATGCCAATTGATATTTTGGCGAAACGTTGTGACTCTTCACAGAATCAACGAATCGACACCAGGAATGATTTAGAAACATTATCTACCAGCCGTGAAAATATTAGATGTAACATATATATATATATATATATATATATATATATATATATATATATATATATATATATATATATATATATATATATATATATATATATGAAGGCCTCTTCGGCATACTTCCAACAATGGCCCTGGGCTTTTCCTACATCGTGCTTTAGGTCTTCTTCGTGGACGTTTACGATCAAGCTCCAGGATTGCCTTGGTCCATATGTCGTCCCATCGCCTCGATATATGGCCTGCCCATCTCAATTTCAATTCCTTTACTCTTCCAATGATGTCACGCCCTTTTGTTTGTTCCCTGATCCATGTGCAGGGCTTTCTGTCTCGTCTTGTAATGCCAAGCATACATCTTTCCCTTCTCCTCTGTGCTACCCAAAGTTTTTGAATTGATTACGATGTGATGTGAGTTTCACTTCCGTATGTTATAACGGGCAGGACGCACTAATCGAAGACGTCTTTTTCAAAGGAATAAAGATTTACCAAAACACGCCATATATCCATTCTAAATTATTTTATCGAATAGTTCTTCCAAGTTTTCCAACAACAAACAAAAGTTCTATTTCATCTCTTACTTAAATACCATGTGATTATTTCAGAGTAAATTTGGGATTCAACGATACCGTTTGCAACGCCATCTTGGCTGGAAAACACGAGAATTACGTTTCCGAAAACGACCAGGTGCAGACCATTATCAGTACGATGCACTCATGGCAACAACCGGTACAGAGTTTCACGCCACTTATTCTAGTGTTGTTTCTGGGCTCGTTCAGCGACAGACACAAGTGGAGAAAACCGTTTCTTGTGATGCCCATTATTGGAGAATTACTTGGAGTTACAGGTTAGAATTTCAATCTAAAAAAAAACTAATATTCCAACAAAAAATATTTTTTTATAGGATGTATATTGTGTACAGCCTTCCTACGTCAGCTGCCTTTGGAGGTACAAGGAATCTTCCAGAAAGTTATCCCGTCCCTTTTCGGAGGTCAAACAATGCTCGCCATGGCAAGTACAGCTTACATCGCTGATGTAAGCTCTATAGAAATGCGAACACTACGTTTAGGTATAGTCCAGATAGTGCTTAGTGTTGCTCTGCCTTCAGTGCAATCTTTTAGTGGCATTTTTTTCGTAAGAACCGGTTACATAAGCGTTTTGAGTTTATCATTGATTCTAAATCTGATAGCCCTTGGGTATGGATTGCTTTGGATCAAAGAACCTCAGAAAGATCCAACGAGAAAGTTAGACAAGTGCATCTTGGTGGATATGTTCGATCCCAAACATGCCAAGGATACGTTTGGGTTAGTGTTGAAAACCGCAGATAATGATAGAACTTTGATATGGCTGATGATTTCCATGGCTTTTATGCACAAGGCTGCATTCGATGGTAAGTAAGGTATGCGTTTGTTGTGTAATACGAAATATTGGAGGAATTTAAGCCGCAGAATATTTAGTACAAATAAATAATAATTTTGTTTCACAAACATTATCATGAGCCATATCAAATTAATGTATAATGCAGAGTTTATTTCTTTATTCCGATGTCAAACGCTTTTAGGTTAGCTTCTGTTCTATATATATATTGTGTATTGCATACTAGTGTAAAAACGATTAAAATAGTTGAATGAAAGGCATCTAGAAGAATTGAAACCAATCTATAAATCTAACAGATTATTTGCTTATTTAATATTCCAATCATAAGTGATGCATAATTTAATGTAAATTCCAAATCAGAACATCGGAGTAAACATGTTCATTCGTCAATTTGTGATTTGCGAAAAAAGATTATTGCTTAGATAACCAGAAATGCAGTACTGTATGTTTAGTGATATTTTGCGAGCGTAATCTATTCTGATTTTATTCTAATCCTTCATGTTACGACTTTACATATTCATTTAAATATATTATTTGATGATGACCCCTTTTAGGTGAGAGTAATGTTCTATATTTATACACACAGAACGTATTTCAATGGACTCCTCTGGAATACAGTTATTTCCTGACAGTAAACTCGCTGGTGGCTTTAGCAGGACATCTGCTTGCAATTCCATTGTTTACAAAGATTTTTCATTTGAGTGACTTAACAATTTTGCTTATCACCAGTGTAGACAAAATAATAACAAATACATTTTTTGGTTTAGCGAAGGATATTACAATTTTCTATACTGGTAAGTACAAAATCTCACACACACACACATACACATATATATATATATATATATATATATATATATATATATATATATATATATATATATATATATATATATATATATATATATATATATATCATAAATATATATATATATATATATATATATATATATATATATATATATATATATATATATATATATATATATATATATATATATATATAAACACACATACACACACACATATACATATATACACAGACACCCTGTCATTAGAAAAACCTGCCATTATAAAAACGATTCGGTTACTATCGCGTCTTAGTTCTATACAGACTTTGCAGTAACTTAGTAGAAAATTGCGTCAGTTGTTTTGTGTCGTGTGAGATATTATTTTGTTGATTTGTGAGTGGCTAACAATGCAAGAATGCCTAAAACATGAAAATTGACTGTGCCGGAACGTAGCCAGATCATGTTAAGCCAACAAATCAACTTAAAGGGGTATAAGGAGACAGGGTCCTACGAAAATAAAGCGAAAACAGGAAGAAAACGGCGTATAAGTAGAAGAACCGATCGATATTTAGAGCGATTCGCTTTACAAGATGGACGCAAATTATCTCGGGATTTAAGTGGCGCTTTATTTGCTCGTACAGTAAGAAGACATCTCGAGGACGCTGATTTACACGGGAGAGTAGCCAGACGAAAGCCCTGCCTGATGGAGACCCACAAGAAAAACCGTGTACCAAGAAGCAAAAAATATGCCCACTAAACAATTGAAGATTGGTCTAAAGTAATTTTTACAAAATATGGGGTAGATAAGTGAAAACTTTTTTTTCTCATTTTGGTAGATTTTTGGGCGATCTGGGACTCGATACGTCAGGCGAAGGCACAACGAAGCATTTCTGACGGAGTGCTTGACACCTTGACACTACCTACCGTGCCTATCAGCAGTAGGGGCGGAATTTTTTTTGTGCGACGTGCGCATGAATAGCCGGCGTTATGTCGTAATGCTTGAAGAAGTCTTGGAATCACATTTCAACGTTGCGGTGACAGCTTGGAGGAGTACTATTATCAGCATAACGAGCCTTGTCATCGGGCTCAAGCAACAATGCATTGATTCCGTAATAATAGGGTACGTGTGTACCGACACAGTCTCCAGACCTATCGCTCATCGAAAATCTTTTGTACATTTTAAAAATAAATGTGGCCAAGCGTCACTGCTAGGAAAACCTCAACTTCAACAAAAAATATTTGCGGAATGACTGGACAATCTATTTATCCCGATTTATGTAACAAGTTGGTGACGACGATGCCTAAACGCTCAAAAGCGTTTATTAAAGCTCATGGTGGATCAATAAAATATTAAATTTGTTATCAGTAAATGATATTAAGTAATATCCTTATGAAGCTATTATTTATAATCCAGTCTTGTTACTATTTTTCTTAAAATTTGGGACTGCCTAATATATATGAAAACTTTTTGAGCAGCCCTCCTATTTTAGCCAGGAATAAATTTGCTATTTATTCTTTCTATTTGCGGTTATTGTGTCTATTTTTTTTATTTAAATTTAGTTTTATTTATACAATAATATAAACCATATTGTTGTATACTGACATAGAAATTTCATCTGAAAAAGGGTGTCCACTTTTATTCATTTTTTAGTAAGGCATGGGTGCAATGACAGAAAGTAAACGATTAAAATTTGGATTTTTTCTTCCCGTTTGATTAGGATTTCTTCTGTTTGTATTACCCTTGTTGGGCTTCTGTTGGTGTTGTCCACCAACATGTTCTTTATGTCCTTTCAAATTTCGCTTATCTGTGTGGATTTATTCTTTTTATATTATTTTCTTAGCTTTTTAAACATCCCCCGTTTTAGTAATATTAATATGTCTAGAGTACGCTTAGACGGAATTTATCGCTAATATAATGATTTTAAGAGGCCGAATTATTGATCTAGTAGAGGGAGGTTCTTCAGTTGGATAAATCATAAACAGTACTGACAGAAATCCGACCAGTTCCTTGAGATGTCACTAGTTGGCGTGTTGTCTCCATGAAATCATGTCCAAAATCAAAGAGGAATAGATATCGAGCATCGAAGGCGCACAAAACACCATGGCCATCGAAGATCATTTGTAAATGTTCTTCAGTTATGAATACCTATTTTGTTTAAGTGGTCATGATGGACGAAGAAGATACAGACGCATTGTTTTTTATAGATGTAGGTCACCTGTTATGGAACGGTTTCAAAACCTGTTGGAAATGTTTCAAAAAGACCTTTTGCTGAACTCTGGATGATCCACATCATACCATTCCTTCTAAACATTAATTTTCCTCCATTTAATTTGAAAGGTTTTCAAAGATGAGCGGAAATTTTGTGGAAAGCTTTAAAATATTCTCTTGTTAGAACTATTATGTGTATCTACAGGGATGAACGGAGAAATTGAGCCGTAACAACTGAAGACACTGGCAAATAAAGTTGTAATAGCAAATATAATTACTACAATGACTGTATAATATAAATATATAACAAAAAAGAAAAAAAAACATGATATCAAACTTGGTTTAAAAAAAATACTGTAAACATAATATTTAACAAAAACTTAGAAAAAAAGAACGTGAAAATGGGGTCATAAAAATAGAGTCAACCAAGAAACAAGCACAGTACATACTATTTAACAGCACTAAATAACACATAAACATTTTTTGAACATTTAATACTTTTTATCACCTTTGCGTTTCTTTATTTCGGCGTATATTTTGGGCATAGAGTTTACAAGTCTTGGACACATCTCTAATGGTAAACTTCCCATCGTTTTTTAATCACCTCCGAAAGTTCAAATCCACAAGTTCTCAATGGGATTGAGGTCCGGGGATTGGGAAGGCAACGGCAGTAAATCCATTTTATTGTTTCTAAGAAATTGTTTCGTTTTCCTAGTAGAAACATCCATACCAGAGGCTTATTTTTTTCTGCAAAAGGCAGCACGACTCCCTGAAGAATATAGATGTACTCATTTTGGTCCATGTTTTTTTAATCTAGTAGATTGATCCTACACCATACCATGAAAAAGCTGGCCACAGCTTTATATTATCGCCTTCATTATTTAGAGTTTTTACAGTACGTTTTGGTAATAATTCTTGAGTAGGTAGTCTTTTAACATATGGTCTATCATCAGAATCTATTAAATTTATTTTTGTTTCATTGCTCCATAAAATATTGCACTATTTCTTGATGCCCTGTTCACCATCCCAATTTAACTGATCTTGGGCAAACTTTAAACGTTGTTTTACATTATTGGCGGATGACAAAGGGACTTTGCTCTATCCGGTAATTTGCTTACAAGAAGCCTCTTCAGTAGACGATCTAACCTCTTCAGTAGACGATTTAAATGGGTCGTTTTTTTGAAATTCTGCCTATCAGTATGAGGTATCGTTTTTCTTCTAGCTCCATGGTTTTCGTGAACTGATTGGTTTTAGAGCATTTTCCTTTTTTTTTTTGAACGATCGACAATCCTTGCAATTTCCCTTAGTGACTTTGCTTCTTTCCACAATGTTAAAATCTGCACTTTTTCAGCAGCTGTACAATGGACGCTACGACCCATTTCTAACAAAATTATTATTCTGCTAATACTAATATGTTATTACAACTTTATTTGCCAAACAGTATATTTTTTGTAACGATCTATTTCTCTGGTCACCACTGTATACACGTTTTTTAATACTGTATAAAATTTTATTTGCTTTAAGAGTTCATACATTTTCAATCTACAACATAATCTCCATCATTTTGACAATCTCTTCGGCAAACTCTGCGTTCCCTTTTTGTAAAATGAAGGCAATTTTGAAATAAAACATTCTTCAAGTGCAGTTTTAATAGCTGCCGTAGTAAGAATTTTTTTCCCATGAGGAAAATGTTTCATACATCTGAATAGATGATACTTTGGTGGTGAAGCATCAGGAGAATACGATGGGTGAGGAAGAACTTACCTTAAGTAAATACCCAGCTTAGCTCTTTGATTGGAGACAGCTTGGAGTAAACAGTTTTTAATCAAAATGTAAATTTTGATACTCATGAACGCTTTTTCTATACAACTAGTAGCTTAACGAAGTGAAGTAAATATTTTTAATTATCTAGAAGCAATATGGGTCTTAGTTTAAGAACACCTGGTTTACTCCTTGCTAATAGTATCTACATTTTACCAACATGTTATTAAAACTGAATGTCCCTTCTCAGTGTTGCTATTTACCTTGTCTTTCATGTTAATCTTATTGTGCATGAGTTAATTTACAATTATCTTGTAGAGTAATAAAATAGAACAGACTATTAAAAAAAACACAAACTATATTAAAACTAATTAAATTAAACTAACTAAATTATATATGTTGTTGATTTCTTTTTCTTAAACAGGTGTTGCTATAAGTATCATAACCAGAGTATACAGAACAGCTAAGAAATCACTAGCCACGAAAATCGTCACTAAAAACGATGTTGGGAAAGCTCAGTCCCTCCTAGGCATATGCGATGCTTTAGCACCAGCTATTTTCGTCCCTATATACAATAAAGTGGTTTACATCAACACGTTGCATAATTTTCCAGCTATGTTCTTTTTCTTCAGTATTTTCTTGTATGGCCTTTGCTGTTTGTCAATTATGTAAGTATACCTAAAACAATTCACAAGAAATAGTAAAAAAATCAGTGCGTTTACAGAGCAATGTATTGGAGAGTGAAACGAATCAAAATGGGACGCCATGCAACTCAAAGTAACAGTGAAATACCTGATTCTGTGCCGGAAAAAAACAATGTGATTGAAACAGTTCATTTATGAGTAAGAATATATATACAGTCATAGTGTTAAGCTAAGTACAAGTATATTTGAAATGTTTTACTTGTAAAACGTCCAATGACAACTGTGATATAAATTGGATTGTTATACAAATGCGTACGGATTTTTGTTCTATTACTGAGGAGCACAACAAAAAGAAATAATCCAATATTCTGTGTAGAAGTGCAGTGGAAACAGAATAAGGCATAATGTTGAATAATCTCCATTCTTCTTTTTCTCCCTGTGGTGCTACAACCCGTCAGTGACTCTTGACCTTTAACCATCGTCTCCAACCGGAACGACCTCCAGAAGCCTGTTTCGAGTTTTTAATGTGCAATAGTTCTTTTGTCTTTCAACCGTGTCTTTAGTCTACCTTTTTTTCTGTTACTCCCTATTCGCCCCCCATGATTTTCATTGGTATTCGGCTTTCTGGCACTCTCGCCACGCGTCCCGCCTATCTGAATTGCTAAACCCTCACAGAGTCTACAATATTGAGATCATTGTATAATTGCTTGAATTCGAAGTTATAGCTAATCATCCAATTTCCATTATCTTTCACAGCACCAAAAGTTCTTCTGAATACTTCTCCTTGAAGCACTGCAAACATATTTTCTGTTTTCTTTATGAGGATCCGCGTCTCGCAGCAATAAGTGATAACTGGACAAACGAGTGTTTTAAATCTCCACTCTTACAAAGTAATTGTCAGAATACAATATAGGTGATTAAACTAGGACATGTGCTTTTATAGCAATAATTTACTTGATGCACTCACAGCCGATTTTTTTCATCTTGGCAGAATCTGAATACTTGGCATTCATAAGAAGTGTATTATACAGTGTGGAACAGTGTTAAAGAAAATCTAAGCAAAAAGAATATAACTAAGACTTATGTCCTTATGGCCTTCTTCAGATATGAAAAGATAATGTTGAATAATTTATTAGCTTAAGAGACAACAAGAATGAACGAAATTATGTAATAACCTCATACATTACTAACATGTAATTTAAAATACATATAACCACCGTCCATAAATATTTAGTAACGTTTGCTGCTGATATGGCAATTTTACCACCTCACAAAGGGGTCAAAATAACCTTCACAATGTAAAAAATAGAGCAAATAAATGAGGAATAAAATTGTAAAGAAGATATCCATCCAATGTCACTATTGAATATTGAGATTCTACTACACTGAGGAAGAAAGTGTATTTTTGTCATTTAAAACAACTTCAGAAAAATATACGAATCCTCAGATAAAACTAAATAAACAGTTGTGTGCTGGATATATCATGTAAATGTAAAAACTGTAAAAAAACTCGCTCGAAAAGTTTCAAAATTAAAATACTGAGAAGTATTAAACTCGAAAGAGATTTACCACCAAACACTAAAATACTTTTTAGTGTAGTAGTTTTTAATTTTCTCGGCGCATGTTTCGTAAACCATGTTAGCATCATCGGGAACATGATGAACGCGCGTCGGGTAGTTAAAAATATGGTGATTTGGTAAATATCTTTGATTTGAACGTTTGTTTCACATCAAAGGCTCTAATACGAAAATTGAATTTGGAAGCATGTTTAACGGAATACAAGAAAATGAAGGAGGGAGGGGGCGTATTAGAAAAGCTATATTAAACAGATCGAGAGGGATAAGGTATATTAAAAAAATTAGAGAAGGCCAAACTACCAAAAAGGTTATAAAAGATAATAAAAATGATTTTAGAAGACTAGATATAAGAAACTGGAAAGCGGTGGAATGGCGTCGAATTTTAGAACAGACCAGACTCACTAAGGGTTGGGAAGCCAGAAATAATGATGGACACATACTGAGGATATATTTTTTGTAATATAATTTAAATTTTTTGTGTATAAGTTTGATTTGACAGACAAATTTCAAGATAAAAAAGATTTGCCTAAACTCCTAGTGTAGATTTGCTTCCTACTTTCTTCTCCTTCCTAAATTTATAATTATGTTATTACCTTACTGTGATATTGATTTGTACTGTTATTTAGTTCATAGTCTTAATCGTGTAAATAAAAACATACAAAAAAAAATAGATAATTCTCACTTGAACTTTCCAGACTAAAACCTATATTTGCTAATAGGTTGTTTTGGTATCCTATATTTAAACTTATTCACATCTCTTTCATTGATGAAGAGTTTAATTAATTTCTCATTTAATAATACTACTGGTAAATCTATATCATTTTTAACAGCCCACTTGATTAGTTCATTGCATCTTCTTCGATCATGTGATTTTACTAAAAGGCAATTAAAATTTAAATAGGATCAAAAATGTAAAGGCAGAAGTAATTTAATAAGAAAATGAACTTTTGCCATAGAAACGTTATATTACATCATAATATTACATCTCAAATAGTTAAGAATGCATTCATTGTTTATCATTAGTTTCTATCAATAGTACATGCTATTACTGGAAAAATAACATAATGTGAAATATACACAGTATGTTGGAAAAATAACGAAAGTTCTTAAATCTAAAGAAAACTACTAACGCCATTTATTGAAATAATATATAATCTGAAAGCTGCATATCTCCTCTATAAAATGGGACCGCCATTATAAGAATCGATCAACGGATCGTCAAGTTATAGCGCTTAAAGTGACAGTACTTTTGTCACCTCGTCACATAAACACGATGGAACAAAGAGCTTGTATGAAATTTTGTTTCAAGCTCAGTAAAACATTTACAGAAACATTTGAATTGATGAAAAACGTTTATGGTCGTGATTACTTATCCCATACACGTGTTCGAGTGGTATAAGCGATTCCAGGATGGTCGTGATGCTTTGGAGGACGATCCAAAGGCAAGCCAGCCAAAAAACAAAAATCGCGATGAGTTTGTGAAAAAGAGTGCATGAAATTTTGACAAATGATTTAAACAAATCGAAAAACGCTCCCATCTATCGCCGGGAACCCTCTCCATCGCCTGCAAACCCTGTCCACAACTTCCCTCGCCGTGGCTGCCCCAGTACCACCATCTCACAGGATCGTCGCTGTTCTTGAATATCTGGGGAAAAAAAGTGTGCTTCAACATCCACCGTATTCGCACGATTTATCTCCGTATAGCTATATCCTGTTTCCGAAACTCAAACTGGCTAAGAAGGGAACGTTTTATTGGGGTGATAAAATTTATGGTAGCATTAGTTGAATATGGCCAACGTTGTATTTATGCGGAAGGGATGTATTTTGAATATAAATAAATAATTTTGCCTAAATAACTGCACATATTGTGAGGTAAGTACTTTGTAAAAAAAATAATTCAATAGTTTATAATGCATTAATACTTACTAAAATAATCTAATAGTGCCAAAATTACATTGGGCAAATGGTTTTTCATGTCATATTTCATCAACAATTCTGTTAATCTATAAATAGATTCTGTTTGATGATTTACCAGGGAAACACTTACAACATAAGGTATTCTAGTTACTACAGTTTTGCATAATTCTTTATGTTTTTCAAGTAATTGTAGTGCCATTTGTTGGTCTGAAAAACAAATATTGATATCATCAAATATGGTAATTTGCTATATACCAACCAGAGAACCAACTGCTTAAAAAACATATTTGCCAAATACACCCAAGAAGATAATAATCATTATATTCCTTAACTAAATGTTCTGAAAAGGTTATTATATTTATTAAACTAGCTTCACTTTTGTTACATAGCACATTCTCTATAAGATTCTTCAATATACATCTGAAACTAATATATTTAAATACCCTTCTATGTTAAAGGACAACAAACCTGATTCTTCTTCTTAAATAACTATTTTCTTTATATATTTTTTCAAATATCTCCAAAGATTTAACAATGTTTCCTTTAATCCATATTGCTTCAGCTAAATAATGCTGAAAATTTGAGTTTTCCTGTAGAAAATCTGGCCGTAGTTTCTCACACAACTGAACAACTTCCACTATTGTGTCTCTATCTCCATTTTGAGAAAAAAATGACAAAGCATGCAGTAGAACAGATAAAGAGGGGCATTTTTCATATTTAGCACATTGTTTTGTTAGATCTGTAAGCGTTACGTCATCATCAAAATCAATTGCCTTTTGAAATAGCTGATCAACCTCGTTTACATTTAAATCTTTTATACTTATACTATCTTTTTCTTGACTATTATTAACTAAATTCTCTAACTTATTTGTGTATTGCTTCTCGACGAATGTTTTTTTATTTTCCCATTTATAAATTTTATTTTGCATTAAACGAGTTGTAAAGTTATCTAAAGTATCTTCTCTCTCAACTTCAAATTCTTGTTGCTTCGAATAGAATTGTTTGTTGAACTTTAATACAACTGTTCGCATGACAATCATATAAATAGTTTTATTTGCATTTAAGGACAATGCCATATTGTAAAAGACACATGTCACATAGTATTATACAAGTTGTACAATATTTTTAATTTTTTAAGTGTTTTTAAACAAGGAACTTGATCTATGTATACAAGGTCTATGTATACAAAATTTAGGTTAAACAGCTGATTTTGAAGTTTATCATATATAATATTTGCAGGTTATATAAGTTTTAAGAATATGCCTCAAAAAAATACGAAGATGAAGTTAATCATGTTTATTGATAGATTGGGTTTTATTTATTTATTCTACTTCTACTTGTAAATTATGTTTACCAGATAGTAAAAGTACTTAGATTTGGTAATGCTAGTAAATTACCCTCCAATTAATTTATTTCATGGATAAGTTAACGTCTGTTATATTTATTTTTGTTTGTATCTTAAAATTTACCTGCCAAAATGAGTTAAATCATACAGTAGATTGTAGCCAGTTACGAATGGGGCAATTTTTATGCCCTGATCCTTCATACGACTTAATAGACCCAAAGACTCAACAGATCAGAGGATGTACAAAAGAAAATAAAGCAAAAAGTATGAAACTCCAATGATGTGAAAGAAATCTAATTATCATTATTTTGTAGTCATTTGTATTGCAGTAGAAGGTCTTATTTGCATAGAGAGCCAAAACAGAACTTATACTAAAGAGGTTCCATGTAAATGGACGTACGTCTTGATATAATTTATATCTATATTTTAATTCAATATTGTATTTGATTTCAGAAATGGTTATTCTTTTGAAACTGCATTACTGTTGTCAATCTTTTTGGGAATGTTCGGAATAGATCGCTTTTATTTGGGATATCCGGCTATCGGAGTAGCCAAATTTTGTACATTAGGTTTCATGTTTCTAGGACAACTTGTAGACATAATATTAATAGCAACTCAAACTGTAGGACCTGCAGATGGATCAGCATATGTCATTCCATATTATGGACCAGTAGTTGAAGTTATAAGAAGTGATAATACAACTTATAGGTTAAGACAAGACGATTGGTAAATAAAATAATGTACAATATATATTTTGTAAATATATTAACTAAAATAGTTTTAAATAAATAAAAATAGTTTTTTTTTAATGATAACCATGACTTTTTGTGATTTGACCATTCTCCATCACTAATTAAACACAAGAATTACCACCAACTAATTATCATATCAATTAAACACCATTATAAAAATGGTGGGTGTTAACTGTAAGTCATTTGTTAAATCGCATATCATACAAAAATCAGACAGCTGTATGAGAAACGCCATTCCAGCTTGCCTAAAATTGCAAGAGTAACACAGATTTCTTGTCCCACTTTATGTTTTTCTTCTATTATTCACTCTATACTCTGTTATGTTCCAGGGTATACACACTTTCTGAATACTACTTGGCAGAATTTATATCAAAATTTGGAACTGAATCAGAAATGATTTCTACAAGTGCTTTTTTTTCCTATTTTTATAATCTGCTATTTTATTATACCATAAATATTTTATATACCAGAATTTTTGACAAACACGCTTGTTTTTGATTACATATCGATTTAACGTTTCCGAATGCATATTTATGAACTAAAGCTTGGAAAGCAAGCTTTAGTTCATAAATAATAAATCATAATCAAGAATACCTAACCTCAAATGTCAATAACCTCAACCTACATAAACTTTCTATTTTATTAATGGAGCTGAACAATAACAAACTTTCAGTATCAGATTGTGAGTTTTCTAATATTTTATATATTTTTTACTGTATCATTGAAAATATTTACGTTACGTATTTTTACGGGATAAACTAATAGATAAATTATGCTATATTTTCTTTTTTAGGACTAAAATGGAGGACCATTCAAAAACTATTATCCATGTAGATATTGATTGTTTCTATGCCCAAGTGGAAATGGTAAAGAATCCAAACTTAATCAATCAACCTTTAGGCATCAAGCAGAAGAATATTGTTGTTACAAGCAATTATGTTGCTAGAGAGTATGGTGTCACAAAGTGCATGTTAATATCAGAAGCCAGCAAAGCTTGTCCTAACTTAGTACTAGTCAATGGAGAAGATCTACATGACTATAGACAAGTTTCTTATAAAATAACATCCCTGTTACAAAATTATAGTGAATTAGTGGAACGACTTGGCTTAGATGAAAATTATCTTGATGTAACAAAACTGGTTAGTGAAAAACAGAAGACTGTAAGAGATGACAATTTAGTGGGATATATCTATGGTAATACAGATATATTTTGTGATTGTGGGTGTGCTGAAAGATTGAGAATTGGCTCCCAAATTGCCCAAGAAATAAGACATGTGATATATGAAGAGTTAAAACTAACTACCTGTGCTGGTATTGCACACAATAAGCTCTTGGCAAAGATTGTTTGCTCCAAGAATAAACCAAATAAGCAAACGGTTGTTTTCCCTAATAGTGCAGTTGAACTAATGTTAAGTTTAAATTTAATTAGAAACATACCCTTCATCGGGAATATTTCTGCTGATCAGTTATCAAAAATCAACATTAATACAGTAGAAGAATTACAAAGTTGCATTCCCAGCCAGTTAGAAAAAATTTTTGGTTTGGAAAGAGCAAAAAGTATGATTGAGCTTAGTTTTGGTAGGGATATATCCTTGGTGAAGAAAACTGGAAAACCCCAAAGTATCGGCTTAGAAGATAGTTGTAAAGCAATCACTGCCGAAAAGGAAATTGAAGACAAGTTGCAACAATTACTGTCGAGATTGATGGTTCTTGTAAAGGAAGATGGAAGAATACCAAAGACAGTTAAACTAACTGTAAGGAAATTTAACAAGTCCCATCCACAAAGCGGAACTCGCGAGACCAGACAGTGTAACATCAACACAGCATTGTTTAAGGATTTGGAATTGACAAGAACAAGTCAGATGAAGTTGATGAATGTCATTATGACTTTGTTCAGAAAAGCAGTCGACACAAAGACTAGCTTCCATATAACGTTATTGGGGTTGTCTTTTACGAAATTTGTGGAGAAACTAAACGTGAAAAACACTTTGACCGGTTTCCTAACAAGAGATATAGAAGTACAATCGATTATTGATATCACAAATCAAAATTCCCGTTCGCCTGTTCGCGAGCCGTCGACATCGTCGTACCAAAACGAGAATACGGATTCTCCAGAACCCCTCTCCAAACGCGGAAAGTTTTGTATTCCTGATCGTGTGAAAGATTTCAGTGATTCTCCAATCAAATTAGGCGTAGCCACACTGAGGCTGAACTCAACCGAATCTCTACCTGAAGCTACTGAAGAAAACGTTCCTTGTCCACCGGATACCGATGAGGAAGTTTTTAATGCCCTGCCTGGCGACATACAGGAAGAACTGTGGGAGGAGTATAAACGAAATCGAGAGAGAAGCGTGAGAAACGAGAGACCTGTTAAGAAAAACAAACCAAACACCATCTTAAACTATATAAACAAAGGAAAATAACATTAGAGTAAGTAATTAATGCTAATTTTTGAATATGGTTTTTTTAATAGGTATTTTTTTTAATAAAAAACATTCTTTATTATTTTTTGTTGCGTGTTGAAATATTATTCCTTAATAAAATGTTGTCCTAGTTTGGTGGTGGTAGGCATTTTGATTAGTTTTAGGGTGTTAAAAACTTTGACAGATTTATAGGCGAATGATCTCTGAAACCTGGTTGTTCTATGGAGTGGCATAGTAAAAGCTGACCAGTGTCTTAGATTTAAGTCGTGGAAACACTGTTTAAATATCAATTTCTTACGTAAATATATTGGCAAATATATATTTACTAACAGTAAGAAAAGTGATTGCAACCTACACTGTCCATCGAGATAATACCATAAAAATGATAGTGGGGAAATCCATTTATTCAACGTCCAGGAGGGCAATATAAGTTTAATAACAGTGAACCATTCAAGTCTAGCTGGTCATTTAGCAAAATATCCAAATTTTTCCTTTTATTAATTTCTAGGCTCTAAAAGATTTAATTTTTTGGATTTATTCTCATTACGTAACATTATAAAAATATCATTGAAAGTATGCTTTTCTAACATTAAGTGATTAGTATAATGAGAATTATTTTGTTGTTTAGTATAATGTCTTGTATCTTCATTGATCCTAGTAAAGAAATATCTTCCTGTCTGTCCAACATAGACTTTTGGACACGATTTTTGTTTTACTTTTGTTTTTAATGGGGCATGCAAGTTTATTTTGAAAGCAATATTTATATTGTTTCTTTTGGATAAATGTTTAGAAACCGCATATCGCGACCCAGACAGCTTAATGGGTCAGTCAGTGGGTCACTGTCTAACAGAGGCAGAGAACGAAGAGTTCTGCGAATGTACAGTATGTACAGGCCGTTAGCCTACTGCGCATCCAAACCTTAGATGCTGAGCTCTAAATATCTAAGCTATATATATGATCTTATCTATACCGGGGTGTTTTAGAAGTTTAGCTGCTCCTTCGTAGTTATTATATGACCATTTCTTAAGGATATTTTTATTTCCAATATTTCTAGTAGGTCAATTTTTTTACTGAATTTCTTTTCTGAATATAACTATTTAACATTGTTTATATCTATAAAATGGTTGTTTTTAATACGATGTGTAGACATTCCAGTGCTTTTTATATTATTTAAGATATCTTTTTTATGTTCTTATATAATAATATCGCTTGAAATAATTATACAAAAAGACATTATCAAGGTAATCAATTTACCGATAAACACGGAGAAAATTATGGGCCAAGTAAAGTGATAGTGCAAGCGTATTTGTGTGTATAGTGCAAGTGTAATTATTGGCACCTATGCCAGTTTTTGCCGAAACCATCGATGAGGCGCGAGTAACCGGAGGAGTCTTTCCGAGACAAAAACAGCTCGTACAGCCCGAAAACAGCAGCAGGTTGAAAAAAAAAACAGCTTTTCGAACAGGCTGAAGGTCTATTATATGCACCTGGAATCGCTGATTCATCGGTAAGTCACTAAAACTAATCGTTTTATCGTACTGAAACTTTAAATGCGATTATCTCAAAACTGTGTTTTCAAAAACTGCTCGCTCTGTAACTCAAAAAGTTATTGATCGATTTGGCTGAAACTTTGGGAGGCTTTTCTCTATATCATTATTAGAAGGATATACCTAAATTTTTTAAGGTTTTGTGTAAATAAACTACTTTTTGGGATAAAAATGTCGAAAAAATAGTAGAAACTTTCAACATTTTTTGTTTTAAAGCTTACTTAATTTTTAACTTAATACTTTTTTATAGTTTTATAGGTTTATCCTTCCCATGCATATATCAAACACAGAAAGAAGAGTTGATTTTGTGTTTCAGATGAATAGAAAACGAGTGACGAGTGCAGCACTTTTGAATCTCCTGTCAGAGACGCCGGGAAAAAAAATTACTGAGCCGCTATTTTATAAAAAAAAAAATAATAATTGTATGCTTTTCAAAAATCAAATAAAATTATGTTAAAACTTTAAAATGATACAATTATTTTATCACCTTTAAAAACACTTCTGCAAAATTACTCATTTTGAGGCGTCTAAAGGGATTTTCCCCTTTAATAAGTGCTCATGAGTGAGTTTAGTGTGTCATATCATAAGGCGGTGTATCGTTACTGGCCACATTCTATTGGGAAAAGTCTCTGAGATTGGGGGATAAAATGAATTTTTGATTTTGGTCTCTTTATATAGGAGGAAAAAAGAAAAACATAATACCTACCTAAATACATCATAACACTGTCTTTAGCAATACCAAAAATTATATTGGCAACAATTATGTTTAAAAATGTCAAAACTAGGATGACCAAGTCGTGTAGTTTCAGGATTTTGTCATAGACCGGAACAGCAATGATAGTACATAAAAAATAATTATTTTAATTGATTGATTAATTAAACACTTCTGAAAAATGACTCATTTTGAGGCATCTAAAGGGATTTCCCCATTATCAGACCGTTATTTGAAACATAAAATGAATTATCAAATTCAAAATAATCATAATCCACAGTAATTGACAGTAGCTTCAAAATTTCTTGTTTAATTATTAAATTAGTTTTATTTTTAAGAAATAATTTGTCAAGTAATTCACTTCAATCACTTCGTTTGGTGGTATACTCGGAAATACATTTTGTACAACGAAAGAAATTAGTTTGTATTTTTTGGGGTAAATTATTATCTTTTATTTTGTTGATAAGGTCATAGATATTTAGAATGGCATATTTTGGTTAAAAATTCGTATATTGCAAAATGATTTTAATAATATTATTTGATAATTTGATTGAAGGAGCTGTAACAAATGTAACTACTGGTCTAATTGGGTTAGACCAGCAGAAAATTTTATAAGCGAGTATAATTTTGGCGTCTGAGGATTCATCATTAATTGTTGTTTCTCGTAGTTGTTAAAAAATAATTCATTTTTAATATATAATTATCTCTAGACATCGCAACAATGAACTTAACATCATCCGCTCTTGTCGACATGTTTTCTTTGATTTTCTTATTAATCCTTTTCGCTATATGGAATTCATTGATCTGATTTTTTCCTCATTTTTCAAATGGAAGACGTTTGATTCTTTTGTGAGCCATTAAGTGTTTTTGTGATGTGTCTGAATTAACCTGAATTAACTGAATTAACCAATGAACTTAACCTCATCCGCTCTTGTCGACATGTTTTCTTTGATTTTCTTATTAATCCTTTTCGCTATATGGAATTCATTGATCTGATTTTTGCCTCATTTTTCAAATGGAAGACGTTTGATTCTTTTGTGAGCCATTAAGTGTTTTTGTGATGTGTCTGAATTTAATAGAACGAGGTCGCACTCCACTCCAATATAAATATTGCTTTCAAAACAAACAGTAGTCTTGGACGCCTCATTAAAAACAATAAAAGTCAAACAAATAAACTCTATAAATCAGGAATTTATTTAATTGAGTGCGGGTCGTATCCAAAAGTCTATGGCGGACAAACAGGAATGTCTTTCTCTTCTAGACTCAATGAACATAAAAGAAGTTATACTAAGCAACAAAATCATTCTCATTAAGCTAACCACTTAATGTTAGAAAATCAAACTTTCAGTAATCTTTTAGAAAGCCTAATTAATAAAAGGAAAATTTTGGATATTTTGCTAAATGACCAGCTAGACTTGAATCGTTCACCTTTATTAAACTTATATTGCCCTCCTAGGCGTTGAAAACATGGATTTCCCCCACATCATTTTTTATGGTATTATTAGGTCGATGGGCTCTTTAGGTTGTAATTACTCATCTTACTGTTAGTTTAACATAGCTCGTATTTGAAAAAAAACGAAACAATTGTTATACATACAATTTTAAATATAGTGGACATTTATCTTTACTTATATATTTAAAATGAATTTCCATCAAATATAAGTTACCTCAGATAATTTTAAATCTGATCCTATTTACGCAAATTTAGGATGAAATAACAGCATGTATTTTGCTTGCAAACCATGAGATATGGGAACTCGAGACAGGGAAAATAAACTGAATTATAATACAATAGTTTTGGCATAATGCGTTACAAGCATACAATTTTACATTGTCTCTTGTAAAGTAGTTGCCTTGGGAAGCAACACAACGCTGTCGACGGTTTGTCCAGTCTTCATAACAGTGCTAGCACTGAGATACTGGAATCGTCTTCGACTGGTCGATTTCGGCCTTTTCAATGTTCTGCAGTGCCTCACCTTCTTTAAGGTGAATTTTCAATCTTGGGAGAGGGAAAGCCTACAAGGACTCAAGTTTGGTGAATAAGTGGACTCCGGATCCACAGTGATGTTCTTAACACGCTTTTATTAGCTTCACCTGCATCTATCTATGTAACGGAATATTGGAACGTCCTTTCACCCACTTAAAAACGTCAGATTACAATACAATGACACAGATTACACAGATGACAATACAATAATTTAATAAGTTCGTCCCATTATCCTGAACAGGATTGTCAAGATCAAGGATTTGCTTTCGGAGAGGGAGTCTGAGACACTGTTACAACGTCCAAGGAACAGAAAGTACACAGTACAGTTCGAACAGAAAATTTTCGAAAAAAAATAGTTTAAAAAACTAGAAAAGCACGCTTTTATATCAGATCGAACTAAAAAATGAAAAATACATCATAGATTAAAAAACCTAAAAAAACACGCTTTAATGGTAAACCGAACTAAAAAGTAAAAAATAATGTTTAGTATAAGAATAAAATGATGAACGAGAAAATTAATGTGTTATTTTAAAAACACTTGTGGTGCTTTGTACCATATTTTTATACTAACTCTACTTATAGAAATGGTACAGATGCAATATTTATAACAACTGACATCGAGCACCCCACGCTTTTTTCACAATTTCACCAGCAGAAAAGCAACAATTTCACTAGCAGAAAAGAGTTTAATACAGTCAAAAATCGCCAATGAGACAATTGATTTAATGAAAAAACGGCGTTCAATGAGGAATGCAGGCAGAGTAGAGTACGTTGAACTTTGCAAAAATATAAGAAAATGTATTCGAGAAGAACCCCGTCGGTTCAACAGGCAGCTAGTGCAAAAAACACTGGAAGAAAACAATAAAAAAAGCAAAACACAAACTGAGAAGTAAAAAAACACAAATGTATGCCTTAATGCGTGAGGATGACACACTGTGCAGGGAACGTACGGAAATGTTAGAGGTTATCAGAAGATTTTATTCCAAGAGAGCAGTACCCACGGAAGAGCAAATGCCAGATATCCTGTTGGATGAAGTGACAAATGCTATAGAAGCGATGAAGAATGGAAAGGCTCTAGGAAAGGAGAGTGTAACAGTTGAGATGTTAAATGCTGGTGGTCGAACTTTACATAAAATACTGGCAAAATTGTACTCAAAATGCCTCGAAGAACGAAAACTACCCAACCTATGGAAAAATGCTGAAGTGATTTTTCTTTATAAAAAAGGAACCCATGAAGATTTAAAAAATTACCGCCCTATAAGCCTCTTGTCAGTATTGTACAAAGTTTTCATCAAGATAATATCTAGAAGAATATTGAGAACACTGAAAGACGTACAGCCAAGAGAACAAGCAGGACTCAGTACAATGGATCATATCCAGGTCGTGCATAGAAAGGCACAATGAATACACCATGCCACTGTGCTTGGCTTTTATTGACTATGAAAAAGCATTTGACTCAATATCAAAGCAAGCTATAATGGATGCATTGCTTAACCAAGGGATATACAGAGCTTATGTAAACCTACTAAGATCAATAAATGATGAAGCTACAGCGACAGTTCACATGGATGACCTTGAAGTTAAAATCAATATAGAACGGGGTGTAAGGCAGGGCGACTCAATATCGCTTGAGTATATCGCTTCTTAGCCTGCCTTGAAGGGGTATTCCGTAATCTGGATTGGAAACAGGATGGAATAAAAATAAATGGTGCATACTTAAGCCACCTTAGATTTGCAGATGATATCGTTCTCCTGTCACACGACCCAGATGAACTACAAAAACACATACAAGAGCTGCAAAGGGCGGGAGAACCATTTGGCTTGAAAATAAACCTGAAGAAGAGTCAGGTTATGTTCAACAAATTTGCTGAAAACAGAAGAATATCTGTTTTAGGAAGCGGATAATAGGGCAAAGGATTTCAATGCAGGGTGATACCGCCCGTGAAGTGGAAGGGCGTGTGAAGTGTGGTTGGCAGGTATTTGGCAGGCTCAACATATTGTTTAAGAACAAATTCGCACTTTGCCTAAAGAGAAAAGTTTTTGACCAGTGCGTGCTGCCTGTTTTGATATACGGAAGTGAAACATGGACACTCACATCACAAAGCGGGACAGAAAGACCTGCACATGGATCAGAGAACAAACGAAAGTATATGACATCATTGCAAAAGTGAAGGAATTGAAATGAAGGTGGGCAGCCCATATAGCGAGGCGATGTGACGATAGTTGGACCAAAGCAATCCTGGGATGCACACCGCTTGATCATAAGCGTCCACGAAGAAGACCTAAAACACGATGGATCGATGACATCATCAAGTATATTGGACATAATCCACCCGACAGTGGATCGACAATGGCTGTGTGTATGTACTACGAATTCTTTCATATGCTACAGCGCTTTTGCAAATATAATTAATTCTTGTAGTGTAAATAGTTAAAAAAATAAACTAAAGTGTTAGATATAAACTTGAGAATAAACTCATTTTTCACAACAACCAAAAAAAAAGCTAACTTTCAAGAGTCAATGCTATGAAAGATGTTTATCACAATGATAAAATAAAAAATTACATCTTTTAAACAGTCCATTTCAATTATTGGAATAGCATTTGATAGTAATCTCACTTTTACCTTAGATGTTTCGATCAAAACAATGCGGTTTGAAATAAAGTCTGGCTTTTTAATAAAATTAATCCACTGTATTCCTCTATTTGGAATCTTTGGGAAATCTTAAAAAAGATTAACTGGTTTAATAACATGAAATCCAAATCAAAATGGAAGTAACATTTACATTTATTAGTACAATAATTTCTGAAAAGATTTATAAAAAAGGTAACACTCTGCATTATTAGTTATATTTTATAGATTATATGAGTAAAGTAACATGTTTTATATGTATCAAACGAAAACTAAAAATAATCTGATTACTTAAGGCCCAGTATCTCAGAAAACTAAACATTTTAGAACATACGTTAAAAAATTAAGTTCTAAAAAAAGATAATCACTATCTTGAATAACATTATAATTATATTATTTTACTTAAATCAATTTGACTACGCCTATGCATACCAGGCGATATGTTGGCATCATAACCTTAAAATTTCATTCAAACAAAATACGTTTTTATTTCTAAATAATTAACAAATTTAGAATTAAAAGCACTTACCTATGTAATGTTACTCCTGAATTTTGATTTTGCGTGTCAGGGAACAACCACAAGACGCACAACTAACCATATTTTGTGTGTTTACCTTACTTCTGATATTATTGCTTTTATTGTCAATATAATAAGTATTAATCTGTATTTACACTAGAACACACAAAAAGAGTATTCTAGTGCACTTATTATTATTGATGAAAACACACTAAAATTGCACAAATCTACTATTAAATGATAATTATGATAATAAATGATAATAAATAATAGATTAATGAGGTATACAGAAGAAAAAATTGGATACTGTCAATATGGCTTTAGAAGAGGCAGATCTACCATAGACGCGGTACATATAGTAAAGCAAATAATCGAAAAATCTCAGGAATATGGAATGGAGTTACGAATTGTGTATATTGATTTCAAACAAGCTTTCGATAGTTTGAAACAGGGATCAGTAATGAAAGCTATGACGGACATGAAAATACTGGGCAAGCTAATAAAACTAACAGAAATGACAATGAAAAATTTACAAGCAGTAGTTAGAACAGCGAAAGAAGAAACAGAGGATTTTGAGATCAATATAGTAGTGAGACAAGGAGATGGGCTATCAACATCATTGTTTATATTAACACTGGATGCAGTAATCAAAGAGTGTAATTTCATGGGAACAATCATCAATAAAGCGAAACAAGCAGTTGCTACGCAGATGATCTTGCTATGCTAGCTAGAGACAGAATAAGCCTGGAAGAAGCAATTCCAAAAATTGGATAAGAAGAAAAGAGGCCTCACAATAAATCAAGAAAAAAGCAAATATATTGGAAATAAGGAAAGAAAATAGAAGATCGGTAGAAATACGAAATTACGAATTTAAGGTAGTGGAAAAGTTTAAATATTTGAGAATAATAATAAATAGCAAAAGCGACAGAAACATAGAGCTTGATCAGAGTACAGGCGGGACACAGAACCTGTTATAAATTCAAAAGCATTATGGAAAGCAAAAACATAAGTATAAATACAAAAATGAAGGTATATAAAGCATCTATTAGACCGGTAGTGACCTATGATGCGCAGATAATGAATTTAACAAGCTTGGAACAGGAAAAGTTATGAATATTCGAAAGAAAGATAGTAAGAAAATATATGGATTAAAGAAAGTTGCAGAAGATGAACACAGAAGGTTAATGAATTTTGAAATAAAAATCATTTTGAAAGGAGAAGATATAGTGAAGACCATAAAAGTGTAAAGACTCCGCTGGTTTGGTCATATAAGAAGAATGGAAGACAACAAAGTAGTAAATAAAATTACAAGTGGAGACCAGATATTAACAGAAGAAGAGGGAGACCGAAAAGTAGGTGGGAGAATCAGGTGCGGGAAGACATAAGGAAATTGGAAATACAAGCATGGTGGGAAAATATACAAGATCGAGATACGTGGAAGAAAATAACGAAAGAAGCAAGGACAAACAATAGGATAGAATAAGTCAAGAATAGAAGAACGTGGACTAACTCACCACAAGGAATGAGTTTCCAGAGCTCAACAAAATTGAATTCCTAATGGAATGTAGAGCCATGTATATATATTATTAGTAAATAAAAAACTATCTTTATTCTTAGTTATATATTGAAAATAATGTAGTAATTAAACATTGCAAATAATACACTTATTAATATTAATTAGTGCGCGCTAATTAAAGTAAATGACAAATTTTGGGTTATACTCACCATCGTTAAATTTTACATAAATCTTATAGTCGCTTCGAATGGCAGTATCGAACCCGTCTAGTGGCACTTTTAGTGAACTGTGACCGATGGTGATCTCAGAAACTAATACGTCGGCGAGTATTATTACTTTAACACCAGAACGATCACAAAAATTCATTGCAAATCCTGGGTTTGGTGTAAAATTGACCCCGAAGCCGTGCCTATGACCCCGTTCGGTTCCACTCAATCTCCAGTCGAAATTGTTTTTACAGATACTCTCAACGTGTCTCATCTTTGTACCATGGAACAACTCCATCCGACGGCCGTTACTATAATGGGATTTTTCTCGAAGTTCAAATGCCATAGTCGAGAAACGATTGAATATTTGCTCAATTTTATGAATTCTCGAAGGGTATGTAAATTTAAGCATTACTCTTTGATATATCACTGAATTTTTATCTAGAGGTTTGCATTCAAAAATATTTTTATTATCGAATAAATTTATTAATGAAGTGTTTACTAATATTTGCCGTGGAAGATTATCATTCTTTTCGTCTACATCAGATTCACGAGAAGAACCTGTAAGAAAAAATAAAAATACCTTTCGAAACATTTATTTTTCCTTTACCCTTTGATGGAGAAAGCTTCAGTTTATGGAGACTATTTATTAGATCGTCAAATCCTTCTGCCATTTTGGATTATATAATTCAATATATTTTCAGTTATTTCAGCGCCCAGATCTGAAAATACACAATGCTTCAGAATTGTAATTTGAAAACATATCCTGTTCTTTTCGCATTTCTTATTTTTTTAACATTTATATCAAAAAGCCTCATTTAATCTTAACATAGTGTACGAGGGCTAGTTACCTGGAAAAGGGGTTCAATTTGTGACTTGTGATGTGGGGATTTCCCACATCAGAAGAGTCAAGAAGCCACATTTAGAAGAGTCTTTGGATATCAATAAGAAAGAACTTGTAACAGTTCAATCTTGAAGGGATCTATGACACTACCCATAAATAAAATAATGGAGCGTTTTAAATGCTGCAATCACCCAACACATAAACTTTTTTTTATTCTCTAATTCTGTCATATAGACATTACAATTGTGACTAGATTAAATATATCTAACAATATTTTTCTATTATTATGTAAACTAAAAACTTATCGTTATATTAGGTAGATAAATGTCCAGTGATGTGCTCCACAGTACACTAATCACTCTTTTCATGTGATTGACACACGCACAGAATAAATTCCTTTATTGTCACTACACTAATTCGAATGGTTTCAGTCTCTTCACCGCCGAATAGGTCCGAATGTTGTCGAGTAACGAGATCACTTCGACATTTTCACGGCTTTCCAGCCTCTTCTGGTGTTTGTTGCAAACCCCTTGATCTCATCTTCGACTATAGGCACGTTCAGGTCTTGATGGATGTCTTCATTTCGGATGTACCACGGGGCATTGACAATATTGCGAAGTACTTTTTTTAGAAAGTCTGGATGGGAACTTTTCTTTTTGGAACGGATCATCCCCAAAGTTGGATGTCATAAGTCCATATGGGCTTCTGGATTTGCTCATAAAGAAGCAATTTATTGTGTATTGACAACACGGAGTGGCGTCCTAGTAGCCAATACATTTTTCTGAATTTGAGACCCAGTTGGTCACATTTCTTCTGTACATGCGTTGGCCAGATGGCCAGATTCTTATATTTCGTTGTCATGCGAGATTCTTTTCTAGTTGACTTTCAATGATGTATAGTTATATTTACTGTTGGTGAAATTGACATTGACACAGGTCGACTTCGCCCCATTTAATTTGATGCGCCATTTCTTTGTTCAATTGGTGACATTGTTGACGACTGTTTGGAGTTTGCTTGTAGCTGACTGAATTTCTTTTCCAATAGCGAGTAAAGCATTATCATCAGCGAATGTTGCCATCACTACTCCACCGCTCGGCGGGATATCGCTGGTGCAGCAAGTAAAGGTCCGAGAACGCTGCCTTGCACTCCAGCACATATCTCTTTAAGATCTGAATATTCCCCACCATGCTTGACTCTAAAGTGACGGTCAGTGATGTGTGATTGAAGAATTTGGCTCATTTGCTGTGGTAGCTATTTTTTTAGCTTGTATTCCAGGCCTTGGTATCACACTCGGCCAAATGCTTGCACGACAAATAATGTTGCACAGATATTTTTCTCTTCTAGTGGACAACAACTTGGATATAATCGGCAACAAGGATATTGAGCGGTATGATGTTTTGTCTTCAGGTGGTTTGCTAGGTTTCAAGATCATTATAACTTCAGCAGTCTTCCATTGCACTGGCACCTACCGGACTTGTAGTACAGCGTTGAAAAGGTGAGTTAGCTTCATGATGGCTTTACGTGGTAACTCCCTGAGCATTTGCACTGTTATTAGGTCATAACCTGGGGCTTTCTTTGAATTGAGATGTTTGTCAATCGTTGTGACAATCTCTGCTGTGGTGATTGATTTAATTGTCATCTTTCTTACTAATATGTTGGATTGCTTCCAAGCCAGTCGGTGGATGAGGCTGGAAAATATTCTCTAGATATTCAACGGAATATTTCTGCTTTTTCTTCATCTCGCCGCGTCCAGTCACCATCGCTTTTGCAGGTTAGTGGGTCATGGTTCTTTGGCCTGTTCAAGGATTTGGTCGCTTTCCATAGCAAGTAGTCAGAGCTTTCGTGATCTCGCGATTCGTGAACTTACTTAGGTAGTTCTCAAAGCTTTCATTCTTGATGTTTGTGATTTCATCTTTGAGCTGTTTACATAATTTATTTAGCCTGAAACACCAATGGGCTAATACAAAGATCCCATGAGCTCGAAACATTATTATGGAATGATAGAATTAATCTCTAATCTCAGAGACACACATGACTAAAACAAAATATTGTAAATATGTTCTGCTAACATAACGCCGAAAGGAAGACAACTGGCACTTCCACCGGTAAACCAACATTGCATCCTCACATATCAGTATTGAAGAAAGCTTTGACTTGGCATCTGACCACTCAGCAATTGTGCTCTCACTAAGTGAGTACGTAATCACCAAGCAATAGTCTCCGTATTTTACTAACGGGAAAATTGATTGGAACGGATTTCGAACAGAACTTGAACAAAGAATTGAGTTAAATATAACTGTGAAGATGAAAGAGCAGCTAGACTATGAAATTGAAAAACTAGTGGTTGACCTACAGTAATACACCCACACTGAAGCCAAAAACACCACCACACATCAAGCAAATTCGAGATCTGGTACACGCAAAAAGAAAGCCCGGAAAACATGGCAGCAAACTCGATCCACGGACGATAAAAGACTGAATAAATACTTGAATAAAACATAGAATCGGTATTGATTTCAAAAACTTTTTATTGATAATGTCTGACATTTAAACAGCACAATAACATAGTCTATGACATTTAAACAGCACAGACAATATCTGCCAAATGACCACCTCTTGCAGCTCCACAGACGTCCACTATTTTGTCAAACTTTTGGCATAACCATGACAGTTCATCAATGACTCAAATAATGCTTACTTCAGAAATCGATTCTTATAGACTTGTCTTTTTACGTAACCCCAGACAAAATTATCCAACGGTGTCAAATCACATGATCTTGGTCACCGTTTCTTGCAATAACTCATCCAGGAATTTTTTCTCTCGATAAATCAATTGTTTCATTAACAGAGTGAGGTATAACGCCATCCTGTTGGAGCCACATATTCTCCAGATCAATATTATTCACTTCAGCTCACAAATATCTAGTTATTATCTCACAATATCAAACACCATTCACAGTTACAGCTTCACCAGCAGCATTCTGAAAGAAATTCGACCCAGTTACACCTCCTGACCACGATGCACACCAAACAGTGACTCGTTTAGGAAAATCAATGGTTGATTTTTCAAATGCGGCAATTTTGTTTATTAACATAGCCACCAATTTTAAAACGTGCTTCATCTAAAAAGAATATATTTGTTGTATGATCCAGTGGCCTTAGTTGCTGTGCTATTTGAACGTTATATGCCTTCAGAGCTAGATCCTTTCGTAAAATACGCAATGCTGTGGATGCATTAAGTCCAAATTGTTGTGAACGTTGACTAATGGAAATTTCTGGGTCTTCAGCAATACTTTCACGTACCAAATCAATATGCTCCACTACGAACGACACCGAACGAAATTCTCGAAATTTTTGAACAATTCGATGGAGAGTGTGTTCAAATGGGCGATATTTCTTTCTTTATTTAGGTTTTTCGCCACAAATAAAGAAAAAAATACCGTAAATATCACGTAATTTTCTAAACACATTTTTTTACTCAACCCTCATTTTCAATTTTCATAAAATAATTCAACAATTTTAACGCGTTGTTGTATTGTATAGGCCTCCATTTTTATAAATAACATACATCTGAAATGAAATTAGATCTAGGCAAATTCACAACGCCGTCCGTGTTTTATTCAAGAATTAAAAAAACCGTTCAATTTGAAAGACTTGTTATAACTTAATTCATTTTCATTATAAAAAATATTAACAATAATAAAACAATCGGTATAAATGCAATTTTGATAGGTATACATAGTCATGCCGAAAATTATATTCCTAACTGTGAAGACAAGCTAGAATATTTTCAAGTGTCACTCGTACATTTATTTTTTAAGAAAGGTTGACGACAGAGCAAAGGCAGACCTCTCAACACCGGGACCAGTTCTCAAAGTGGACGCTGAAAGAATTTGGATAAATTCTCCCCCAAAATAGAAGATCGTGGCCTGAGAGATGAAAATGCAGCCGAGAATCATGTGGCGCAATATCATTAAACATGTCCTAGTCCTAAATAAGTAGATGCTTAAGCGAGTTTCGATACATTTTCACGCCGATGTGTATGCGTGATTCAAAGAACACCCGACAGTTTCGCACGCGGTTTCGGAGATCCTGCGGTAAATATCCCGATACGTAAAAAACAATAAAAAGACTCTGAAGGAGTGAAAGAGGCCACAGTCAAATGCAACAAGCTTTCAGTTGATTCCAAATAACCAAGCGGTAGGATATGATCCAAAACTACCTTCTTTGATAGTCCAATTTCACAAAAACGATATACTATCAGATAAACGAAAAAAAAATATATACACAATTAAGTTACAACATGGAGTCTGATCTTGCGAATTTCTTATTTTAATTTGTTCCCTTCATACAGTGTAGGGGGTGTAATTCCATTGATTTTATAAATAAATACTAAATAAGACTAAAAATAAGAATGCAATTATTTTGACAATTAAAAATTGAAAAAACTTTTTATCACCGTAAAAATAATATTATCAACTTACCATAAAATATATTTGAAACAGCGTCTTCAGCACTCCCTTGAAAGTTCTCGTATTCACGTATACCTCTTCTTTTAAACTAATCGAAGATTTTGCATACATGATTTCCAATATCATTTATTTGTCATTTGTTATATATGAATATATTTTTTGTTTTTTGAAAATTTGTAAAATTGTTAAAAATATTAAATATTATACCTATTGTTTATACGATAATATACCATAATTGGTTTTATTATAACAACTTTTAAACTTTTGCAGTTGCCTGAATTAATATACATTATTAACGCCATTAAATTCATATGATTAGTCGTCAATACTGCCATCTATTGCAACCTACTCAAAAACAAAAAAGATAGTAGTAATAATGGCACATTGTCGGCGTTGTAATCGAATCGAGTTTTATGTTATTTTATTACCTTAACCTTAATTATGGATTTTGCTGTTTTAACCTTTTTCGGACGAGTGCCTTTAATTTTTGTAATCAGCTAAGACGAGATGATTTTTTAACCCTCTGTCGAGTGCCGTCGAAAATTCCATAGGCCAGGCGCGGTGTTCCTGGGAGGCTCATTTTCGAAAATCGTCTAGAAAATCTATATTAAATTATCTTAGGCGAAAAAATCAAAATTACTTACTTTAATGGGGTTGTATTCAAAGGAAATATGTAAAGAAATACTAAAAAAAAACAGTTATTATTTATAACAAAGCCAAAACCGAAAGAACAAATTCAAAAGTGATCGCAATGTAATCTTTCTATTTGTATATAATTATTACAAAAAGAAAATCATGGAAAAAACTTGCATGTTAGGGTACTTAGATTCTATTAGAAGGAAGTTCAATCCGAATCATTGGTCTCAGGTTAATTTGGCTGTGTGAATTGGCACCCTGAAATGCAGAATCGCAGATCATGTTCGCGTGGGACAGGTTTACTTCACTGTTGCAGTTTTTGTTAGGAAATGGACTTTTAAATAAAACACTTGATCTCGATATGAAAGTTTTAATTGTTCTTTTATAGAAAAGACGACTCAGAAAGCAAGTAGGACAAAAAACATTCAATAACTAACAGTAAAGACTGAAAAATACAGATCGATATCAGTGCACCGTCTTTGTTTATTTACATAAACATATTTAGGTATATACGCCATCCACGGCTGTAATATAAACACAAATGCTAAGAGCAAATAATATTAATTAGACCGGGCGCTAGAGGTAAGAAAAGGTCAAAGATTAAGAATGTGGATCTTGCTGGTCAATTTTTTGGTCCATTTTTTTACGGGACATTACAAGGGAATGTATTGAGTACATGATATA
This sequence comes from Cosmopolites sordidus, assembly GCA_031761425.1. NCBI lineage: Eukaryota > Metazoa > Arthropoda > Insecta > Coleoptera > Curculionidae > Cosmopolites > Cosmopolites sordidus. Next base: position 92,877 of record JARFXV010001212.1, read on the forward strand.
AAATCATTTTAATGATTATTTACGTAATGAATTGTAGTTTGTTCTAATAGTAAAAATGAGGATGGATTCTTAAATAATAAAAAAAAAACGAAAATGAAAGTAATAATTTTTTTATGAATAAAAAATAAAAGTTATATATAAAAAACCAGCGAATTCAAGCATAAATGTACTTAAAGTAGGTAAAAAATTACTCATTTTTATTTTGACATTCGTTATTGATGCATTTACATAATGAAATACAAAATAATTCTGATTTTTTGCAACTACATGACATCGTGCGACAATTTGCAGTACATTTACATGGTGGAATTAATGACTCTGGTAAAGACGGCTTTGTCATTTGTCGTGGACGTAAGTCACCGTGCAGCTTTTCATAACCAAATGAACTATAATCAATTAATAAATTAATCCTTAATAAATGCAGAGCATCTGAAGTGCATATCACTTTCATCAAATTGAAATGGAAACCTATATTTTGAGATATCAGTTTATATCTGAGTCCATCAGCAGATAATTTTTTCTTTGAAAATAAATATGTGCAAACTATTTCTAACTGCTTGAATTGCTCATTATTTAAGTCAAGGTTTCCCAAAGGCATGAGAGCTGTTTGTACAAAATCTTCAGACGCAGCTTTCAAACATTGCATTTTACTACGAAATCTGCTAGTAGTGTCGCAACCACTTACAGCATGTAATGCTGTCATATATTGCATATACCAAATGGCATTTTAGAAAATATTTCTTTGCTTGAGAACTGTCAAACCATAGACCGAGACACCCAATATTTGCCAAGTATTTCCAGAAATAAACTGCCAAGACGAATACAATACGCTGTTTATGATAATATAAGCAGATTGAATCCTTACTTCGTGAACTGAATATGTGGACAAACATTCTTGACTCAGCTTCTAAGTGGTTTGAATGTAAAAGTACCTCACAAATTAAAGATCCTTGCAACTTGAAACATTTAGTCGAATCCTCCACAAATATACATCTCGCAGTCTTCTTTTACCTGTGTATATTTTGGAGCATTAGCGCAAAGAAATCGAACGAGTTGCAATTTATTATAAGCGTTAGCAAGAAAAGCTTTACAATCAGTAGGAGTATTTGTTGTATGGTTGGAAATTATAATATTTTTAATGATCTGGCTTTTACTCCGTAATGTTGTCTCCAATAATTTTATATAAATGTCATATCTATCAAATATTACACCTATTCTCTTAACGTCAGGCAAAGTAAAAAATGCCATATTTTTTTTGAAGAAAGCCTCGGCAAAATCACCAAAAGTATTGAACTTATTTTACTGAATTTTGTAAACAAGTGCCATACCATCAATAATATAAATTTTGAAAGTATTTAAATTTATTAAATCTTGCTGAGAGATTGTATCACATTTATAATTTTTTTGAATCTCAACGAGGAGCTGTGATTTTGGTGACTTCCTGTGAAATCCATCACTGTCAAATAGATACTTACAGTAATTCAATATTTCATAGGATGCTAATATCCTTGTATTAAATCCACGTTGAGAAGCCGCCACGAATGATTTTTGGAAAATTGTTGTCTGTTACGTCTTGCAATTTCTTGTTGGAAGTATTTTTGTTTAATTTCGAAGGGAGTATCTTTAAAGTTGTAAAATTTGGTATTGTTGAATTTTGTATTGTTGAATTGAAAAAATGTTTCAATTATGGTTTTATGCTGGTTATATTTATCGCTTAATCCGGTACGATCCTTATCTACAGTTACTTCTCTTAATTTTTGAAGACAAATATTCAACAGCTGCTATTGATCGATAAAAGCCCTATCTTCAGATAAATACATATAATCAATAAATTCTGTAAGCTGTATGCTCCTCAATGCTTCATACATAAGTTTATGTGCTCTAATGCCTCTGTTATACTGAGCACCCTTAAGAATTGATGCCAAAGTATTTTCACCATAAACATTGGCTTCTACAAGAATGCTGTCCAGTCCACTTCCTTCTGTATATTGGCCCAAACATAGTAAGAAATTTTTTTCTCTATGAAATGTTCCAATTCTCAATATTAATCCCTGGAATTCTTGACCACTTTGTTGGATATTTTGTGCTATCAGGTAAATTGACATGTCGCATGAAAGAACAGCTATATTTTTATTTAACGATGAAGATAATTTAACAAAATTTCTCATGGCAGTATACACAACATCTTTTGAAGTCGGTGGCTGAGGAATTACCGGGCTAAATCCAATTGTAGATATAGGAGAATTCTCACATGATAGTAATTGTTGGAATGGAGTCAATCCTGGTATCGAGTTCTTCAATAGTCGACAAAAGTTGATCATATTGTAATCTACATAAAACCCAGAGCGAAGTATCAAATTGTGAGTAATTGTAAGTGGAAGTTAGTAGACAGGCGCTGTTAACATAATCAGATGTTAAAGGCTCCATACTTGCTTTGAAGTGATGAATTTCTTGAAAATTTAAGGCCTTCAAATTATACTCAAACTGTTCAGTTGTAGGTTTCAATTTAAAATTTAGGATTTTTCCCCTGATAACTTACCATTGCTGTTACATGGATAGAGTCTTTACCGCTTAATGTTTCTTCATTGAAGTCGTTGTTGTCAATGGCACCATGAAGAAATAACGATGAATTTTTCACTATATTCTTAGGAATAAGCAAATTTTTTTCTGCATCTTCACACGCAATTGAAATTGTTAATTTTAAATCAAGCTCTTGTAATTTTTTAAAAATTTCGAAAAAACAAATTAATTTTAGTTCTATTAAAACTCAACACTCTGTTCATGCTCGTTGGCTCCGGAGCTCACAAATAGATCTCAGGATTTCTTTTTAAGAACGCATACACCCAGCATTTACGTGCCATGACTTTCTCTGCTGAAAAAGTGTTTTTAATGATCTTAGCAAATGCAAATTCATAAGCCAGTTTGCGTACCCGTTGTGTAATTCCAAAAATGTTGTATCCAAAATAATAACATGGTCAACTAATTCCCCCCGTCCCAGTCAAGGATCATAGTACTCTCATTTTTTTAAATCTGTCTCTTATAGAAGATTCTGGAAGCACAGCGATCCTGTCAGTTATTTTATTTTCCTTACAGCATGTACAGCTTCTAAAGCAGCTTGCATTTGAAGTAGGTTCCAAGTTCCCTTTTTTTCCTTTTTGTTGATCAGTCAGTCATCTGTAAGAAAACAAACAAAAGTTACATACATACAGACTACGCCATTTTGTTTTGACACCACGAATAAGATTTTAGCCATAAAAACGTATTTCTACTATATCTGTAAGTATCACACATTTGATCTGATGTGTCTACACCACTGTTAGTGCAGTTGCAGAAAGTAATTAACTCTGGTTTCATTTTATCCCCAGATGTAGGATCAATGACGTTATCAGAGTGAGGAGGGAATACACGAATCACATTTTTCCCTTTACGCGGGGTGTAAGAAACCAGAACCGTCGCGGCATTAAAACCAAACAAACTGCTGTATTGTGCTCTCTCTCTTTTACATTGACAAAAGCGAAAGGCAAATATATTTTGTTGAAGTAATTAAACCAATTATCGGCAGTTATGTTGCGACTAGACCCAAATAACGGTGCTGCCATTCTTTTTACCACATCAATAGGTTTATTGCTCACATTTTTCATGATCTCAGGGTCAGTTTTCCTGTATATACTTTTATGTTGAATGTGTACGTCATTTTTGCATCGACAAGGGCAAACAGTTTGCCATATTTGTTCGTTTTCGATGGTATGTATTGTCGAAAAGAGCACCTGCCTCTAAAACCTGAAAGTATCTGGTCGATGGTGACATTTTCACCTGGGGAATAGGATTTCTGACAATTCGACACGAAATGGAGCAAGGCGGTCCAATGCTTTTCGTTGGTTTCGGGTAGTTCTGTCATCAAACGAAGGAGGACCTTGAAGCGTTTAATACTGATAACGAGGCTGAATTTTTCAATGCCATCACTTTCCTGCCCCCAAAGTCCCTCCAGGCATTTACGAATTGATTTATTAGCACCTGCTAAATATAACAAACCAATAAAAGCCTTCAGTTCGATCACATCTGTGTCTGATGTCCCTTTCTCTGGAAAAAATCTCCTTAATTGTGCTCATATATTGGTTTGTGTACGTGACAATCATTTCAAGGATTTCATCCGTGCAGAAAGTTTTCTAGAAGACACATTCTAGAACACATTCTAGAACAGTTAAATCCTCAATCTCTGAAGGGTTTTCTAATTCACTATTCTGCAGTAAGCCCCTAATTCTGTTAACTTGTTTCGATTAAATTTGTTTCGAGGGTTATTTCGATTAAACAGTCACCCATGTCCAAAACACTTTTCTATGTAAAGTTCGGGATTGTTCGGGCAGGTATCTCGGTAATGTGCCGTCTCCCTTCTAGTACCCTTGATCTTTCTGCTGGAATAGACAGCACAGACTTCTTTTCTTATTTTCTAGTTATCGCATAATTGTAATCGACCATTCAATCTTACATTAGTATCAAAAATGTTTCTTTATATACAACATAGAAATTTACTGCTTAAATTTCCAACCCCTAGAAGATTCTTTCACAATCTCACGAATCTGCCTATACATAGACTCTAAGAAACCATAGTTGGTTTCTTGGGATTATACGTTATAGTTGGCTTCTTGGGGTTATATGTTATAAAACGAACTTTCCCTTTGAATTTAACGGCAGCTTCATCAATATGTACATCTTCTCCAAGAACGCAGTGATTCTTGAATTTTGACGCAATATACTCTTAATCAAAGGTGTTTCGGTTACTAATGTCGATTTTGCCAAGAGATGGCGTTACTAATATATTTGTTGGTATAGACTAATGACGTTTATGGTGTTTTTGGAGGGTAAACATGCGCCATCAAAAACCAATTCATTATTAATGGTCAGTGTGCAAAAAACATAGTTTTTCATAGCCTGGAATATGTCGAATTATGTATCAAAAAAAGAAGTTTTGCAGGAAGTTTAATAATCTTCTTTTATTTGAAGAAAATGGCTGCTGAAAGTTATCGATTGTTGGTTGAAGTTTATGGTGAACCCAAAGAACTTGTGGTTAAGAACGATAGTTTAAACGCTTCAAAAGTGGTGATTTTGATATAAAAGACAAGGAGCGTCCGGGACAGCCGAAAAAGTTTGAAGATGTAAATTTGCAAGGATTATTGGATGAAGAATTAACCCATACATTGAAACAATTGGCAGAAGCATTGAATGTTGCCCAATCGACCATTTCCGAACGCCCACAGGCATTGTGAAAGATCCAGAACGAAGGAAAATTGATTCACAAATCAATGAATGAAATGAAATGCATTAAAGAAAAGATACACGCCATATTCACCAGACTTAACCCCTACCACTTATTTCGATCGATGCAGCACGGACTTTCAGAACAACACTTAGATTCTTACGAAGAAGTGAACATTTTGCTTGATGAATGGATGCCCATAAAAAACCAAAAGTTCTTTTGACGCGGAATCCATTCTTTGACAGAAAGATAGGAATAAGTAATAGCTAACGATGACCAATTCTTTGATTATTAAGGTAATTTATTTTTTTATGAAAATAAATGCTCAAATATTGCGAAAAAATCGACATTATTAATCGAGAAACCTATTAATAATTAAGAGTATGCCTGTAAGTTTGTAGGCCTGGTGAACTTTCGTTCAGATGTAGAAACCAGAAAATTAGCAAGAATCTATCTGTCCTGAAAATTTGAGAAAAAAATGGAATCCTTACATTTTAGTTCGTTTACCAATATTCCTTTCAGTTTGATGCTACGATTGTTCGCATATTCAAAGTGACTTCTAAAAAACCGCATTTCACTATGGAAACATTTATCCATTTGTTCCAAATCGAAGATTTAGAGAAATGATTTTACTGTATGCCAATCATTTCAAGGATTTCATCCGTGCAGAAAGTTTTCCAACATTCTACAACAGTTTTAACATTGCGCGCATTTCCTTTGACTCCAGGAAGGTGAACTTGAAGGTGAGCAAATGCCAGTTTGCTTTTAGAAAAGTTCGTTAGTAAAAAATAGTTGAACGAACTGTAAAGGTTACTTGAAAGAATTTGCGCCCCAACTGCTAATCCAGTTACAAAAGGAATTCTGGAGAAATACTCAACCCATGAGGTTATGTCTTTTATTAGTACCATCTACTCCACTTTCACTATCGCTTGATATAATTCGCAAGACTCGTCGTGTTTTTCGAAAAATGAAAAATTCACTATTTGATGTATTACTGCCTTTATTTTCGCTCATTTTTAAATAAAATTCATCATCACTACTTTCCAGATAAGTATTATTACTGATTTCTAGACATGGTGACAGTTTATTTCAAAGTCAATAATAAAAATCCATGAGGAAGTCTCAACGACATGTAGCAACAATAGATCTTCTGCACGACACATTCGACGGCATGGTTATCTTGCGTTTCGACGACGTCAACTGGCCAACGAGATCGTGTGATTTAACTCCATTAGACTTTTTCTTGTGGGGCTAGGTTAAATCAAGGGTATATACGAATAAGCCGAACACGATTCAAGCCTTAAAAGTCAACATAACCAATGTCATCAATGATATCAAGCCCGATTTATGCGGTCGAGTCATCAAAAATTGAATACGCATCGCCCAGCGAAGTTGCGGCGGCCATTTGCCCGATATAGCATTCCATACATAATGTAATCGAAAATTCTCAAATAAAAAAAAAATAATGATATCTCATACATAACTTGTTTTATTTATATTTACTGTTCGAGTGCCTTTAAGATTACGAAATTAAGAAAGAAAAACTAAAAGAAGTAAAGATAGAAGTGAAGAAAGCGAAGCAACAATCATGGATACGATTTGGCGAAAAGATAACTGAAAAACTATAGAGAAAATCAAATGTTATTCTACGGAACTCTATAGCAGCTAAGACGGAAAAATTAATATAGTATGATGAATATAAAAGACAAGAACGGAAATGTAATTACGGAGGAAGATGAAATAATGGAAAGATGGAGAGAACTGACTGAGACGGCAACAAGTATATCAGAAGAGCAAGAAAATTATATACAATATTCAAAAAATAGATATGGTACAAGAAGAGGTATATGAAGCCATAGAGAAATTAGATGGGGGCTAAGGTGGGAAAAGCACCGGGTAGAGACAGTATAACACAAGAAATGATATAATTATGGGAGAGGAAGGAGTCTGACATGAAATTATCAGAAGAATTGAATTCATTATTGAATGTCCCCGAGGAATGAAACTCTGGAATCATATTGCCAGTGTATAAAGGGAGTGATAAGAGAGATTGCAATAATTATAGGGGTTGACCAGCATACCAGGAAAGGTTATGACCAGAATATTAGAGAAAAGAATAATGAGCAAAATCAAGATGACAATGAAGGAAACACAATGTGGATTTAGGAGGGGAAGGAGCGCGCAAGATTTACTGTTCATGTTAAGACAAACAAGCAAAAAACTAATAAAAAAACAGAGATATACATATCTGTTTCGTAGACCTAGAAAAAGCTTTTGATCGAATTAAAAGGGAGGACATATAGAAAACAACGCTAGAGAAACGAGAAATAGATAGGACAGTAGAAGTAAAAGGTATACAACTTTGTTCCACCGTTTTTTTTTTCAAAATTCAAGGCTTTATTTTAAAAAACTGGTTATACCTTTATGATTCAAAGTATTGTTCATCGTTGACCATTACTTTCTCCCATCTTTCAGGGAGCATTCGAAACCTGCGTTGAAAAAACTGGTCATCTTTTGAAGCGATCCACGAATCGCTCCAATTTTTGACTTCTTCATAAGACCGGAAGTGCTGGCCGAGTGCCATTAATAGAAACAAGTGATAGTCAGAGGGAGCAACGTCTGGAAAATAGGGCGGGTGCGGTAAGACTTCCCATTTCAACGTTTCCAAGTGTGTTTTGAGCACTTTCGCAAAATGAAGCCGAGTATTGTCATGCTGCAAAATCACTTTATCGTGTCTTTCGCTGTACTGCAGCCGTTTGTCTTTCAATGCTCAGCTTAAACGCATTAATTGCATTGGATAACGATCCTCCGAGTTTCAGATTGTTTTGGCAGCTCATAATACATTACACCGAACTGGTCCCACAAAATACAGAGCATGACCTTGAAGCCGTGAATATTCGGTTTGGCTGTCGGCGTGGCCGGGATATCCCCATGATTTTCGCCGCTTGTGCGATGCGATGCAGAAATCCCTTCCTTTTTTGCCTTTCAAGCAACTGTTCACAGCAAACAAACGGCGTTCAACATCCCTCGGTTTCAATTCGTATGGCATCCAGTATTCTTGCTTCTGGGTTATTCCCAGGCCTTTAAGGCGTTTTGAAATTGCTTGTTGAGTCACTCCCAATGATCTTGCCAACTCTTCTTGACTTTGACATGAGTCTTCATTAAGCAATGCCTCTAATTCTTCATCTTTAAAAACTTTAGCGCTTCCACCGCCATGCCGGTCTTCGACGTGAAAATCACCGTTCTTGAAACGTTGAAACCACTCACGTCACGTTATTTCACTCATAGCGGTCTCACCATAAGTGTCTGAGAGAATTCGATGAGTTTCAGCCGCAGAGTAAATCCCGACGATAATTTGGTTCATAAACTGACATTTTTAATCGCGAATAAATTTATGATCTAAACTTAAGTCGACTACTGGTGCTATGGGGTTATGCTTACAAGATGCCCAAAGGTATTGCCTGCCGTCTATGATGTATTTATTTCGACAACTGCTTACCGCTAAAGCCATCTATAGGAAAACGACGGGAGCAAAGTTGTTATCTTTTAATAAATTCTATGTACAGAGACAACAAGATCTTCGTGAGGACAAACAATGAGGAATCGAATGAATTTACGACAACTATCGGAGTAAAACAAGGACCTGTGATGAGTCCATTGTTATTCTCGATTGTAGTAGATTAAAGGAAGGATTGTAGTAGTTAAAGGAAGGATTGTAGTAGTAAAGGAAGCAACGGAAGAAAATATTGAAATTCGGATATTGGAAATTGCAACAGATTGAATTGAACAAATTGATGTTTGCAGATGATATGGCCATAGTAGCGGATATAGAAAAGAACCTTCAACACAACTTGAAAATTTTGAACTAAGATAAATATATTATTATTATTATTCACGTATGGGCCCTGGTGGACCACGCGAAGTATAATTAGAGGAGTTTGTTGTTGTTAGCCTTCCTTTGAGCCCATACTAATTTCATTCTTTCGCTATGAGCTTTTTTCCTTTCGTCAGACCAAGTTGTTCCAGTCTTCCTACATTTTTCTCTCTGGCCAACCTTCCAAACGTTAACCTTGTGTCTGAAACAAACTCTATCCTGAATTTCACTTTGTGTAATATTTGCTGATCTTAGGTCCTCTTTAATTGCCGCAATCCATTTAATTATTTCTACTTTAGCTCTACTCCTATTTTCATAAAATTCGACTATTTGTCTAGTTAGCCTACTCGGATTCATCCGTTTGATGTGTCCGTAAAACTTAAGTCTTCTTTTTCTCATATCGCTATGTATATCTGTGTATTGTTTGATTTCTTGGTTTTCTCGAAGTCGGTATGTTGTGCTATTTATTTGTTTGGGGCCTAGGATTTTTCTTATGATTTTTCTTTCCTTCTTTTCAATGTCCTCGATGTCCCTCTTTCTATTCAAAATGAGCGTTTCTGCTGCATATAGACATTCTGGCTTAATAACCGTGTTGTAATGTCTCAGTTTTGTGTTTTTAAATATGCATTTTTTGTTGTTAGTCTCAATACAGTTTTCATTTTTTGACATCTACCCTTATTGGCCGCTTTTTCCAACCCATTTTCCATGATTATTTCACCCAAATATTTGAATTGAGAGACTCGTCTGATGTTACCATATTTTGTTTTTAGAAATGGTGTTCTTAGTCTGTTGCAGGTCATGTATTGTGTCTTTTCAAAGGATATTTGGAGTCCTACCTTTTCTGCTGTTTTTTTTAGGATTTCAATCTGTTTTTGAGCCGTTAATACATCTTGAGCTAAAATTGCTAGATCATCAGCAAATGCCAGACAATCAATTTTGACGTTGGTTCTCCCCAGTTTAATGGGCTGGTCAATATTCAGTGCCGACTTTTTTTCACGCCACTCCTGTATTACTTTTTCTAGAACACAGTTAAATAAGAGTGGTGAGAGTCCATCCCCTTGTCTCACGCCAGTTTTAATTTCGAAGAATTTAACCATTGAATTTCCCATGAATTTAACTTTTGACCTTGTGTTAGTTAGTGTTGCTTTAATAATTGCCAGCGTTTTCAGATCTAGTCCTTGTTCTTTCAAGATTTAGAATAAAGATTCGCGGTCAATAGAACCATATGCTTTTTTGAAATCCACAAATGTACAGACGAGATTTTTATTGTACAATTTTTTGATGTCTTAGGATCAGCCTTAGATTCAGGACCTGTCCGGTCGAAAACCTGCTTAATATTCACCAATTTTAGATTCTAACCGTCCCTGTGCTCTGTGTAGTAGACATTGAGATAGAATTTTGTAATAAACTGGGAGAAGAGATATCCCTCTGTAGTTGTTTACATTCGTTCTACCTCCTTTCTTGTGTAGTGGATGGATTAGATGGATAACCTGGACCAGGGGATTTTAAAAGTTCAGCAGTGATTCCATCTTCACCAGAAGTTTTGTTATTTTTAAGTCGCTTGATTTGCCTAATTATTTCATCTTCATTTGGTGGTAATCAATCTGGGTTTGTTTGTTTTGGGTTTAATGTTGGCACTCCGTTTAAGAGCTCAGGACAGTTTAGTAGTTGCTCAAAATATTTCGCAAGTTCATTGCAATTGTCTTGGTTATTTAGAGCTAATTGTCCATTTTTCTTTCTTCAAGCAAACACCTTGGGATTGATAGCCTGTTACTTTAGTTTTAAATGTTTTGTAAACATTTCCAGTGTTATTTTTTTAGAAATTTCTTTTCTATTTATTAAGGTGATTGTTTTTATATTTTCTTTTCTTTCTTCCTTCTTACTTCCAAAAAAATGTTACAGTTTATTTCTGTTTTTTGACTCTTGAATTGAATCTTCTTGAATTGTTTCACTCTTTAAATGCTTTAATTCGGGTTAAACTTCATCCCACCATAGATGTTTTCTACGTTTTTGTAAAGGGGCCAACTTTAAGGCTGTTTTAATAATTTTTTGTTTCAGTTCTTGCCAGTTCTGTGCTGGTTGTTTATCAACCTCTTCTGTTAGAGTTGGTTTTATTTTCATAGGGTCGACAAAAATGTAGAAAACATCCGTGGTGGGATGAAGTTTGCGAGCAAGCAATATTAACCCGAAATAAAGCATTCAAAGAATGGAACTTTGGGATTAGCAATTTCCTTTGAATAACATTACGCGGTTTTAAGCTAAGTTTGATTCTAGTCAAGTAGTGATCCGTGTCTATGTTACCTCCTTTCCTGACTTGAACATTCAAAATCTCTTTATAATTGGTACGAAATAGCAACATGGTCAATTTGAAATTCACCGATGTACGTGTTTGGACACCTCCAGGTCTTTTGTTTTGTTATTTTCTTCTTAAAATGGGTTGACGATATTTTTAGAATAAACTGCGAGCATTCTTCTACCAATCTCTGCCATTATGGTTAGTCCATTTATGAGCGGGAAAACTGCCGACTGTTTTTCTGTACTTTCCCTAGTTGGACGTTGAAATCACCCAATAGGATTTTTACATGGTTAGAGGATATTTTAGAAATAGTCTTTTCCAGAATTTCCTAGGACTTATTTACTTTTTCAGGATTAGATTTATTTTCTTCGTTAACTGGGCGGTGTGCATTAATGAATGTATAGTTTTTGTTAGCATTCTTGAGGGATAGTGTCATAAGTCGATTATTTACTATCCCTGAAGTGTGCTAACGCAAAACTATCCATTACTAAAAACTATACATAAGACAAAGAGTTTGATCATATCCAAATAAAACAAGGAACATAACATAAAATTAAATGGAAACCTAATAGAACAAGTGTAAAGCTACAAATACCTGGGATTGACAATCGAGAGCAAAGGAAGAATGGAAAGAGAAATAGACGATAGACTGGAAGAGAAATAAACGATAGAGAAATAAGAAATAGACGATAACATACAATAGCGAGACTCTATGGACTCTAACAGAAAAACATAACACACGTATAAATGCAATGGAAGTGGGGTTCCTGAGGATAGTAGAGAACAAAACAAAAAGAGACAGAATCGTAAATAAAACAATTAGAGAAAACCTAGAGATTGAACCCATAAATGATAAAATAGCAGAAGGACAATTAAGGTCGTTCGGACATGTGTGTCGCATGCCGAAAAACAGACTCACAAAGAGAGTGTACGAAGCGCGAGTGGAAGGGAAGAACTATAAAGGAAGGCCAAGAAGAACATGGAACGATGGGATAAGAGAGGAGGCTGGAAAAAGCAGAATAATATGGGATGAAATTATGAAACTGACACAAGATAGGAAGAAAGGGAGCAAGATATATATAGAAGATAACCTCAAATCTACTCGCTTTACACCTAACGGTAAAAAGGCATTGAATTAAAATTGTCAAGAAAAGCACTTATGTGCTTCCCGAGCACATGGGTATGCCATACCCGTATGTCTTTGATTATTAATATCTTTTGATTCAATTATCCAATTTAATATATATTTTTTTTAATTTAAACCTCAATCATTATAGAAAAAGACTATATCTATAGAATGTTCCAAAAAATAATAGTATTCCTAATACCATCGAAAAAATTTAAGTTAAAATGAGGTATTCTATTCAAACTATCATATCTAGACGAAATTATAGATAAACATTTTCTTCCAACGGCATTTAAAAGTGGACTTAATACACTTTCGGATACTTACTACATAATTTAGCTTTATTATACAAAATATATTTATTTAGTTAGGTAAAGTTCACTGGTATGATGCTCTTCAAAAACCGATTCGGTCTCGCTTTCACTCTCTTTATCGTCGAAAATATCAGCTGCTTCATATAACGCTTCTACTTCAGATGCACAACGAGTACGAGAACGCGTGTTCATTTTAAGCTAAATAGAAAACGAAAGAAACCAATAAATAAATGTAAAAATTAAAAATCAAAGTCATCACTCAGTCATCCCCTCAACGTGACCATTTATAAGGGAAAAACACTTTTAATTTACCCCTGGGTATCCCTTATCCAGTGCTTCTCCTGAGAGTTAAGTAAGTAAGTTCGAGCGCCCTTAAAAGAAAACAATATATTTTAGATATTATAGGCGTCTTGTACATTGGTTTGTCCATTCAATTTATTTATTGTAACTGATTAAAACTATTGCAAATAAATACTACTATTATTATTATTAGTAAATGAATAAACAATCTTTATTTTTGGTTATATAATATAACAATATTTGGGAAATAATACACTTATTAATACTAATTAGTGGGCAGTGATATTAAATATGGTAAATAACAAATTTGGGATTAAACTCAACATCGTTAAACTTTACAAAAACTTTATTGTCGCTTCGAATGGCAGTATCGAACTCGTCTGGTGGTATTTGTAGAAAACTGTGACCGATGGTGATCTTAGAAACTAATACGTCGGCGAGTATTATTACTTTAACACCAAAACGATCACAAAAATTCATTGCAAATCTTGGGTTTGGTGTAAAATTGACCCCGAAGCCGTGCCTATGACCCCGTTCGGTTCCACTCAATCTCCAGTCGAAATTGTTTCTACAGATACTCTCAACGTGTCTCATCTTTGTACCATGGAACAACTCCATCCGACGGCCGTTACTATAATGGGATTTTTCTCGAAGTTCAAATGCCATAGTCGAGAAACGATTGAATATTTGTTCAATTTTAAGAACTCGCGAAGGGTTTGTAAATTTAAACATTATTCTTTGATATGTCAGTGAATTTTCATTTAGAAGTTTGCGTTCAAAAATATTTTTGTTATCGAGTAAATCGAATAATGATGTGTTTACTAATATTTGCCCTGGAAGATTATCATTCTTTTCGTCTACATCAGATTCATGAGATGATTTGTCGTCAGTCACAAGTTGATCTTGAATCGAAATTTCGGAAGAACCTGTAAAAAGAAAAAAATTAAAATACCTTTTGAAACATTTATTTTTCCTTTACCCTTTGGTGGAGAAAGCTTCAGTTTATGGAATCTGTTTAGTAGATCGTCGAATCCTTCTGCCATTTTGGATTCTATAATTTAATATATGTTCAGTTATTTCGATGACCAGATCTGAAAATACACAATGATTTTCTGCAATTGGGTTTTTCAATAAAAAATAAGTATCGATTTTTTACTTTATTTCAAAACTTTTAATAATCGATGTTGCTAATCATAATGATAATCATAATCATAATCATCATAATGATATTGATAATCGATGCGAAAAGCTTAAAAAAAATTACAATCAATTTTGAAAGAGTTGAAATATATAAAATAAAAGAAAATCACGTGCCTACGAACGTGCCGCGATTGATTGCCATGTTTTTGACGTCATTATGGTAAAGTGTTTTCACGTCATTATTGCCAACGGTTACTATCTGTATATATACTGTCACAATTATTATTGATTAAGTGTAAAATAAAATATTGTTGGTTACTAATTTAGTTCAGTAATGTGTGACAAAGGGTTCCTAAAGGCTAACTCTGATAATATATCTCCTGTGGATATTTTTATGGTCATAGATTTATAATATTAAATTATATTTTTATTATAATAACTCGATGTTAACTTATAAAAAGAACATTATGTAAATTTATTTTTTAAACGTAATTAGTTATTAATTTTGTAAATAAATATTAATAAATTTATGTTGATATTATAGGTTATTGTAAAATCACTAATGCTACAGCAATGATAACAATAGTCTGTAAAAGGTAACATATTATGATTAATAACTGAGAAAATCAAACTCTCGTATTCTTCCAATGACGCATTCTATATGAATACATAGAACAGCACTATTTTTATTCTCAAGAAGTGAAACAATGTTTTTGTTTCACACCGATTCTTCAAACCACCACACTAAACTCTATTAACAATATTTTCCAAGAAAAATCCACCCATATTACATTATTGCTTTAATTAAGGTTTTCAGTATTTTTAAAAACGATGGCGATTTTCGCCTTACATGTTTTATAAACCACCACATTAGAACTCTTAATTTAATAATATTTGCAAATATAAATAAATCCAGCTGCTCTATGAATCTATAATGAATGACTAGTCAGAGATTTCCCAAATAAAAGAACCACATTTTTTTTAACCAATTTTTTAACCAGCCATTTTTAACTCATTTTTTTGAGTGGAAAGCTTTTAGTCACACAAATTTCTGTACTCTTCGACCATCTACAAATGAGATTATCCTGTAAAACTTTCATAAATATAAGACTTTTTATATACGATTACCTTCCAAATTGATGATCGTTCGTTTCTTAATATACTCAGATACTGTAGACCGAGTTCTTGGTGCAGTTGTCGGTTAGTTACAAGCCATTCGGCATTCACAGCTATTCGTAATATTTTGTTTTGAAAAACCTGCATTTTGTGTACATTGGTAGGCGAAGCGTTGCCCCAGATAACGCATGCATAAAGGATTAAAGACCAAATTAGTGATTAATTTAATTAAATTTTGCATTGCAAATTTCATGCCTCGCTCTGATCGGTCATCAAAGTCTTCAACTGAAGTTAACATCGCTAAAGTGAAGGAAATGGTGACTGAAAATCGTCATTTAAGTTTGGGAGAGATAGCGGCGGATCTTTCTGAATAGCCGACATGAAACGCGTTGCCGCTCGACTGGTGCCGAAAGACCTGAACTTGCTTCAGAAACTCAATCGCTTAAAGGTCGCTGAAGACATGCTAGAATGAATCAATTTCGACTCCACATTCATAAAACGCATTGTAACAGGTGATGAGATATGGGTATACGAGTTTGACATGCAAACCAGTCAACAAACTTCGGAATGGCGCCTTCCAACTGAGGCGAAACCAAAAAAACCACGTCAAAGTCGATCAAAAATTAAGATGTTGACTGTTTTCTTTGATTATCGCGGTGTTTTGCACTGGGAGTTCTTGTCATAAGGTCAGACGGTAAATAAAGAATATTATCTGAGCGTTATGCGGCGTTTGAAAGAGTAAATTCGTCTAAAAAGGCCAGATTTGTGGAAAGGAAACTCTTGGATTTTGCATCACGACAACGCACCATCTCACAAGACTATCATTGTGAACAAATTTCTGGCCAAAAACTCAATAAACACCATTGAACAACCACCGTATTTACCTGATATGGCTCCGGTCGAATTCTTTCTCTTTCCAATATTCACATTACCAATTCGAGGCACCCGTTTTCAGTCGATAGAAGACATAAAAGAGAAATCGCGGCGAGAACTGAAGTCGGTTTCGGAAAATGCGTTTAAAAAATGTTTCGACAATTGGATTATTCGTTGGCATAAGTGTATTATTTCGGAAAGGAGCTACTTTGAAGGCGATACAATAAATTTGGATAAATAATAAACATTTTGTGTTTCATTGACCAATTCAAGGTACTTTTTTGACATAATGTATGTATAACAATTGTTTCGATACACAGTGCCCCTTTCAAATACAAACTATGATAATCTAATAGTAAGAAAAGTAATTACAACCTAAATTGTCCATCGACCTAATAATACCATAAAAGATTAAGATAATTAAAATAAATCCAAAAAATTAAATTTTTTATAGAGCCTAGAAATTAATAAAAGGAAAAATTTGGATATTTACTAAATGACCAGCTAGACTTGAATAGTTCACCGTTATTAAACTTCCTAGACGTTGAAGAAATGGATTTCCCCAGTATTATCTTTTATGGTATTATCAGGTCGATGGACAATTGAAAAAGGCACTGTAGGTCGAAACAATTATTATACATACAATTTTAAATATAGTGTAAAATTTAGATATGAATCTTTGCTCATTTATTTAAAATGAATTTCCATCAAGTATCAGCTACCTCAGTTAAATTTGATATTAATAATCTTTAATTTTTCACCAATACTGAGCAAAAAATCCTCTGTTTAGAGTTCGAAGCCATTTTAAAATGTTTCATAATTTATTTGTTTGTATTTAAACGAAAATTTCCATTTTAATAGTAAATAAGCCCCGACTTCTCCAGTTGTTCGAGTAAAAATAAACAAAGATGTTTGTACAAGTCCACACGCGTAGAACCTTAAATGCGATTCAACAAATTTTCACGCCTAAATTAAATGTATGGACAATTCAAAAGGCACTCACCTCACAGTTTCGTACGTTTGTTTGCAAACGCCTATATAGAATTTCTACTACAAATAGTCTAGATAAACGAAAGAAATTATGTAAGAACTAGACGTAGTCAACCTGCTACTACCAGCTATCTAACACGGAGACCAGCTTACACCACCCGACTTTTTTTTTTCCAATCGTTTAATAATAAAATATTTCAATAATTATAATAAATTTTAAGATAAAAAAACTAAATAAAACTCTTAAGACAAAGAATAAACATTTTCAATTGCTGTAAAATTTCGGTTCTGGATTAAAATTATAGAAAATTCACGAAAAAATTATAGAAAATTCAATTACTAATACGAATATGTATTTTTTACAATGTATGCAGTTTAATTTTTTACTATCAATTATTCAACTCGACTAATGCTAGACAGTTTTACTTTGAAAATTCAAAACCGTACAAGCTTTTATTGGTGTAAAAATAATATAATCAATAACTTACCCTGAGAAATATTTAAAATTACAGAAACCGACTATTCCATTAATACTATCTTGAAAAGTTCTGGAATCCACCATCAACAATTCTTCTTTTAAACTATTCGAACATTTTGTGCACAGTAACTCCAATATGATTTACATTTGTTATATATGAATATAATCTTGATTACTTAGGAATAAGATACGAATTATCATATAATAATATGTACATTGTTTATGAGATGCGATACCAAAACTGATTATATTATAATTAGTTTTAAACATTTTAAGTTGCCTGCATTAATATGCAGTTATTAACGCCAATAAACTCAGATGGTTAGTTAATACTGCCATCTATCGTAACTAAAGTTTTATCTAATTTTATTATCCTATCCTTTTCAAATTTTTTATTTCGCTTTATATTCCAGGTTAATCTGTCTTGATTTGAATTAAATTTGAATTATGGGATTAATTATCTGACAAATAATACGATCGATCCTGAACGTGGCGTTTATTCCAGAACAAGAAGCAATATCATCGACTACTTAGGTTGAAATAAAGGCATTTTTTTTCTAACAAAATTTAACATTTTTGCTGAATTATAATCCAATAGTGCTTGTGGTCGTCCATTCATGTTTTCATTTTCAATACGGCCAGTTCTTTTATATTTTTTTACTAATGTACTGAAGCAAAATTCAGCTTTAAAATATTGGCAATTTGCAGCAATTTCATACCAGTTCATTTCAAATTCGAAATTTCTGTACGTGTCTTCAAAGACTAATCCCGATTTCCTCTAGCCATTAATATTATAACATTAACATTCAACACTCACTATATTTGTCGGTCACATTGGCGCGGACGGTAAGATCAGCGGCCTGCCGCTGCTGTGCCGAAACCGCGTTGCTACGGTAGTTGGTTCGATTCCAACGCTCGGATGATTGTTTTTCTTTAATTCTTCTATTTGCCTTACACGTTAAGCTGTAGATCCAGTCGCTAAATAGCCTTAGTTGCTCATGCGTCACTAACCCCAAAACTTAACTCACTATATTCCTGGTTAAAATACCCCATCTTATATATGAGTTGTCTGGTTTCAAATCCCCTTAAATACATTTTTTCACCCTGGTTTTTGGCTAGCTTTAGACTCTTGCTTATCTAAAATTTACTGCCCCCTATGAGATTAGGGTTACAACAAAGTCCAGAGAAACGTTGTGGAGGTTAAAATGAAAAAGAGAGACCGTGTCTCCATCGGAAAAAGGAAACTGGGCCAGGTGTAATGCCGGGCCGACGACCAGCGGGCGTTGATGGTCCGCCATATGGATTGGGAGTGTGGGAGTTGCGATAGGGAATTGCTTGTATGGAACTTATGTTCCATACATCTTATGAACTACGGAGGTCAGGGGATGATTATTTGAGAATTAGTGCTCCAAGGGAAGTTTGGAGCGCTGTACTCAACTGGGTCTGAAATTGACCCAGTAGCCATTTTTTCTAGTCTTTAGATAACCTCAAAAAACTGGTTTGGGATGATTTTGGCATTATATAATTAAAACTAAATTGGTTATTGTTATATGGACTAGTAGTGTTTCAAAAATTCAACAACCATGTCTTTTGATATAAACATAAAATCACAATTTGGATTTCAAACTGGTGTCTGGTGGCGTTTGCTACCAAACTGTGGATTAAGGGCAATTTGAAACTAAACAAAATGGATTTGAGGTAATTTGAAGATGACAGTAACAGAAGTGAATCAAATTGCGTTGAACAAAAAAAGGAAATTTTATTAAAACAATTTTTTCTTAGAAATGACACATAAAAATGTCTAATTCCAGATTTTCTTGTTTTCTCCACTCCTTTCCATAGTGCTTGCTTAATAGGTCGTTTAAGTCCTTCAGATCTTTCGATTTCACCTCGGTAGGAAAGTTTCCTTTTGGCTCGATATTGAAAGCAATCGATATTAAAGACTACTTTGAATACTCCTGTATCTGAACGGTAAGATAATTCACCTCGAAAGGTGATGGCGTTATTGTTGCCGCATCGTATAAAGAACCTTTTGCACTAGTTGAATTTCAAATGCCATTGTGATACTGGCTTAAGGATTTATGGACCAGCACCTGACCAGTCACTATCGGAGATATATTTGCCAAGTTTTAAAATCGTACCATTTTTTAAAAAAGGTGAATGTATTCTTCTGGCGTTACAATTTCATCGTTCTTTCTTAATTCTTTCAATTGTGGTAAATACTCTACAGGGGGAATGTGGGAGAGTGTCCAACCACAGAAAATACTAAATCGATTGTTTTAATAGGTAAAGTTTGACTATTTAACCATTTCAAGTGCATAGGCAACAAAATGGTGTTTTTATTTTGCACTGTATCTACTCCATTTAAGTTGGTGTTATTTAATGTGAAAAATACGCAGCTCCCGATTTCGTTGGCACTTTTTGCATCTTCATCTTCCGTCCTTGTAAACATTTTAACTTTATCTTTTGGAAAGGGAACATGTGAGTGTCCAGTCACAGTAGTAAAGTTGTAAATATATAGTTATCTGCTGTAATAGGTGCTTCGATCGGATATCTTGGGTAGTGCCAAATTTTTCTGACAATGAAAAGAAATTTTTGGAAAAATACTTTAACTCTGAGCTTATGTATACTATTTCATTACCAGAGAATAGGGAAGCTAAAGGAATCGAATTGCCAAGTACGTATGTGCGGTATGTGCAACCCAGTGCGTAGGTTGTTGCGGTGTGCGGTTTTCGATCAAGAAAGAGAGCAGCTGAGTAAGAGAGCAGACACTCGTGGGTGTGGATTGGCCTTTGCAGCCGGATACGCTGCTCAGAAGACTAACTCAATCGAACAAGATTAATCTGCTGGAAGGCTTCGTGGCAGAAAGACTGGAGAACATCTGACTGTTAGAGTACAGTTTCATTTAACCATTAGAGAAATCCTTTTCAGTTAGATGTTAAGCATTTTGAAGCATACACCAACTAGAAGAAAAATTTAATTTAGGTTAAGAACTTAGTACTTAGGTTAAGAACTTAATAAATAAAATCTTTGGCGTTAATTTTTTATACTGGCTTTATTAATGGCACATTAATATTGGGATAATTATACTCAGAGATCTAAAGGGAAGATCATAGGGACTTCTCGGATCACGATCCACACTGGAGGACCCTCATCACTCTATCGTGTATATAACAATGTCAGAATCCAGATCAGTCACACCTTGCAAAATTTTGTAAAATTTTCAATAAAGAAAAACTAAATAAGAATAAGAAGAAGCACAAATCTAATTTATACCTCGTTCAAATTCACTGATCTCGTTCTTTGAAAGGACGATACTCCGTTGTTAGCGTTGTTTTAGTAGGTGCATTTTTTTTATTATTTATTTTTTCCCTAAGTTCGAACCAATCGAAAGCCGATATTGAAGTATGTATTGAAAATACAACGAAAGTAATTCTCTTTTACATTTTCATCGTAAGTGTCTTCTCGTTGAAATATCTTCCACCACCATTTTTCCGATATTTAGATCACTGGCCAGGTAGCAGTGACAAGCAATTTTGTAGTGAGGCTGTAATGCCTTAAATTTCTTCTCCTCTTTTCGAAAATTTATTTGTCTTTGTATCTTCAGCTTTTCTTTCAGTGGTTATTTCTGAACTTTGAAGTGTCGATTAGTACTCCTTTTACTCTGTCTCCACTAATACACAAAATTCCGATAAATGTTTTCTTACACACAGAAGCTAACCGCTTATTCCTCTTTATTTGGACCCAATATGTAGTTGAAAACTTTGGACCACTTTTTGTTTTGACTTTGGTATATTGTTGAAGTTTATTATGAAATTATCCTGTCGAATTTTGTTACTTTGTTGTTACGCCTTATAAAACATCAAAACATATTCTTTTTTCAGGATACTACTTTTGTACTTGAATTACCAATATCTATATTGTGGTCATATTCGATTGCACGTTGGGTAACACAAGATTTTTTTTGCCCATATTAGATTTAGGAGAAATGAAAAATCTGGATATCAGTAATTTAAGACTGGTTAAAAGTGGTAACCACTTTTATACCATGGGTATAAGCGGTTTTTTAATATATTAGACGTTAAAGTGGAATGTCCCAGAAATCGTACTTGTTGATTGTTTAGAATAAGATTCTTTCTTTTCCATTGCAAGCTTAGCTTGTTTCTTTTTTGATGAGATGAAGCCGATTGCCACGTTCTGGCAATGAGAAGCCAGCAATAGGCTGATTACTTTCAATATCTTCAATGATTGAATCAACGTCAATTCTGGTATTTTCATCACAGTCGGAAAAAGGCTCAATGTCATCTTCTAGTGGTTGGTAATCGGGATCTATAATCCGATCATCATCATCGTCATCAAATCCATCCTCACTACTATATTGGTAAACTATAGCACATATCTCATTATTCCGTAATGATAGTGACGCCATTTTGAAAAAAAGTGTACCAATTTATGAACAACATCCACCTACTTTACTTACTACTAATATTACTCTCCTTGCTCAAAATGTAACAGGAATGTCAATTCAACACAAAAATTTACTGCTGCCGTATAAAAAGGCAAACATATTGATTGCTAACAATAAATAAATGTTTTCATTCACTTATCTAGAGATTTTATTGTGAAATTTAAAATTTGCACCAGAATAAACTTGTATCGTTACCGAACATCGAAGTTCAAACTGACAGAACTCGATCGGTTACGCCATCTATGATTTGATGTGCGTATTAATTTGTTCAATAGTGTGTTACAGTGATGTTACATCGATTTGAATGAACCAAATATAGTAAGTGCGCAGTCTGGCGTGATTTTCGAAGTTTGTTACAGAACTGTCAGATGAGGCTATAAAGGGTTAATTAGGGTATAGTTTTGTTGAAAATCGTTTGTAATTTGTGTCAATGTAACGGCGTAATATTAATAGAGTTACAATAAGGAAAATTTAGAAAAAATTTTATTTAAAAATTTATCCCCAATTGTATATTATTTTGAGAAGTAATATTTTATATTTTAGGCATGTTGTACGTTGGATTGTGTGTTCAATTTATGTCTTGGTATAGTGCGGTTCAAGATATATCGTTGATCGATTGGGGGCAATAAACTTTTAACAACACCTGTCGTAACGAAACCTGGCAAAGTTGTAAGAAACGCAAACAGGGCCGGTCCTAATAAAATAATAGGTAGAAAGAAAAAAATTCTTTTATACTTGTTTTAGTAGTTTCGAAATAGTTTAGTTTAGTTCGCATTCTTTTCTTAAACAGTGCAGTTCTCTAATTTCGATCGTATTTTTTGTTATTACAAACGTGCTAAAAATGTGGCGTTCTTAGCAAGATAATTACCGTTGTGCCTCCGGTAGTGCGAATTTTAAAAGAAAACATTTATCGCCCGATGCTAAGCCAATTGTTAAAAATGAATTGAATAGGGGTTTAATTTAAATGCAGGCGCAGTAGGAACGTCTTCATTAAGGAAAACTCACAACGATGGCGGTTTGACTACTTAAACTCTATAAAAAAATAAAAATTAGAAAATCGTCCCATTATCTACCTTGATGAAACATGGTTCGAGACACATGTGATGCCAGCAAAAGGATGGTTAGATACATCAAGAAAATGCCAAACCAAAGCCTCAGCGAACAAGGGAAAAATTATTACAATTGTACATGCTGGTTCCGACGATGGATGGGTTCCAAATTATTTACGGTTGTCCTCCCAAAACATTCATCTTTGGACTACCATGACACCATAGCAGAACTTTTTGAAGGTTGGTATATAAATAGACTTTTGCCCAATGTGCCTAAGGAAAGCGTAATTGTAATGGATATTGCTAGTTGTCATAACCACCAAAAAAAATAAGTTCCTAATGCATATAACACTAAATTGGAAATTCAGAACTATATAATATAACTATAAATATAAAACAAGCGATCTTCTAAAAATATTATATATAATATTCAGCTCTACAGGCCTAGTGGCCCTTGGCTTCGAGTTCTTTCACTCTTCTTTTCCAACTTTTTCTGTCCAAAGCATCAGTCTTCCAATCCCTCACTCCTACTTTCCTCCAATCATTTAGCACCTCATCCAGCCATTTCTTCCTCGGTCGCCCTCTTCTTCTCCTTCCCCCTTCGCCTCTCATCAGAATTCCTTTAACCCATCTCCCGCTGGACATCCTCGGTATGTGCCCCAGCCACCTAGCTCGCTGCGCTCTCACCACCTTCTAAAAATGTTAAAGACATTTAACATTAAAAAGGGATATGTTTCCTTCCCACGTATTACTATATTTTTAATCTAACTGAGCATATCTAGCATCAGGGAAAATCCAATGTTAGAGCAGGAAACATTTCTCCGACTCTAAGTGCAAGTGCTGCAACATTAATTAGGAAGGTTGTAGATAATATTCCCAAAGAAATTTGGATAAATTCGATTAACCATGCAATTAAAATAAAAGATTCCTATGTATCATTTACTAATAATATAGAACCTTTTATAAATTAATGTAGCGAATGTAGCGTTATAAATAATTTAATTTATAATTAAATTTAAGTTATAATTTTTATTGTACTAAAAAACTCAAAATACGCAAACCAATAAACAATGTTTTAGTCATATATAATAATAATTATAATAATAATAATAATAATAAAAAGAGTTAACGCAGTACACACTATTACACACCTCTCAGGAAAAAACAAAATTATAGCTATTAACACTAGGGCTATCCCATCTATCACATACACATTTGGAACATTAAAATGATCAAAGACAGACCTGCAGAGATTAGACAGAAAAATTCGAAGCACATTTACAAGAGCCAGAATGCATCATTGCAGCATTGGAATGATGCATCCCAATGCTGCAATTGAGTGGACAGAAAAATTCGAAGCGCATTTACAAGAAGCCAGAATGCATCATTGCAGCATTGGGATGATGCATCCCAATGCTGCAATTGAGCGGCTTTATCTACGAAGAGAGGAAGGCGGTAGAGGGCTGGCTTGTTTGGAAGTGATACACGAAAGGGAATATCAAAGCCTAAAGAACTACTTTTATAGAAAACACTCTCCCATATATCGAGCAGCTGCAGTATTGGATAAAAAGTACACTCCTCTTCGGCTGGCCGAACTACCGCAACCGGAACCAGAAAATGCATTTGAAATAATGAAAACCAAGTGGCGCAATAAAGCCTTGCATGGACGGCACTATGCTACTCTAAACACTCAAGAATAAGTTGACTCCAAGGCTACAAGTACCTATCTAACCTCGGGATATCTCTTTGGAGAAACAGAAGGATTTATAATGGCAATACAGGATCAGGTTGTACCCACGAGAAATTATGTTAGAGTCATCATGAAACAAAACATACTAACCTCCAAATGCAGATACTGTGATAAAAACCAGATGTCGATACAACATTTAATATCGGGTTGCATCTGGCCCCCACCAGCTACCTATCAAGACATGATTCCATGGGTAAAGTTATTCACCAACTTCTATGTCTGAAACATGGATTACTAACAACATTCACACCATATCATCAATACGTTCCCAAACCTATTCTAGAAAATCAACACATTAAATTATATTGGGACTTGCAGATTCGAACTGACAGAACGGTGCAAGCAAATAGACCAGATTTAGTGCTCTACCTGAAAGAAGCTAATCAAGCCACAATAGTTGACTTCTCTGTACCTTTAGATGAAAATATACACCGAGCATACAGGGAAAAAAATTGACAAATATAGATATCTGGCTTTTGCAATCAAGGATAGATAGAGTTAATATCCTTCCATTTGTGGTGAGCGCTAATGGTCTAGTCCACAAATCCCTAATACAGAACCTGGAACAACTAGGTATCACAAAAAGAGCAGTAGTATGGATGCAAAAAGTAGTAATATTCAGAACAGTCGGAATAATCAGACGTGCCCTTGACCGTCAGTAGACACCCAAGTATTCTTGGTTACACCCGGGTACTTGGAGTTCTTACCACAACTGTGTGAAAAAAAAAAATAATCAATTCTTCTGTTGGAACCTTTGGTGTGAAATACTAAACTTGAAGAGATTTAATCTTGAGAGATTTAATCAGATTAAATCATCTCCTGATGATGCTAACATGCTTAGCGAAACGTGCGTCGAGCAGTTCAAAAAAGCGTTTTGGTGTTTAGTGGTAAATCTCTTCAAGTTTAATAATAATAATAATAATAATAATAATAATAATAATAATAATAATAATTTAACCATAATTTAACAATATTTTATTTTTCCCAAAATTATTCAGGAATTAAATCACTCCGGCTCTGGCGCCTTATAAGAAACTGGAAATATTTTTATTGAGATTTATTGGAACAATTAACATTTCGCCAAAGGGCAACGAAAAATCTTGAAATTGACTGTACTATTATTAGTATATAAAAAATTATCTTTATTCTTAGTTATATATTGAAAATAATGTATTAATTAAACATTGCAAATAATACATTTTTGATTTTAATTAGGGATTTATTTAAATATGGTGAATAATAAATTTGGGATTAAACTCAGCGTCGTTAAACTTTACATAAACTTTTTTGTCCTTTCGAATGGTAGTATCAAATCCATCTGGTGGTACTTGTAACAAACTCTGACCGACGGTGATCTTAGAAACTAATACGTCGGCGAGAATTATTACTTTAACACCGGAACAATCACAAAAATTTAATGCAAACATTGGATCAGGTGTAAAATTGACCCCATATCCATGTTTATGACCCCGTTCGGTTCCACTTAATTTCCAGTCGAAATTGTTTTTACAGATGCTCTTAACGTATTTCCTCTTTGTACCATGGAACAACTCAATACGACGGCCTTTCCTATAATGGGACTTTTCTCGAAGTTTAAATGCCATTGTCGAGAAACTATTGAATATTTGTTCAATGTTAAGAATTTGCGATTGGTCTTCAAATTTAGCCAATATTCTTCGATATGTCGCTGTATTTTTACCCAGAAGTTTACGTTCAAAAATACTTTTGTTATCAAATAAATTGAATAATGATTTATTCATTAATATTTGTCGTGGAAGATTATCTTTGGAACCTGTAAGAAAAAAATAAAATAAAAATACCTTTTGAAACATTTATTTTTCCATTACTCTTTATTTTTCCTTTTCCTTTATCCTTCTTCTTTGAAAGATTCAGTTTACGGATATTTCTTATTACATCATCAAGTCCTTCTGCCATTTTGGATCCTATAATTTAATACCTCAGTTATTTCAATGCGCCAATCTGAAAATTAAAACAATAAACAATGCTTTAGAATTGTAATTTGTTAATATATCCTTTTCTTTTTCGAATTTCCTGTTTTTAACAATAATAAGATTAGCTTATTAGTTTTATCAACATCATCAATATCAACATACGATGATTATGATTTGTAGTGTGGGTACTTTTAAAAAATCGCGCGCTCTACGGTATGACCGTCATTGACATCTGATATGTTTCCTATCATCGTGGATATTTTATCGAACAAATAATTTGCATAAAATTTTGTGTTGATGCAGTAAAAATGTTACGGCCTTATAGTTATGTAGAAAAAAAAAGGTTTACGAATAGTACAAGAGATTTAGTGATGGTAAAAAAAATTCTTCAGCAGCACTCTTTTCTTGGACGCCCTCCAACTTTAAAAACCCACGAGTCACCACTGCATTTCTGGATATTTTAGGCAGTAGAAACAGTAAAAATAGGTTATATTTTAATATTTTTAGATAAAACACCACCACTTCTAGATACATTCCTAACGATTCGAATCGTAGCTTCTAAAATAAGATAGCTAGTTTAAATTTTATGGTAAACAGATTAATCAATTTTCCTTTAACCAGAGATAATTATAACAAAGAATTAAAATCAATTAGAAAACAAGTTTAAAAAATTATTGAAAAAATCTTCGATTTTCAAAAGGATCAGAACACAAAGAAATTCATGGTAATATCGTTTGATGCCCAATTAACACGAGGGCTATACAAGATTTTGAAAAAAGTGGACATTAAAGTCTGTACAAACCATATAATAAATTAAGGTAAGTAATCGAAAAGATAAATGAAAAATAGGGAATTTACGAAATTGGTTCTCAAGATTGTGATCGAAGGTATAATGGGCAAATTAAAAGATCCATATTAACGAGGATATAAAAAACACATTGCCAACATTAGATATGGGAGGAATGAAAAATCTTGTGTTGCCCAATATGGAATCGAACATGACCACAATATAGATATTAGTAATTTAAGATTGGTTGGAAGTGTAAATAAAAATAGGACCTCGGATGAATATGAGAGCATTGAAATAGAAAATAGTAAGAAAATCATAAACTAGGATAAAGGACCTATTGCTTTCAGTCAACTTTTTTAATTATTAATGTAACGCTCTGTAAACTGCACAGTTCATGATTTTTACAAGCTTCATTAGATTCCTTTTATCATATAAATAGAACATAGTTTAGTTTTAGAAATAGATTAAATCATCTCCTGATGATGCTAACATGATTAGCTCAACGTGCGTCAAGAAGTTTTAAAAACTGATTTGGTGTTTAATGGTAAATCCCTTGGAGTTTAATGAAGAAAATGTCAAAGTCAAGGATCCTGTACTGAGTAATCGCCGATTAAGTGTAACCGTTTCATTTGATCATTTAGTTCTTTAAAATTACCCTTCAGTAACACATGGAAAGGATCTAATTTTTTCCACATCAAAAGTTTGGCTCGTAGCAAAACTAGTTGTAGTTGCCCTGTATCTAGATATCCACTGTTGTTGGGCTCTGCAAAAGTGCCCCTTTCAGTCACTTTCTAGTCATTTTTCTTAGTCATTTTCTTCATTTCCCCAGCACTGGTCGTTTGATTATTTGTCAATAAATTCTTCATTCTTAAACTACTGAGTTAGGCAACTTTTAATTTTTTTTCTTCAGACTCCTTTCTCTTTCGTTTTTCGCTCCCACTTAGATACTTTCTAGAACTAGACATATTGTTTTCTATTTTCCACAGTTAACTAATTAACTTTGCGACTAATCGCGGATCCGATAAACTGATAAAACAAAAACTATGATATCAAGAAAAAAATCTGACACAAACAACTAATTCTCATAACAATCAAATGATTAGTTACAAAAACAGAAAGCGGGGATTCCCCGAGCGTCACTATTATTAGAGCCCCGCGCCACGCAACAAGTCCCGCGGCGAAAATATGAACCATAGACAAAACATTTCTTCCATAGCTGACAGTATTGCTACAGAGCTGCGTCTACAAGTGGCGAAGATTTTATTATTACGTACCGTACCGTATGCATTCTAATATTGGGCGATATATTTTTCTTACAAATGCATTCAAATTTTGATACATTTTTTTGTTTAATTTGTGTATGTAGTTTAGTAGGCAACTTAAATTAATTGAATACAAAACTAGTACTAAATTGTGTAATAATAAATGTTAGGATCGTCATGTGCACACGGTCCTCTCGGGCCGAGGGCCTCCTACGGCTAGTGGTCCCTGGCATTTTGCCCGTCCTGCCACCCTATAGTTATGCCACTGGTTTTAAATGCTGTATTTAAATTCGGGTGATTTTTGAAGTTATACTTCTTATGGCTTCTTTGGAAAAAACAGATCAGAGTGAATTTTTGGTGGGGGACGAAGTTGTAACACATTATTAATGTAATGTAACACAATTTATTTTTAATTCAATTTTTTATTCAAACTTTTTGTAGTATTTACTTTCGTATATTAGTCGTTTGCTTAGTTAAAATTTGTTTGAATGCATAAAAAAACATTTTATTAATTACGCCCAAAGAAGTATAACTTCTTACTTGCGTACATAATTATGCACACGCTTTTTTATGTGTGGGATCGAACTTCCGATAGGAGTCTCTGTCAAACAAACTGTGAGTTTGCGTGCAAGTCTGAAAATATGTGCCACAACAGTCTAATAAATCATCAACGTTTAACATCAAAGCAACGCTTGCAAATTGTCGAAATTTATTATCAAAATCAGTGTTCTGTACATCAATCTTATAAAGCACTTCTTGAATTTGAACTTCGTGATGTATTCGCCGAATCATCGACAAAATCTGGACCCATTTCACGCTGCTCGATATTAAAACAAAAACAAGACAAAAAACTGCGCTTTCCGAAGAAAATATCGTCGCTGTTGCTGGAACTGTTTTAACAATGTATCAATTCAAATCAATTCGTCGACGTTTTGGGCTCTGTTATTCGACTATGTGGATTATTTAATACCGAATTTGAATGGTATTGACATGAAGGAGATGTGGTTCCAACAGAACGGCTCCGCATATACCAGGTGTCCCATTAAGGATGGATCGCGGCCGTATCTTGAAAACTATTTATCCCACAGCTTTGGGGGAAAAAAATTGTACTAAAAATGATCATGAGAAATTCACCAAAAATATTTTTAAGCTTCTAAAACGACCGCAAGAGGGCGTGACGACCTAAACATTTTTAAAAATCTTTTTTTTGTGTATTTTCAAGTGTTAACCGAGTAAGAAAAATTCCCAGTTATAATTAGCAAACTGTCTCCTACAACTTTGTTTTATGACATTTCGTAATTTCACGTACAGGGGGGGGGGGGGTAGTTTTATCCACATCCAGTGTGGATTAGCAACTGCCCAGTAGTGCATATTATGTAAGTTAACACCTCCATCACTGCTAAAAGTAGCTTTATCTGTCCATAGTATGCACACACATATTTTTTAACCAGTGACAATAGACCAATTATTTTAAGTTTGGTGTATTGTCACTGGTTATTGTCAACTGGTCTATTGTCAATTGGTCTTAATATTATTATTAAGACCAATTTTTATTACAATAATTACAGTTTATCATTGTATCATTGTATCATTGTTTGAGTATTGTCTATGTAACATTTGTAGATTGGGGTATAGCGGAAAATATATCGATATTTTTGTTTTTCGACACTAAAGGAGAGCCTAAAAATAATGAATATACTTTGAAAAAGCGGCAAAGCCAACAGTCTGCATAAACGGAAGGAACGATGCAAGAACTAGGCGTAGTTTTATTGCTTTTGTTTGGTTGGACTACCACATCCAACACGGGGTCTAATAATCCAAAATTTGATACAGTAATCCGAACGAAATCAAAATGTGCTTTGTAAATTCGTTGCTTTTAAGAATAAAGACTAAATAAGACTCAAAGAAAAAGAATAGATATTTTCAGTTGCTGTAAAATTTCGTTTATAGATTAAACGAATGTTAAAGAAAATACCTGCCTTAATAATACAAATATGTATTTTTGCAAAGTATGCAGTTTAATTTTTTATTTACTTTTAATCAGTTATTCAACTCTATTATTGCTGGACATTTTTATTTTAATAATTCACCTCACAAGCTTTTATCGGTGTAAAAATAATATAATCACTAACTTACCCTGAGAAATATTTAAAACCGCAGAAATCGAGTATTCTATGATACTATCTTGAAAAGTTTTGGAATTCACCATCCACGATTCTTCTTTTAAACTACTTGAACATCTTGTACACATTAATTCCAATATGATTTATATTTTATATGAATATAATGTTTGTTACTTGGCAATATGGATTATCGTATAATAATATGCCTATTGTTTATGTGATGCGATACCAAAATTGATTATAATTAGTTTTGAACACTTTGAGTTGCCTAGATTAATATGCATTTTCTAACACCGATTCAGATGGTTAGACTGCCATCTATCGCACTAAAGTTTTATTTAATTTATTATCTTTTTTTCGTTTTGTATTTAATATAATTATTATATGTATTTATTTCGCTTTATATTCTTTATTGATCTGTCTTGGCTTGAAAGCAATGAGATCAATAAAAACATTATTCCGCATTTTTACTCTGGTTTTTAGATTAAGCCGTAGCCCATGACCTATCTAAAACTAACTATACCAAAAACGGGTTCAGACTTTTCCCTAAAAATGGAAAAACAAATTCTCTACTCCTGGAAACCTTGAACTTTCCACATTTTCTTTTGCACGGAGGGTACGGAGGGTACGGAGTTCGTCTATGTTAGAAGTGTGGATTTGAAAACGTCACATGCAGGGACTGGCGATAGCGGATTCTCTCATAGGAACTTATGCAGGGTGGAAACCCGAGAAGTTTTGGCCCTGCTGCCCGGAATTTGGGGGACGAAACACGGTTATTCGATTTTCAGGCCTCCAAGGGAAG
This sequence comes from Cosmopolites sordidus, assembly GCA_031761425.1. Taxonomy (NCBI): domain Eukaryota; kingdom Metazoa; phylum Arthropoda; class Insecta; order Coleoptera; family Curculionidae; genus Cosmopolites; species Cosmopolites sordidus. Next base: position 124,834 of record JARFXV010001212.1, read on the forward strand.
TTTGGAGAGCCTCGCTCAGTTGGGCCTGAATCAGGCTCGCCAACTGAGCTGTTAGTTGCTCTACAAGCCAGGACAAGGGATTAGCTTGTGAAGCGCGCAGGGTGGCGGGAACGGAGTTCCGCTGGGACCCACACACGAAGGTTGATGGAGGTATTTTTGTACTTATCGAGTCTGAAAGGGCCCTATTGGCTTTTTCCTGTGAGGGTGTTGAAATCTTCGCCGAACTGTCTCTGCTTGGTCTGGCTGGGCAAGCCTGAAAGTTCGGCTTACGAACCTCGACTTTTTCGTTTTCGCAGAATGGCCATAGAGTTGGCAGTTAAAGCACTGCACAACTCGACCATTCGCCCTCTGTGATTGAATCTTCACCTCCTGCTGGAAGAGGCGCTTGACGTGGATCTCCTTCTCCTTACGCGGAACTACAACCTGTACCATGGCCATGGGATTGCCTTTCTTGTTTTTCCATCTTTCGATATAGATTGGGTGATAACCCATGTCGGAAAGTTCTTTGGCGATTGACGGTGCGGAGATGGTCTCCAATACACCCCTGATGGTACTTGTAGTCCCGCTCATCCAAGTCTTGTGGCGCCTCTGTAGTAGTCTGGAGTCAGAGGTCTTATCATGACCCCATTGGACTTCGTTGTAAATTTTCCTACGTTGATGTCTCTTTCTTTGAAAAGTCGAAGAATCTGGAGGTTGGCCGCTTTGTCCCGAAAGACAATCGGTGGTACTTTTGTGTCTGGGCCCCTCTGCTTTCTTTAGAGATACATTCTTAGACTGAGCCGACTTTGGCGAAGCTGGCTTCTTAAAAACTGGTGCTTGCGTTGCACCTCCTGAGTCCGGCTTTTTTAGAAGCGAGAAATCCTCTTTGTCCTACTTCGCAGGCCGCTTCATATTTTTGTGTGTGCTGCTGCAGTCTGTATCCGAGGCAAATGTCCAGCCTCCTTCTGATAGATCTATATCGGACCCGTAGAATGAAAAGTCATCTTCCATGGCGGTTTCTTTGCTTTCTTTTTCACTATTTGATGCTTTGACAAAAGAAGAAAGCTGGCTTAGTTTTTCCCTCAGTTGCTTATTTTCTTTTTGGACTTTGTCCAAATTTTTACTTAATTCCATGTTCTCGTTTCGTAACTCATTAAGCTCTGTAGAAGAAAGATTACCCATCTCTTGTAAGTAGCACATCTGGCTTTCTAGGTCACTGATGCGCTTGTCTTTATCTTCTAATGAACGTTGGAGCGCCTGAAGCGCCTCCCTCGTGATGGTGAACCCCGCGGGGTCCACCATAACCCCGTATGAAACTACTTAAGAAATCGGAGATCGCAGAGAGCAGCTTACTCTCTGAAAGCTCGAACAGAACTGAAAGACACTGTTCTGTTACTACCTACATATGTGATTATTAATCTGACAAATAATGCTAACAATTCTGAACGTGACGTTTACTCCAGAACAAGAATCAGTATTATTAGTTACTTAGCGTGAAATAAAACTATTTTTTTAAGAATGTCACAATTTTCCTTGAATTCTAACCCGATAGTGCATTTGGTTGTCCTTTCCTTTTTTCGTTTTCAATGTGGCCAATTGTTTGATATTTTTTTACTGAAAATAAATTAAGCTTTAAAATTTTGAAACTTATTCGACATCGACTGATAAAACTCTACAACTAGAATTTTTAATTCAAGATTTAAATAAGTTTTGAACACATTGCAACCTCCATAGTTCTGAACGCGACCGCCAGGTTAATAAACGATGATCTACAATGTGGAAGGGGGAATTGTTTGAAATATTTTATGCATAAACCCTGCTTTAAGGGGGGAAATCCCTTTAGACGCTTCAAAATGAGTCATTTTTCAGAAGTGTTTTTAGAGATGATAAAAATAATTGTATCATTTTAAAGTTTTAACATCATTATATTTGATCTTAGAAGAGTATAAAATTATTATAATTATTATTATTTTATAAAATAGCGGGTCAGTAATTTTTTTTTCGGGCGCCTCTGCTGGGAGGTCCAAAAGTGCTGCAGTCGTCACTCTTTTTCTATTCATCTGAAACACAAAAAAAACATTTATTTCTGTTTCTGATATATGCACGGGAAGGATAAACCTATAAAGCTATAAAAAAATGTTAAATTAAAAATTAAGCAAGCTTTAAAACAAAAAATGTTCAAAGTTTGTACTATTTTTTCGACATTTTTATTCCAAAAAGTAGTTTATTTACACGAAATCTTTAAAACTCTAGGTAAATCCTTCCGATAATAATATAGAGAAAAGCCTCTCAACATTTTAGCCAAATCGATCAGTAACTTTTTGAGTTACCGAGCGAGCAGTTTTTGAAAACACAGTTTCGTAATAATCGCATTTAAAGTTTCAGTACGATAAAGCGATTAGTTTTAGTGACTTACCGATCGATGATTCAGCAATCCCAGGTGCATATAATAGGCCTTCAGCCTCTTCGAAAAGGGATTTTTTTTCAACCTGATGCTGTTTTCAGGCTGTACAAGCTACTGTTGTCTCGAAAAGACTTCTCCAGATGTCTCGTTTCGGCGAAAATTTAGGCATAGGTGCCAATAATTATACTTGCACTATACCCACGAATACACTTGCACTATCACTTGTACTTGGCCCGAAACTTTCTCCGTGTTTATCAGTAAATTGATTATCTTGATAATGTCTTTTTGTAGAATTTTTTCGACAGATATTATATAAGAACATAAAAAATATATCTTAAATAATATAAAAAGCACTGGAATATCTACACATCGTATTAAAAACATTTATCATTTTATAGATATAAACAATGTTAAATTGTTATATTCGGAAAAGAAAAGTAAAAAAATAGACCTACTAGAAATATTGGAAATAAAAATATCCTTAAGAAATGGTCATATAATAACGAATGACCAGATACGATCATAATGTAATTGAATAGTCCGGTTTTTACCTGCCGATATTTACAGCTCAGCATCTAAGGTTTGGATGCGCAGTAGCCTAACGGCCTAACGCCTGAGAGCTCATTCGAAGCAGTGCATTCGTCGTGCTAACATCGGTTAAGTACTTGTGCATTCGCAGAACTCTTCGTTCTCTGTCTCTGTTAGACAGTGACCCACTCACTTTTTCATTTGCGCATCTCAGAGGCCAAGATGCTGATTAAGCATCTGATAATTGTAATTGGTTAAATTTTTTACCACTTTAACCACTTTATATTAAATATTAACATTTGCTCTAAAAAACCCTTGTAATTCCAACCACACATATTTTTTTTTCAATACTTTGAAGGAGAATCTTTAAAATACTACCTTAAAAATAGAACCTTGCCCCATTCTTACACGTTTTTTTTGGCTTGGATCTATTATGTTTTACCTAAATTGTCCTTCATTGAAGAAAATTTAAAAAAAACAGAAAAAAATATATATAAAAAATGTGTTCTATATTTCAAATAATTAATAGTGTTCGCAATATGCAAAAATAAAACTGAATTAATAGTAATTAAATTTATGGAATGGTAAGATTGTCGATTTTTTCACATAGCTTCTTTTGTACAAAACCCTGATCAAGCTGTAAAAGAAAATTATACAAAATCATATGGTCTCCTGTAGATATATATATATATATATATATATATATATATATATATATATATATATATATATATATATATATATATATATATATATATATATATATATATATGTATGTATGTACCTGTAAAACATGAAGGCCCTTCATCGAAAATACTATAAGTTCTTTTATACCGTCGCCAGTTAAATCCGTGTGCTTCATAGAAAGGACGGGACTTGCCATGTGTTTTAATTCTTCAAGGTACCATTTGCTCTCAGTCGTATTATATTTATAGAGCAGGACTTCCTATAAGTTACATTATTCTGTATTTGTAGCTCACCTATTGCCTGTGTACTTACATCAGAGCTAGTTCCCATTAATATCTCTTTATTGTTGTCAAAATCTAAATTTGCTACAATGCAACAAGTAAAAACTGTGCAGTCGTCGTGACGGGGCAATGTATAGTAATCACTCAATCCATATTTTAATACATCACTAAAAATACACCATCAAATTATCCAGATTCCAAAAAGAAACTGAATCCAATTCAATGCAATTGAATTAAGCCTACTACTGTTTCTGAATGTGATATTGTTACAGAAGAAACTTATTTGAAACAAATAAATGACTGTACAAAAATATACTCACTGACGAAGAAATGTTGAAAACCAGAATATTAAAGTGAATAATAAAGAAATCAAGGTGATCTAACAGAATATTATTTATTATTGACTAATCCACTGCTCAAAATCTCTCAAATTTAGATTGTTTATTATTTGTTGATACTTACATACCAAACACATTTGTCAGTCAGCACATTTTTGGTACTTTCTTTTCATAGAAAATATACAGTCTGTGTAAAAATTATCATTTCTCATTTACAAATTCCGCGTAAAATATTCTTTTCTACTGTGAGATGATTGCAGCACTGTGCCTAGTTATGTCCAATTTGAGAGCGATAGGTCAACTAGTTTGTTTACATCAGCTGGTTTTGTTAATTGACATCAAGTATGTGTTGAGATTTAACTATTGAATAAAAATATTGAGCATCATAGAGTTTGCCTTAAATTTTGTCAGTCAAATGAAATTTCGTGTTGCGAATCGCTGAGACTTACAGTGAATCGTGCATATCAAAAACACAAGTATGACTAAGCATCATACTCGCTTGATATGGCTTTGAGTGACTTTTTCCTGTTCTCAAAGCTAAAATTACCACTTTGAGGAAGGCGTTTTGAGTCAATTGATGCCATGAAAGAAAATTCACTGAAGGTGTTGAAGGCCCTACCTCAATTGGCTAATTAGCCTTACAATGTGTGGAGGACTGGATCAAGTGTTAGCATAGTTATATTGCACTCGATGGCGCCACTTTGAAGGCGACAAAATTAATTTTGATGAAAAGTTATTTTTTTTATGTTTTATTTAACAATTCTGGTTCTTTTTACACAGAATGTATATTATAAAACCTTATCCATTCTAGGACAACCTGATTGTATTACCAAAACAAACAAATTAATTTTGATGAAAAGTTATTTAACAATTCTGGTACTTTTTACACAGAATGTATATGATAAAACCTACATTCATTCCTAAACAATCTAATTGTATTACCAAAAAAGAACTGGAGGCAATATAGTATTAACTACAACCAAATTTATAACAGGTTTTCCATTTTTTCTCTCTGGTCTTGGCTCTGGCAAAGGTTTTGCGATTATACCCTTCAGTTTATCAAATACTTTGTTCTCATGTTCAAAATATAAATGTACATTTGATATATAATTTCCAAATCTGGTGGAAAAATTATAGACAAGCTTGTCTGTTCTGGTATCGACTTTCAAAAATTTTACATATCCACATTCACAAGCAAAAGAAGTTATTCTCCTGAAAAACATACCTATGCATTTCAATAATTCTAATTACATTAAATTCTATATACCATCTGTAATCATTTATATGGCAGATATCAATCCATACTACAGGGCTAGGTGTCTTTCTAAATTCTGGAAATCTATCTTTAGCTTCCAATTCTTTATAAACATGTTCTGATGTATTCTCATTGTATATGTGAACCATATTATCACTACCCGAAAGAACAAATACAATCTAAAATTCATTATTATTTATAATATATTTATTGTTGCTTTTCATTACTTCTTTGTTGGCAATCTCATCATCCCTCCAGGTTATGAGCTGAGTATGTGTAAGTTTATAAGGAATAAAGTTCAACTCAATTGTTAGGCAATTCTGAGCAATATTCTCAATGTTAAAGTCCTCATGATCTTCCAGTTGTGAATATATATTTAGGAATGTTTCCAATGCATCCGAATCATTACTGTTCTAAAATTATTTCAGCAGAAAGATAAGAAAAACTAGAAATTTATATTATAATACTTTTATAATTGTAATTCCAATTACTAGCTCATTATTAATGGAGGATTTGTTGAATGCATCCAGAGAAATAATTTCTGCTCCACCTAAAAAATATCAAAGTTTACTAATAATTTTTAACAACAACAAGAATACTTGCTTGGAATATAGGTGAAAGATACTTCTTTTGTTGTAGGTACTAAAGCTCCATTCGCATCCTCTATATACTCAAAATATAAAATTTCTCTTTTTAAAGAAGCCACAAGGATGATAGTGTGACCGTTTGGTAACTTTATTTCTGTTAGAGAATAAATATTGCCCTGAGATGGGATATGGAAGTAATGGGCATCTTTAAGTTGATCCATGTTCGTTTACTTAAATCGATAAATATATCTCAGTTTGTCTATTATGAGAAAATAACATCGTTAGTAAATCAGTTCAAACCTCAAAAATATTTTAAACTGTTTACAACATCCACAGAATAAATATCAAAATATTAATGGGCACCTCAGAATATATGTGTTTTGCCGTCATATATAATTAATATATGATATTAACTATATTGTAGTTATCTTTTTAGTTTTGAGTTATGATAACTTAGCTATCCGTCAATAGATGGCAGAGGGACAACTAGTTACATCTTTCCACCGAGAGAGGTGCCACAGATCAAAGTTTTTACGTCATAAGTTTCGAAATTTCAATATTTTTACTGTTAGATGTCATTTTATAGAACTTTATGTTGATATAGAAAATATAAGTCTTTTAATAACAAACTTCATTTATTATTTACGATTTAATTTTATTTCACTAATAAAAAATGGAATTATAAAATACTGTTAGTAGCGGTAAGAAAATTATTTCCGATATCACCTAACATTGAAATTTCTGCCAAGAATTATTTAAGAACGGGAATATATTTATTCCTAACATCCATATTTACCTGCGCCAGGTAACAATGCGAAAACTGTTTTTGGTATTAATTTGCTTTTGCTTTGGTTTCGTTTTCGAAAATTATGATTTTTTGTAAGGATCGCATAAGAAGAAGCAGGTATGTATTTATTCCTAATATATTTATTTGTATATTCATTGTATATTGTATTGTATATTATTATTGTACATTGCCTTGTATATTAATTTGCTCTTAGTAGCACGGCGAACACTCTTTTTGTTTTTGCCTCAATGTAACGAAAATTAATATTTCTATCAGGATCACATAAACGCGAAGAGGTATCAACTCCTAATACTGTCACTAACCTGCTCCTGATAGATGTGCTAAAACTCTTTTTGATATCAATTTGCTTTTGCTTATTTTTCGTTTTCAATGAAAATTAAGATATCAGGATCACATAACTGCGAGGAGGTATTTACATCTAAGACTGATGTCCGCCTGCTTCTGATTGATAGCAGAGCGAAAACTTTTTTGATTTCAATTTGGTTTTTGCATTTGCCTCGTTTTTAACAAATCTTGATCTGATTCTATCAGGACCACATGAAAGCGAGGAGGTATTTACTCCTAATATTGATATCCGTCTGCTCCTAGTAGCAGTGCGAAAACTCTTTTTGGTATCAATTTGGCTTTACTTTTGCTTCGTTTTCAACAAATCTCGATTTCTATTAGGATCACATAAAAGCGAAGAGGTGTTTAGTAGTATAATAGATGTTCGCCTGCTCCTGATAGAGGTGCGAAAACTCTTTTTGATATCAATTTCGCTTTGCTTTTGCTTCGTTTTCAACAAATCTCGATTTCTATCAGGATCACATAAAAGCGAGGAGGTATTTACGTCTAATACTGATGCCCTCCTGCTTCTGGTAGCAGAGCGAAAACTTTTTTGATTTCAATTTGGTTTTGCTTTTGCCTCGTTTTTAACAAATCTTGATTTCTATCAGGACCACATGAAAGCGAGGAGGTATTTACTCCTAATATTCATATCCGTCTGCTCCTAGTAGCATTGCGAAAACTCTTTTTGGTATCAATTTGGCTTTACTTTTGCTTAGTTTTCAACAAATCTCGATTTCTATCAGGATCACATAAAAGCGAGGAGGTATTTACGTCTAATACTGATGCCCTCCTGCTTCTGGTAGCAGTGCGAAAACTCTTTTTGATTTCAATTTGGTTTTGCATTTGCCTCGTTTTTAACTAATCTTGATTTCTATCAGGATCACATTAAAGCGAGGAGGTACTTACTCCTCGCTTACTACTGATGTCCGCCTGCTACTGGGAGCAGTGCGAAAACTATTTTTCATATTAATTTGGCTTTTTTTGCCTAGTTTTCAACCAAATTTAATATTTCTATCAGGATCGCATTACATAGAATTTTTTACTCCTAATACTTGATAGTAATGCGAAAAAAAGATAAAAGAAATGCACTTTTTTATTAAACAATATTTATTTACAGACAAAGCATTTTACAACATCATATCTTGCATATTTACATAGAATATTGTAATGCCGATTGGCACACAATTACATTTTGGCTTAACAAATATTTGTTCCAAATATCCAAGTTGAAAATGACTTTTTCTAACATAAACACACACGCAATTGGTAGAAAACATGGATATGAGCACCCAGTCAAAGAAGAAAAACTTAGAATTGTATTTTACAAAGAACATTTTAAAGCTTCCAGTAATATAAAAATGCACAATATTCGATATATATATATATATATATATATATATATATATATATATATATATATATATATATATATATATATATATATATATATATATATATATATATATATATATATATATATAAATATAAAAAAAAGTGATTTTATTCGAGCTTTTTTATCGTCATTGTATTTCGAAAAAAAAACAACTCATATACAATAACGGACAAAAATTGGAAACATATGTAAATGGGTAAATTAACATAGACTCATTCTTACACAGCAATTTAAGAATGCTAAGAATCATTGGGCAAGACCAGACTACCCGGGAAGACGAAAAATACGCACATGGTTCTTTATATAAGAGAAATTTTTCAAACGAGCAGAATATTGGAACTGGAAGAGGGGCTAAATCAGATGATATTAGCATGACTAAGTCCATAGTCTCAATATGATCTTAGCCAGAGATTTTAAACACGAGAGTGAATTCTATCTTGGGCAGTATAGGAAAGGAGAGAGAAACACGAAAAATTAAATAGCGTTACATAGATAAAAATCATATCAGAAGGAGCCATAAAACGTTCTATGCTGGGAATCAAAGTAAAATTCTGAATAACAAACGAATAAATCCTACAAAGAAGTGAAGTAGCAGGTGCAATAGAATAAATCACTTATTTGAAATGGAATTGGGCTGGACGCATCGCAAGGATGCCCAGGGAGAGATGGATCAAAATTATTGAGGAATGACAATCGAGGTAAGATGCTTTTAGAAGCAGAGGACATCCGCCCATCGGATATAAAGCGAGTCTCTACAAACTGAATGAGAGATACTACAGACTGAAAGAAGTGGAAACCATCGAGAGAGGCCTATGTCCTGCAGTCGACGAGACAGGTTGTTGTATGATATTGAAAAGTCACAATTAATAGGGCTAGAGTAGAAGAGACCAGCTTAGGAAAATATGGAAGAGAGGAAGACCTCAAATAATTCTAATTAATAATAATCTAATTAATAATGAAAATATGGATAGATACAGTAAGGAACAGATAAAAAAGAAAAACAATATTGCCAGAAAGCTAAAGGTGATAAAAAAATAGTTTTAAAATTATATTATTAGTTTAGGTATAAAAACAGCATAAAAAATGTTACCACAGTAATAAATTTCCATATTTTTGTTCGCTGCTGCATATATCAAAAATATATATCTCTTAATAAACTAAACAATTTTTGTATTACAAAAATAATATTTTTTTATCGATTTGCATATAAAATATACAAAATATTCGATACAACTTTGGTTTTTGTTTATTGGTTGCCACAACAATAAAAATTAAATCAAATATCAACATTGCGAGTATTTTTTCAGATTTTTTTTGTAATAAACTCTAAAATTAAAAACATGTTTTAACCTAAATATCATTTTAAATTTCGAGAATAAAATCTGTAGTTTAGTCGATATGGTTCTCTTACTGTCAAAAACATTTTGATGGAATGCCCTAGATTGGAAAACCAAGATGGAAAGATCTGTGTTAACTCCATGTTAAATCGTATCCTTGCCAGCTGGCTGGAGGTGCCAGATGTACTGCTCGGCCCTTGTAGAAGAACGTCACTATGCCTCTATAGGCCATACGTGGAACCCCGCCCTATAAAAGAGAAAAAAATATAGTGGCAAAAAATTGTGACCCTACCAGCCCTTTATGGTATTACGAAAACATACTGGAGGGCATGTTGGAAGATCCATCAGGTCCAGATAAGTAAATAAATACAGTATAGTTCTTAATACTTAATATATATTTTATATAATAATACTTTTAATATATATTTTTTTATTTTAATGATGAAATGAAAAAATTGAAATTGGTGTGCTTTGGTACCAATAATGGAAGCAACAGTGGAAGGTGAAAGGATAATCTCAATTATTGTAAAGGAAAATTGCTATAACAGTATTACTTGAGGAGGGACTGGAAGTATAAAAGGAAAATATAAAATAATATTACTTATTTCCAGAAATTTCTGAAGATAGGTTTCTGGAAGATCTAGGACTAGAAAAAATCTAAAAAATATCTGAAATAACGGGAGTCAAAAGCGATATAAGAGGCGTCATCAGAATTAAACAACTCAGATTGTATGGACACGCACAGAGAAAGGGTAATGATAAGTTTTTCAAACATATTTTAATACGGCACCCCCATGGCAGAAAAATGAAGCTAAGATCAAGGAAGAGTTAGATATAAGGGAACCAATCAAGAGACGAGTGAAAGAGGACTGAATAAAAATCCATGAAACAATAGAAAATAACATAGATTGGGTATACTGGAGAACATTGTGAAACAGATGACTTTTGTTGTTAAAAAAAGTTTTGTTGTCTAAATTGGTTGTCGACATTCCGCACCATCATTTAAAAATATAATTCTTCATAATAATAAAAAATAATTCACCACAAAAAAAGGAATAGAGATCTAAAAAACGAGCCCCCAAAATATTTTTTAATATTGCCTATAAATTCCTAACAACGGGAAAGTTACAACAAATATAGGGTGATTTTTTCAGTGCGTTCGAATTTTAATTTTCAATAAAATAACCAAATTAGAAAGCCTTGAAAATATTTATTTTATGTGAAATAATGTTTGAAAACAATTTCGGACAAATGTCCGCCGCGGTTACGTCTGACAAAGCACATTCTGTCAATCCAATTTCCGACCATTTTTTCTTATGTCCGCAATTCTTCGAGTTATATTGGCGTTCAAGGCGCCAATAGTCCCAGGATTATTTGCATAGGCCAAACCCAACGAAAATAATCTAAAGGCCTGAAATTACATGACCCTGGCCAATTAACAGGTCCGTTCCTCGAAATAATTTTCTCACCGAATTGTTCCTTCAATAAATCGATTGTTGCGTTGTCTGTATGACATGTGGAGCAGTCCTGTTGGAACTACATCTCCTCCAATTAAAATTTTCCACATAATCGAATGACAAAGCCCAGCTCCTGCGAACGGCGACGAATTGATAAATTTGGATCTTCAGCAACAGTGGCGATATTTTCTTCAGAACGCACAGTTTTTTGTCTTGTTTTTGTTTTAATATCGCGCAGTGTGAAATGCGTTTGGAATTTGTCGATAATTCTGCGAATACATCGTTCGGTTCGGCGATTATATGCGCCATAAAATTCAGTTATTAATAAGCTTGACGCACACAAGCAGTGCTCTGGCGTTAAACGTTCCATGATGATTTGCTAGACTATACTGAATCATTTTGACACTATAGGTGCGCAGACTCATTGTCCGTTTGACAGCGATCCCTATCGAAAGTTCGGACACATTTAAAAAAATGACCCTTCATATAAAGGAACAGAACCAATTTATTTAAGAAGGATACAATATATCTCCAAAATTATTTAATGAGATCTTAGAAGACGTGTTCAAAAAACTTAATACAATTCTATAATTCAATTGCAAAAAACACTGTTGTTCTTAATCCCATATGTAATTTATATGTAGGTACTCACAATTTAATTTTTACTTTCAGGACAGCATGTGAAAAATGATTTCAATTCCTTACATGAGAAATAAAAAGAGAAATAACTATTTGATGGGTGTCGTACATCATTGTGCAATGCATTGAAAGAAGTTGGGTTTAAAAGGAAAAAAGATCATCCAAGACGAGGGAATGTGGAAGTTCCCAATGTTGCCCTAAAACGTGTAGATTTTTTGAGAGGTTATATAAAGGAAAGAAAAAAGCTCTGTACAAGTTTGTTTTCTTTGATGAATTCATGGCAAGATAATAATAAAAGTGTAAAAACCACCAAAAGTTGATGGTAAAAGGTAAGTCACATAACTATGCAAAAAAATGTGAAAAGTTTTGATTGAAAATTATTATTTCAGATACATCATACTTTATGTGAAGATGTGACAGTGATGTGACAAGTGTGAAGATGTGACAGTGAAGATGGATTTATTGAGGGTGCAGAGACCATATTTTCGTCAGAAAATGAGTTTACTGATTACCATGGTGAAATTAATCAGGAAAATTTCTTGAAATGGTTTGAAAACTAATTATTAAAAAACTTAAGTGAGCCAGCCATAATTTTCATTGATAATGTTCCTTATCATAACCATATGTTATTAACCAAGATACCAAAGATTTATTAACCAAGATTGGTTAACCAATAATATAGCATTTTCAATCCAAATGCTTAAAACTGAACTATTAAGAATTGTAGAAGAGTACATACCACAAGCAAACTTAATATTTTGATCTTTTCCCAAGTGGATACTTTTCAGAAATAAACCAGCACGAAAATATTTAGGAGACAACTTCGCAGAGCAATATGGGCACAAAGTTTTACATATTTCCCCATACCACCGCATTTTCAACCCAACTGAACTTATACAGGGAATTGTAAAAAATTACTATAATAAACACATGGGTAAAGATGGTAATACATAACAAGACTGTATAAATATGTGGCGTGAGGCACTTCACACTGTTACTCCTGAGATATGGAAGAATACGATCAAACATACAGAAAATTAAATCATGAAATGGTACAACAGAGAATGTGCTCTGCGTCATACCACTTCATGATCAAGTATATTTGATCGAAAAGAAGTTCTTCCATTAACTATAAATACTGCAGAAGATAGCAGTGATTCCAGCTAGTACTTTGCATGCAGATATTTCACTGTGTTTTCTGTTTTATATTTGCATATCATATATCAATAAATGGCATTGGTAATTATATAATCTTTTTATTTTAATAACCAATTGAATAGTAAAAAATCTTGTAGATGTTTTTTTGAATTAAGTGTTTTGAAATGTACTGAATCTATCTATAGGTACTAAATCCACGACACTTGCAAGACTTTCAACAATTATAATTTTTTTAGCTATTTAGAAATATGCATTTAATTTAGAGTTGGTTTTTTTAATTGTTATTATTTAAATTGTAAAAATGATTCGGTAAAGTAAGGTTATGATGTTAAAGGGCAGTCAAAACGTTGATCACATGCTTAATGACGTGCATCTGCTTCTATTTTGTATGAGATAAAAAACTTACACGAAAATCATCCATCAGACCCAACTTCTTAGCTGCTGTTTTATACTCGTTGACTTTCCTATAAGTGATGCGCACTGAGCCATTAACGCTAATATTATTATTTCTAAGATCTTCATAACTTATCACAGGCAACTTGTATACTAATCCTACAAACTCTTTTTCATAAGTATCCTGAAAAAAAAACAATGAAATATAAGGAATGCTCACTTTTCCATTCCAAAAACTATCATATATTATGCAAGGTTCAGATAATTACCTTTATTAAGTAAGTAAGGTTCATTTTTGTAAAAGGCACAAATTTTTCATTTAGCTTAATGAACTTTAAATGTCTATCAAAATACATTCCACTGAAACAACATACAAAAATCATTTAAATAATCAAAATAATACCTAAAGCACTTACTTTGAGACTCCTAATTTACCAAAAGTCTTAGTTCTCGAGATTTCAGGCCTGATACAAGACCTGTCTTGTCGTTGGGCTGGCGATCTCATCCAGTCATCCCAATAACTGAAACAGTTATAAAACGTGAGACAAGGAGGATTTTCCGGGAGTGATCAAATCAGTTTTATGCTACGTTTTAATACACATTTCTCTAATTTCGCCAGTATCATCAATAGTCGATCATATGAGTTGCACAAAAGTGATTTGAAGTTTATATTAATGATATGGTGGGAAAACTTGTGGACGTTACTGTATACAAAAAGGCATAATTCCTAGGGCTGATATACTTACGCTTTGGGCCATTTAGGGTTCAACACGGACCACACGTTTCTGGTCAGCATCCAACCTAAACCAGGAAAGAAATCAGTCCTGTACAACAACTCAGGTCTCTCGCTATTGATTAAAGCTTCCTTGCCGTTGTCGTTCCACGCTGATATGCACCATAAAGTAGGATCTTTCACTAGCAGAGGATAAGTCCCGAGGAAGTATTCGTAGAAATCTGGAGATATTTCTAAATCATCTAACGAAAAAAATCTGTCAGTAAAGTAAATTATAGAGGAAAAACTAATGATGTTTCATTTCAGTGTATGTGTTATCTATAGCAAACAAGTATCATATGTGATTTAAGGCAAATTGGCTCAACATTTTCAAGCTACAAGAGCTTTCTTTAAAAAACTACTTGAAAATGAAGACCAGTGGCAGAAATGTTTTTTTATTGAATTTGAATTGAATAATTTTATCAAAACAACTTAAACATCGATGTGTCTCTTTTTTAATCGGCGTCCTACGAGGGTAGTCTGAAAAGTTTCTAGCCTCAACATCAAGATGGCGTTACTCGTCAAAAATATTCTGGTAATCCAAATGCGCATGCGTTGAAATTTCAGCCAGACAAACGTGTTTGTCATATGTTTTGAACATTTTCGAAGCAGTTTAAGCGAAATTTGGCGTTGATTAATAACTGCTCATGAAACTTGGATAAACCACCATACTCACTGACACCAAGGCACAGTCGAAACAGTTGATTGCGAAGAATGGATCGACTCTGAAAAAGGCGAAGACACTTAAGTGGTCGTCATTGCAAAAATTCACGAACTGGGATTCGAACTGATTGATCACTCCCCGTATTCACCAAATCTGACCCCAAGCGACTGGGAGCGCTCGACAGAGATTTTCATCGAATGAGGAGCTATTACATTCGTAAACAACTATTTTGCAGAACAAGATGTCAAGTACTATTTGGACGGATTAAAGGGATGAGAGCATTGCTGGAGAAAGTGTATAGCGTTACAAGGAGACTATGTTGAGAAATAAAACTAAATTTGACAAAAAAAAAACTTGGTCCAGTGTATTTTCCTACAACTCATCCCGTCTGCATGTAACGAAAACATTAATCGTCTTTCTTCGGAATAACACTTATGTTTTCCCATAATTAATCACATATTTTTAATTTTGATATCAACAAATCCATAAAATTAAATTGATGAATAACTTAACTAAACTGAAAAATTGTGATAACACCTCTAGGGGATTAAGAATTCTTAAATATAAACAAGCGTGTCTAATATTTTGACGCCCAAAAAAAGGAAATATTTACTAATAATTGTTTTATATTCTGATCAATGTTAATTAAACTTTTTCCCTTTCCCAATATTTTCTCAACTTCTATTCTTCTCAACTTTTATTTCTTTCAACTTCTATATGAAACAAATAAAAAAAACACTAAAAAAGAGTAACAGAACATAGTTATATTAATTTTTCTTATTTGGTGCATCTAACATTTTGATACTGAGTGTATTTATGCTTCGGAGGCTTAAAATCGACTTTTGATAACGTTAAGAAGAGTGACATTCTAAAATAGAGCGGATAACTGGGCAATAGAATTAGTAGAATTAAGAGCAGGAATAAGACAAAGAGATTTTCTGAGCCCATCATTATTCAACTTGATAACTAACCAAAAAAGTGGAAAGCTTGAAGGCTATAGAATAGAATCACATAAGACAAATAGGGTGGTACGCAGATAAAACAGTACTGACTGCAAGTAGTGAAGGCAATTTACAAAGACAACTTCACACTTTTAAGACTTATGTATGGTCATCAGCAATTTCAACTAAATACTACAGAAGTACAATTAAGATGATTACACTCTCGGTATAATTAAGATTTATTTTTATCAGATGCATAATTAAAATATCTTTTTAAATTTTGAGACAATGTCTATTTACCTTCAACAACTATGACGGTGGTGAAATTGAAGTTGTAAAACATTTGGTTTAATGCCCATTTATAGTGTCTGGCTATTTTGAAGTAGCCCTTGTACTTCTTCTCTTTTGGTAGAACAGGAATGTCTGACTGGTCTGGCTGCTGGATTAGTGTTAAAGCGGAACCGTAACTTTTGATAGTGTTAGTGGTTTCGTCATGGTTGCAATCCTGAAAAAAATTATATCAGATATATACACATACGAGGGTAGCGTAAAAAGTCATGTATTTTTAAATTAAATATTGATTTTTCGGCTTTAAACGATAGTTCGGCTCAGGGAAATTTAGTCACCATGCAGCGCTACACGGAAGAGAAGTGCTCGTTTTGTGTGCGCGAGTATTACTGCAGCAATTTCACCACCATTGCGCGACGTAGATTTCGACAACATTTCAATTTACATAATGTTTAGCAATGTCCAAGCCTTCTGTTGATTAAGCAATGCGTTCGTAAGTTTGAGGAAACTGGTTTAACGTTAAATAAACGTGTCCCCGGCGTCGAAGGTCTGCGAGAATCGATGGAGACATTGAGAGAGTGAAAGCGCCCGTCCGCCAACAACCAAATTTATTGACTTGAAACTGGGCAGCTGTTTTAAATGTGACGAGATCGTCGGTGTTTCGCATCATTCACAAAGATTTACGCATGCACCCGTACAAGATTCAGCTAGTGCTAAAATTGAAGTCGACGGACTCCGCTGGTAGACCCTTTTATTCTCTAACGAAATGATGAACCGATTTCCAGAAGTCGACAACATCTTATTCTTCGATGAGACTCATTTCCACCTTACTGGTCATGTCAATAATCAAAATTGTCGCTACTGGTGTGGAGAAAAGACTAAAAAGAAACATGAAAGGCCTCTGCATAGCCCGAAGATCACAGTTTGAGTTGCAATATCGGCATGTTTTTTTTCGAAGACCACCAAGGTCGCGCATTAACGGTGAATTCTCAACTTTATGTCGACATGCTTCAAACCTGGTCGTCTGAAATTGTGTGAGCATCTAAATGTGGATGGATGTCTAAATTCAAGGATTTCGTCCATATTCGTAAGGAAACTAAAAAATACAAATTCTGTAGGGCTAGATAATATTCCTTCAGTTGTACTGAAGAAGTCTATCAACTCATTAATAATACCGTTAATATATCTAGTGAATTAGTCTCTGGAAACTAATATTTTTCCGAGGGCATTAAAAACATCAAAAGTAATTCCTGTCTTCAAGAGAGGTGACCGGCTCTCCCTCTCCAACTATAGACCAATAGTTGTTCTACCTACGTTATCTAAACTGTTGGAGCGTATAGTGTATGAGCAGATCATGTCCTTTCTTGTGCGCTTTAATATATTGAAATCATCACAGCACGGGTTTCGAAGTGGTCGATCTACACATTCAGCAATCTGTGAATTTTTAAACAAGATATATGAAAACATAAACGATAATTGCAAATGTGTTGGTCTGTTTATTGATCTAAGTAAGGCTTTCGATCTGGTGGATCACGCAATACTGCTGGACAAACTTCATCACTATGGCTTGAGGGGTCGGGTGAGAGAGTGGTTGCAATCTTACTTGTTTGACCGACACCAAGTTGTACAGATTGATGAAGCAACATCTGAAAGATTAAGGATTATTTCTGGAGTGCCCCAAGGATCTGTTTTGGGTCCACTATTATTTTTAATTTTTGTTAATGATCTGCCAGATGTTTGCAGTAGCGGAAATATGGTAATGTTTGCTGATGATAGCAGCTATTTAACAGGAAATAGAAACATGCAGGGAGCCATTGAAACGGTACAGGAAATGCTCAATAAATTTTATAGTTGGTTTACGAATAATAAGTTATCCCTTAACGTGGACAAAACCAGTTTTATTGATTTTACTCCTCGAACACACACTATAACGGAGTCATATGTACTAAAAATTAACGGTAAGTCTGTACAGCAAACATCCTGTACTAGATTTCTGGGTGTTCATCTCGATAACAGACTTTGCTGGGATGAACACATATCTGAACTATGCAAGACATTTGCTACTGTCTCATATGCTGTTTATAGGTTGAAACGGGTTGGTACCACGGATATTGTGCATTCATATTACTATGCAGAGTTTTACAGTCGGGCTAGGTACGGTTTGATATTTTGGGGTGGGTCGCCTCATCTGATGCGTGTTTTCAAAATACAAAAAAAGATAATTCGAATGATGGGTGGGGTGTCACTACTGGCAACATGTCGACCAATTTTTAAACAATGCAGGATTTTGACTCTACCATCACTATATATTTTGGAGATTGTCATCTTTGTTAGGCGAAATTTTGTAGCATTCGTAAAAAAAAGTGATTTTCATCACTATGACACACGAGGCTCTGATGAACTTGTTTTACCAATACATTCATGTAAGATAGTTGAACATAATGTTTACTATAGGGGTGTGAAGCTGTATAATAAGTTGCCACAACGATTTAAGCATGTTCAGAATGACAACGAATTTAAAAAATTAGTCCGCGAATTTCTTATAAGTCAAAGTTTTTATAGTTTAGAAGAATATATGTCGTATCAATAATTAGATTCAATGCTTATTTATGTATACAATGTTTATTTGTGCAAGATTATCATTTCATTTATTATTTCTGAGGTCGTGTCACTGAACATTCTGTCAATTCTGTCAGTCCGACTTAATCACGGATATTTTAATTGTTGTGGGGATTAAATAAATACTTTATTAAATTATTAAATTATATACCTTATCAAGAATAAAATATTTATATGTAGGTTTAAATGTTATATATTCTTTGTATGCACAGAAGTGTGGCAATGTGCATGCTCTTGTTTTGACTTGATCCATGCATATTTGTATTGTCTTGCTTATTGATGCTTCGCACTGCCTCACCCAGAAATAGAACAGGCGTGCATTCATCACGTTAACATTATATATTTGACTGAAGTAGCCGATACTTGATGAAAATTCATTGTAAATAAAAGAACTAAGACATGTCTAAATTTCCACTTTATTAGAAAATAGTTATTCAATAAGAGTGTCAGAACTTTGAAACGTAATAGCGGCAACACTGTTTGGAAACACTATGGAAAGACACGATTCAACAGCGTAGCAATTGGAAGGTAATCCCCACCTCGGGGAAAAAATAATCTTTTGCCGTCGAAGCAAATTTCTGAGTTAATGGGTGTGTGAACAGGCATAAATGCAGGATTTTGGTCATTTAAAATCCACAAGTGATTCAGTAGTTATCTCTGCATCCTCAGAAAGTCTTTATTGGGTGCGGTTGTTGGGCTGAAGGAGTGATAAGACCTTGTTTATTTTTAAGACGATGATGACAATCGTGTTACTGTGTATGGTGGACGTTATTGGAATATGCTAACAGAATATCTTTGGCCTTAATTGATAAATGTGATGTGAATATAAATGATGTTTTCTTTCAACAGGATGGTGGAACTTGTCACACATCATGTTACTGGAAGAGAGATTACTATTAGCACTTAGGAGGCAATAATGTCACGCCAGTCGCCGAAGAGTGGAGGGTTTTTTAGGGATTGAGTTTTATTCTCCATTTAGAAAACCATTTAAGGGCGGTTTTGTAAAGCCTTCTTTAATTAGACGGATTGGACAACCTTGCCAAACAGTGATTTTGCAGCCAAACACAGCCACACAACCTTGCTTCATTTAGGACATAATGGCAATGGCTCGATAAACTTTCTTGTATTTTTTGCAGTTCATATAATACATAAAATCAAACTGCGCCTTATCGCTAAAGATAAACATTTTTTTCGATCAATTCCATAGTAAAGTCAAACAAATTGTATACGCTGATTCGTATTGCACGAGTTCATAAGTTTTTTAACATTTTATATGTGAAAACAAGAACCGTCTGTCAACAAAATTGTAACATATCGAAAACAGAATATTAATTGTTTATGAAATAACAATTTTGACCGGGAATAAAGTTTGGAATATCCAAAAGTTTCTTAAAAGGGCAAAAAAACGTTCAATATTTTGTACTGTATCCATTATTACCTGTGACAGTCTGCAACCGTCTAGGCATTGATTAGAATTTTTGCTGTTATATATCTCTTGATATACCAGGTGTGACAGTTAACAATTCTTAATTTTTTTCGGAGATGACGCTGGAAACTAGGGTTGGTTCACAATCTAATTTCTTGTCCTTTTGGTTGCTATGACACTTCCTCCAAAACCCCATTGGTGTTAAAAAAAAATTCGAGTTAGCGTCATATTTTTTTCGTGTGGTAAACATTTCAAGTTTCGAGCCAAATAAAGAGAATATGCGGTGTGTACTGCTTTTCTTTTCAATCAAAAGAAAAATCCGAGTGAAAGCCGTCGTATAGTTGTGGAAATTGACTGTAAGAATGTCCCAACGTTTGTGGGCGTTGATTTAAACGATTCAAAAGTGGTGATTTCGATTTGAAAGAAAAAGAACGCTCAGGTCAACCGAAATAAAATAAGATGCCGAATTGCCAAACTTAACAACATATGGCAGAGAGGTTAAATGTTGGTCGCCGAACCATTTGTGATCATCTGCATGACATGGGAAAGATTCTTCTGAAAGAAAAGCAGGCAGAAAAGTGGATATATTTTGAAAACCCAAAACGCAGAAAATCATGGACTGACCCAAAACAACCATCAACAGCGACTGTGAGACCGAATCGCTTTGGAAAGAAGAAAATGCTGTGCTGCATCAGAAGGATGTCGTGTGCCATGCACAATTTGATCCATGTATTGATCGAAAAGCGACCGGAATGGGCTACAAGACACGGAAAAGCGATTTTGCAGCACGATAAGGCCCCATCACACACAGCGAAAGCGGTCAGACACACCATTTCTGTACTTGGCTGAGAACTCTTGCCCCACCCGCCGTACTCACCAATTTTGGCTCCATCCAACAACCACTTGTTTTCATCAATGTCTCACGCACTTTCCATGGATCACTTCAACAATTACGGAGATGTCGAAAAATGACTTGAGGACTGGATCATCTCAAAAGATGTAACTAGAGATATCGCATTCTTTGAATAAACAACCATTTCATACATTTCTCCCAAATTAATCGTGTTTTTTTTTTAGAAAAAATTAAGAATCATTAACCGCCACACCTGGTATATTAGTTCTTTTTGAGTGTACTAAGCTTTTTAAAGAATTTATATTTGAACATTTGGGTCCGTAACAATTGTTTTCGTGACCCAGATTTTTCTAGTGCATTCTGAAAATGTACAACTTCGAGAAACGATCAAATTTTGGGCACAGTGCGATGGAAATGTTTGCAAAACTTCAAGGACACAGGTTTTCAAGTAGTTTAAAACATTCTCAGAAGGCGATACTCGATTGAAGATGAACCACGCAGCGGAAGGCTTTCAACTGTAAGAAATAATGAAAATCCTGAGTGATCGAGGAAGAGTTGAATTTGTCTCACACAACCGTTCATCAGATTTTGGCGAATTGGGAATGAGAAAACCGCGCAAAAATAGTGTCGAAAAATCTTTTGCAGGATCAAAAGGACAGCAGGAGGAAAAATGTCTTCACTTTTTCGGGCAGATTTAAAATGACTCACATACTCTGGAAGGTGTCATTATTGGTGGCTAAACTTGGATTTTTGAATTCGATCCGGAACGAAGCGCCAGAACCAGTAAAAAAAACAGAATTAGCAAATTAAAGAGCAAACGGCATGATGATTTGCTTTTGCTGAGAGCCAGGGACTCGTTCATATGTAATTTGTGCCTCAAGGCTAAATGATAAACCAACATTTTTACCGAAAAGTTCTTGAAAGACTTAAGAAACGGGTCACTCGTGGAAGACCGAGCACCAAGAACATCTGGATGTTCTATTACGACAATGCTGTTTGCCATGTTAACAAGTTTTTGGTAATAATTACAAAGTTAAAGCAAAAACATTGCCCCGTTATTCACTAGTCTTCAATCCTTATGACTTTATCATTTTCGCAAGATTGAAAAGTCACCTCAAAGGACGCAATTTTGGGACATTGTAGAATATTGAAAAGTTCGTAATCGACTAAAAAAATTCTGTTCACGAATCGAATTGTTATAGACCATTAAGTGACTCTGGAGAGTCCAAATGCTGAAGTACTGAAGATGCATTAGATGTTGGCCTGTCGCCCTTCCAAGGGAAAGCTAACGGTGTTGCTGCACACTTCGTAGGTAAAGTTATTATTAAAGATAAATTAAAAAATTTATTATTGGAGTTATTTCCAAATTCTTTGTAACTGATATACGAGTATCAAAAGCACCACTGTTACTAAAAATTTGTAATTATCCAGGTTTGAGATATCTGCTAAAATCAAAGCATTTTTATCAGCCATGTAAAGTTTTTACAGCACCATAAAAACTTCAAATATGTTTATAAGTCTTTTATTTTCTTTATTGCTAACATTAACTGTATTGCGGCATTTAAAAACCCTATTATACCATATAGTATAGTGCATATAGTTTTAGTACGATATGGTAAATAAGGTTATAACTAATATACCAGGGTTATTTCAAGAGTTTCCGATATTATAAAGAAAATAGAAAAAGTCCTTTTAAAACCCTATTAAACTTGTATTTCTTATACAGGGTGACACAGAATAACGGGAATTTTTTAAATGCGTAGTGGCAGACAAGAGCAGGTGGGAGCGCTGTGGGACAGTGATCTTGAGCAAGTAAACACTGCCATCTTAGTAACCATGTATCAGTGGAACGGGCAACAGCGTGCGTTAGCAATAAAAAATGTTTTATACAAACAGTGATAGTTTGGAAGCTGCGCAGAGAGAGTTCCGACGTTGTTACAATTTAAGACGTCATGGTGCCGTCCCATCAAAACACGCGATAAAAAGCTGGATTTAATAACTTTGAAGAGACTGATGCCTTACAGCCCACATAGTTCAATTTGTACGCAAGCAGCTGCGGTTGAAATATCCCGGGAGAGTGTTAGCAGAATTCTTCATTTAGATTTGAAATTTCATCCAAGCTGCATATAGTGCAACAACTGAAGGAAAACGATTACCAGTTGCGATTAGAATTCTGTCCACAAATGATAACAAATATAAACAATGACGATGAATTTCTAAGCAAGTTGTGGAGGATGTCAGATGAGGCCCATTTTCATCTCGCAGGTTACTTGAATAAGCAGAACTACCGTTACTGGACAGACAAAAATCCTAATGAAGTTCATGAGCGTCCTATACACGCTAGTAAGGCGACAGTATGGCGTGCTGTTTACATGGAATTATCGGACCTTATTTTTTTGAAAATGAACAGGGGATCGCAGTAACTGTTAGCGCAGATCGTTACGTGGAGATGTTACAATCTTTCGTTACACCTGAATTGAAAAATTTTCCACACATTCAAGAAACTTGGTTTCAACAGGATGGAGCAATATCATACACGGCACGGCAATCAATGGAAGCTGTGAAATAATTATTCGGTAACCGTGTGATCTCAAGATTCGGTAACGTTCCCTGGCCCCCTAGATCACCAGATTTGTCGGTTTGTGATGGCTTTTTCTTTTGGGGCTATCTCGAGAGTAAAGAGTACACGACTCGACCAACAACTCTGGATGAGTTAAAACAGAGAATTCAGGATGATATTTACATTATCCTAGCTGAGATGTTGCAACGGTCAATAAGGAATCTCAACAACAGATTTCAAGAATGCATTCGTATAGGAGGACGGCATCTAAAGAACGTAATTTTTAAAAAATGATAAATTCCATTAATGTTTCTTAAATGGCAAATTTTAAGGTTTCAATTACTATGAATAAAATGTTTTAACACTGGCATAACTGGATATGGCTTCCAGGGATGAACAGTAAATGAGAACAGGTAAAAGTGCGCCAAAGAAAATGAACATGTTCCATCTTCAGGAAAATTTCTGGGTACGGTTTTCCGAGAGTCCCGTGGTATGGTGTCATAAGCTACCTAGCCAAATACTCGATCATCAGCGGGGAATATTACGCTTCATCACTGGATCAAGTGAGGGGTTTTCCACTACTATAATACGCCTGTACACACGCTTCGGGTTGTTACTGCATTCCATGACATACGTTTTGAAGTACTTCTACATACACCATATTTGGCAGATTTAGCTCGTAGTGACTACCTCCTGTTCCCAAACTTGAAGAACTGGATCACTGGATAATGATTCACTTCAAACGATAAGGTCAGAGCTGACGCGACCGCTTATCTTGCATAGATGAATATGCCGCACTATACTGGGGGTATTAAAAAGTTGGAGCATTCTTGGTTTTAATGTATTGAATTGCACGGTGACTACTATTTTTTTTCTATTCTGAAACTCCTGATGATGTTAACATGGTGTTTTCATTGTCAGGTTGAGAACTTTTCGAATGACATGCCTGTATATAGAAATAAATAAAAAAAACTAAATAATCACACAAATAAAAATTCTGTAAGTACTATTTGAAACAGTTATTCCATGTTAACATAATAGTAATAAAGTCATAAACATTTATCTTATAACAGGCAAAATAATAAAAAGATACTAATGAGTTATACGATAGAGTATGTGGATGTGAAAAAAAAAATTATTATAAAATAACTTTGGAGATGTAAAGTCAAATATTATTTATCGAAAAACCACAAACCATAGTACCGCTACAATATAAATATTTAAATTATATAAGCTGGAACAGATTGCATCAATGTAATATTTATACTGTCATTTAAAAATCGAAACCCCACCACAAATTGTTAATAAAAGTTAATATTAAATATCTCTATAAAATTTATAAAGTTATTACTCAGTTAAACTGAGTTAATTAATGGGACAAATAGTTTTATTGTTTGTTCAAAATACTCCCCTTTTCCATCAATGTAAACAAATTGCCTCTGGATTACAATATTGTAAATACTTTTCATTAACTTTGGATAAAAGCTGTGACATCACAGACAATGCGCAGTTAAGCATATTTGTGCGTTACACGAACGATAATTTTGATATTGTGGAAGAATTTCTTGATTAGCCTAACTAGTTTTAACTTCAGGTGAGGACATTTTTAAAGAACTTAAGAATGTAATTGAAGTAAACAAAGTAGAGTGGACAACATTTGATAGTGTTTGCACAGATTGCCTTGCATGGTTGGCAGAATAAAAGGTTTGATACATTGCAAAATTATTTGGGAAGAAAAGTTGTTAAGTATCATTGTATTATCCATCAAGCTCTTTGTGCCAAGGACTTAAACCGGTCTTCTGTTGTTGACCCTGTAGCGCACTGTATAAAATACGAGCTCGAGCTCTGAATCGACGACGATTTCGTGAGTTTTTCCCGGAAGAAACGGAAGAGTATAGCGAGTTACTCCTACATTGTAGTGTGCGCTAACTTTCCAAAGCAAGTGCACTCGCGAGATTTTGGAATTTAGGGGATTTTGTCCAGTGAGTGCTTGCTATTCAAGAATGAAGATTCGCTATGGGATTTGGCTTTTCTCACCGATATTATGAGACATTTAAATAATTTATTTAAAATTACAGGGAAAATATTGTATTTTTCCTACCCTAGTTGGCCGTATATGTTCTTTTGTGAACAAACTTTTGCTTTTTTGTCTGAATTTTGAAGAAAAATATTAATACATTTCACATTAATGCAGGAACTAGCTAGCAAAGTCAATAATGCTCCGATCTATGATAGATTTAAAAATTTAATATCCATTTTGCAGGATTCATTGGGTGCTAGGTTTGATAATTTTTAAGATGACAAAAAATGCTGATCTTTTTTACAATTTCTCTGTGAGACGTTGTTACTCACGTGAAATTCAAATCAAAATTATTGACCTACAGCACCATACTACACTGGAAAGCGAATATAAGGTACTTATTTCAATTGCATGTGATCCAAATTATATTGAATTTTGAACACCAAGCAATGTTCAAAATTTAGACGATCTGGCTGTCAGATATTGTTGTAGGTTTGGATCAACATGTTTTCTGATATGAACATAATAAAGTCAAAATATCGTTCAAAATTTACCGATATGCACCTAAAACGCATAATTTCGTTAGCATCTTCAAGAATTAATCCTAATATAGATGACTTGGTAAAAAAAAGTACAAATTAAAAAGCCACATTAATTAAGTAGTGCCTATTTAATAATCCTTTAGAATAAAATGTTTCAAGTTATTCATTTTAATTTTATACATAACCTAACTGACTGAACCTTTAAACATGTTTATTAACAATAAAACCTAAGTTTGTACTTTTGTTTTATTTATTATATTATATTTTAAATCTCCATTACTCAGACTTTTCATGAAAAATTGTGCTATTTGCGCAAAAATCCCATGATCAGCCCATAAATAACATTTTTATATTTTTTAGTATGTTGGAAAAGTTGGAAGTGGCACGCATAATTTTTTTTTTTTAGATAGATGCACTCTTCCTAAAAAGGTTGGCCACCACTAGTCTATACCAATAAATCAGGAACGATTGATGCCTTGGAAGCCACAAATACAGACATAAGACTCCAATTGCTTCAAAAAGTGGTCGGAAATTGGATTGACAGAATGCGCTTTGTCAGATGTAGCTGCAGCGGACGTTTATCCGATATTGTTTTTCCCTTATAAATGGTCACGTTGAGGGGATGACTGAGTGGGCAAAAATTTGGATCATTCCCATTACAGATTCCCCACCATCGTCATCTTAAGATATGAATACTAACAAAAATATAAGCGACCATAGTCAGTCTATGGGTATACGCCACCCAGTGCTGTGTGCTTTGTGTCAGTGTTTTGTCAATTTATTTAAATAACCTTTTTGCACAAATAGTGTTTTTTTTATCTTGACACAGTTCGCGGTAAGTAAATCATAAATATTATATATTCTATAGTATTTTTATTGAAAACTTTTATTTTTGGTTTTTTTAACATTTATTTATCGGTTTCTTTCATTTTCTATTTAGCTCAAAATGAACACGCCTTCTCGTACTCGCTGTGCGTCTGAAGTAGAAGCGTTATATTAGGCAGCTGATATTTTCGACGACAAAGAAAGTGAAAGCGAGACCGAATCGGTTTTTGAAGAGCATCATAACGAGACTGATTTATTATTATTATTTTAAATTATTATTTCAAAACCAGTGAACTTTACCTAACTAAATTAACATATTTTTTAAAATAAAGCTTAATTATGTAATACGTATCTGAAAGTATATTAAGTCCCCTTTTAAATGCCGTTGGAATAAAGTTTTTATTTATTAATTTCGCCTAGATATGATAGTTTGAATAAAACATCTCATTTTAACAGTTTTTTTGCTGATTTTTTCGCTGGTATTAGGCATACTACTATTTTTTGGAACATTCTATAGATATAGTATTTTTCTATAGTGATTGAGGTTTAAATTAAAAAACAATTATTAAAATTGGATAATTGGATAATTTAATCAAAATATATTAATAACCAAAGACATGACATTGGCTCATGAATCGGGAATCCGCGAAGTGCTTCTCTTGAAGGTTAATTTGGTTGATGTTTTATTTGAATTTAAAGTCGGGTGACTCGAAAAAAATCACTCTATATTTTTTTCCCATAAAAAATCGGAATTTTATTAACCGTATTTCAAAAAATATATATTTTTTACTTTAACCCTGGTATAATTTTGATGAAAATCATTTCTAGCTTGTTTTGATATAATGTTATAAAACTTATTGGAGTTAAAGTCAACAAAATTGAGAAAAATTGGTTTGTTCAAATATTTTCCAACCCGCTGTATTTGAGTAATGTCTGAATGATTTCAAGTATACAAAGATACGCTTAAATGTATCGCTTCTCGCAAATAAAGTTCTTTGATAAGGCGATAAAACAACTTTTCTAGTTTTTATTATTAGAACACCAAAACTGGCTAAGGCGTCTTTCACATTGCCGGCGAAACCGATTTCGCTTTAGAAACAAACACATGCATTTGCATATATCTATTCACACTGAACCGGTCCATCTCGCTCGGTGCGGCTCGACGTCGCCCAGCGACGTGTCTTTTACAATACCGATAGAGCCGGGCGAAGCTGAGCGAGTCCGATTTTGCTATAGAAACAAACGCGTGAAACAGCATGTAGCTATTCACATTAAGGTCGGACGAGTTCGGGCCGGGTCGACCCAGACCAAGCCGTGCGAGTTGAAACCAACTTGTTTAGTCGGACGACTTTTTCGGCGGCCACCACACCAGCGAAGTGTCTTTCGCACTACCGGTAGAGCCTGGCGAAGCTGAG
Source organism: Cosmopolites sordidus (assembly GCA_031761425.1). NCBI lineage: Eukaryota > Metazoa > Arthropoda > Insecta > Coleoptera > Curculionidae > Cosmopolites > Cosmopolites sordidus. The sequence continues at coordinate 153,330 of JARFXV010001212.1, forward strand.
CGAGTCCGATTTTGCTCTAGAAACAAACGCGTGAAACAGCATGTAGCAATTCACACTGAAGGCCGGACGAGTTCGGGCCGGGCCGACCCAGACCAAGCCGTGCGAGTTGAAACAAACTTGTTTAATCGAACGGTGTTTTCGGCGGCCGATCCCCCAACAGTTTTGAGGCCGATCGTCCGCCATTGGTTGAGTTTGCGCAATAGTCTGCTCGTTCGGTGTTGTTTTTTTTTAAATAGATGCAGAAACATTATTTTTGCAGTCCCACAAGAAATACTACAATCAAGATATTTAAAATTAAATCTGTAAATCCAGTTAATACCATTATGTTAACCATAGTAATACTATTAACAATAACATTATAAGAATAACTGATGTGGAATTAAATATTCATTTTCTGTTATTATAAAAATATTCAGTGAAGGCATATCTTATTATTTTAGCTCTCTGGCTATATCTGGTATTTGCTCGCGAATATCCTGTTGTTTGAAGTTCTTTGGCTCCGATTATGCTCTGATAAAATAGTTGATTCATCATCACCACTTCCTTCAGTAATATTTTGTAATTTTTAAGTTTTGTTTCAATGGACTAATGTAAAATTCTCCATTTATTGGTTAGGATTCCGAATGAGCACAACTCTTCTGGCTCTTCACAAGTAAAAATTAAATACAGTTTGTGATTCGGCCAGCTCTCTTCTAGAATTGGAATAACCCTGACAGTCTTAAAGTTCTGTCAACAAAAAAATTATCACTAATTAATCTCTGGCGTAAGGGCCGGTTATATAATGCTAAATAGCTTATACCTGGTATATTCTTGCATTGTAGAACCGGCCTTAAATCTCATTCTTCTACCGGAACCTTCGGGGTGAAACACTAAACTCGAGAAATTCAGCAACAAACACCAAATCATTTTATTTAAATGCTCAGCGCACGTTTTACGATGATTTAATCATATTAAATCATCTCCTGATAATGCTAACGTGGTTAGCGAAACGCGCGTTGAGAAGATATTCGGGTGTAGTGCTTAAGATTGATGACATTTGGTTGTTTTTGCGTATTAAAGTTATTTATTGTCACTGAAGCCCATTTGACTCTTTTATTAGAAAGTATATCTAGATGAATAACAGAATGTATTTAGAAAAAAACATTTCTAATACAATTTATCTTTGTGAGAAAGAAAACTACCAAATAATTACAAAAATAAAAACTTCATAGGCATAAGTTAGGCCACAAATTATGTGTTACATTTAATATATTTATTGCCTCCTGTAAAAATTAAATATAAAGCAAATTTAAGTTTTACTTCATTGTTCTCGTAAGTCACATAAAACATTATCTACATATTAAATTATTCTAAAGCAAATAAATATAATTGTGAACCGAAAATAATGTTTTTTTCGTAAATTCAAATAAAATGTTTTTTTATTCTTCAGTAGTATAACCTTTTAATATACGAGGGTAGAGTGAAAAGTTGGGTGATTTTTAAATGAAATAATGTTTTATTGATCGAAAATCTATTTATATTTCAGCGTAATGACCCTACGTTGAAAAATTAATCGAATTAAGTCTCCTTTTAACTCAATACACTTTGCCTAACGATTTTCCAACTTTTTTGTACTTTCCAAAAAGTACATGTCGAACTCAAATAATAAAAATTAAAAGGACAGTACTTCTGTGCAAAGATAACATAGAACAAAACATCTGAGACTTTTAAACAATTTAATTTGTCAATATAATCTAAAACTTTACTGTGCACATTTTATGTTTTGGTGAGTAAGAAAATCTTTTCCTTATCCTGTGTAGTTGCTCATTTACAGCAGCCATTAGATCTTCACCAATAGAAAAATGACACTCTTTTAAAGTCTCAAGTATTTGTATTGACTAGGAAACTTTTATTTATTAAATCATATTAAAAACCTACAATCGAAACTGCACAATTTTTTTTAAGGTACTGGATGCAGAAGAAAACAATTTTAATGAAACTTTTCATTACTACTGTACATGAAATGATCTCTTTAAGCCTTTATATTTGCTGTTAATATGGCATACACATGTTTTTTCCACCTGTATTTATTTAACTTATTACCGCTTTAGCATAGGTTCATTACCCTTCCTTCCTGTATTAAATCATACATTAAAAAAAAAAATCTTGCTTAAAACGTTACAAAAAAAACCTATTTTTACATGTTTAGACACCATAAAAATTACTCAATAGGACTTCACTTCTTTTTTATATATATTTTAAATATTTTTTGCTGCTATCTTATTATGCTTTCATAGGTAAATAAGTCTTATTTTGATGTATTATAATAGAGAACTTTTAATTTTAAAAATGGTAAACAAGAGTTAATATTTAATGTTTGTTCTGATGTTATTAAATTATTTTTATAAATAAAAATTTTCCATTTATTTATAGAATATTTAAGCTCTTACCTGACTAACAAATATTGGGAATTTATTTGGATTAGGTCTATATCTCAACAACTCGTCTAAACACCTTGAAACGGTGACCCTATTACAAGCTATCACTAACACTGGTAATTGGACATTTTGAAATTCAGATTGCTCTGTCTTTTCATTGAATGATTTTCCTCTTTTCTTTCCCTGTTTCTTCACTTCCAAAAAGGTTCGAACTTCACTTATAATGGCGTTATTTAATTTAAACTGCTCCTGTATGCCCTGTTCCAGTTGATTTAAATTATTATTAAATACTTTATACTGTTCACCAAAACTATTCGAGATAAATATAAAAATAACTGTCGACCAGACCAACAATATTATTCCTACTATTAAATTAGGACGTTTCAGGCGCATGATACCATTAATAAAATGATTTATCGTTTACTGTAAGCCTGAAAAAAGAATATATTAATTTATTACAAGGAATTATTAAATTTTAAATATTCTCATCATTACTCACGTAAGCTTTCATGTTAATTCTGTATTAAATAAGCTTCTATATCTTAAGCATATCGGGTTTTTACATAAAAACCGTTATCTTAAAAATTGTATAAAAATTAATATCTCCGGAAAGATACATACAACTGCATATCAATCAAAAACTGAAGTGAAATAATATAGAAAAATGTTGCGAAGATAGGCAGGAATATTCTTCTTCTTTAATTAAAATATTTGCCATAAAAAATGTGTAACAAATCGATATCTAGAAAAAATACGTTAATATTTATACACCTAAAATATTATTTTCAAACTACATTTTTTAAATTACAATTGGCTGAAATTCGGTGATTTGTCGGTGTCTTATTAGTTGCATAACAAATTATTAATACTTAATAAAACAGTATTAATTTCGCGATTAATAATTTTAAATACTTAACCATTATTATCATCAAACTTATTTTTAAATATATAAATGTTATAAAATACACATTTTGTTACATATAAAAAGAAGATATTGTTTGGTTATGTTTCTTAATGTTTATATGTCAGTGGTTTCTATATTAAAGGATTTGTTTGGGGGTATTCAAACAAATAATAAATATGCAGCAAAGAGAAGAAAAACAATTAGAATCGTCTTTCGAATCTATTATTCAAAGAGTAAATGATCTTAAGGCCTCGTTAGCGTCGATGATATTTAAAATTGAAAATGAATATGAGACTTTGAATTGGCCAAAATTCCTAGACAATTATGCTCTTGTATCAGGGCAGGTAATAAGAAAAAAAGTTAATTTTATAGAAGATATTAACCGGAATGTTTCTAGCTAATTTCTCTATCAAAAGTTCTTAGTCATGACAAATGCACAAATCTTAGAAATCTTACTGTTTTACCATTACTGCTTTCGCCGGAGAGAGATGAACAACTAGTTCAAATGACTGAAGGGAGAATAACCACGTTTTCGCATGATCTAGTGCCGGATTATTTAAGAACAAAATTAGAACCATTAGCAGAACAAAAGATGATCCAATTAGAGCTCAAAGCACAAAATTTACAATATGATAATGCACAGGTATGTTAACTAATTTCTACTTTGTATCATATCCTTTTTTGGCTAATTCTTTCAGAAACAAATAGCTGCTTATCAAAAGGTCGTTTCACATGTGTGGGATATTGTGAGTAAGGCTAGAGAAGAATGGGAAGTGGAAGCATCATCTAGAGGAAGCACTCAGCAGAATTCAAGTGTTGCAGACACTCATTTATTGGTGGCTGCAGTGGGAATGGGTAAAAATCTGAAAATGGGAACAAACCCTAATGGACAACCCAATCCTACCTCAGGAGGTATGATGGTTGCTCCACAAGGTAGACCAGGTGGACCTCCAGGTCAAGGCCCTATTCCTCCAAGTACTCAGGCCATGTCAATGAACAAAGCACCTTCAGCAATTAAAACCAATATTAAAAGCGCAGCACAGATGCATCCTTATGGACGTTGATTTAATGTGTATTATTTGTAATTTATGTGATAATAAATATATTACTCTGAACTGTATTTTTGGTCTGCTTCTCTTTCTGTTACCCCCAATTAGTTCATTTCATGATTCTCCTTAGTATTCGGCAGTTTCATCATGTGTCCTGTCCATCTGAGTTGTTGAACCTTCACAGCCTACAGTTTCAAGTAGATCTTCCAATTTTCACTATTATTCATAGCACCAAAAATTCCTCCGAATATAGGGATATTCAACTACTGCAAACATCTCTTCCATTTTCCTTCTGAAGATTCACATCTCACAGCCATAAGTGACTACTGGCCCAATGAGTGTTGTACATATCTTTACTTTCATGTTCCTTTATAAGTTTAGATCTTAGGGCAGATTACAGAGAATAAATAGGTTTGTTGTTTTCTGTAATACAATTTCTAATATCTGTGTCCCAGATACGTAAATTCTTTCACAACTTCAATGTCGTTCAACTCAACAATTTTTTTATGTCAAAAAAAAACACATGCATGTATATATTTTGAATATATTTATAAAACTATTTCAAACATAATTCTACATTTTAACAGTGAACAAAAATATTCTCATAACAATGAAATACCTAAAAAAAAGGTTCTGAAAGATCAAGTCATTAAGAAAATAAAAGTTTTTCTTAAACACGCTGATACAATCATTAAATAGAGATTTCGTGTAGAAATGCTAGCTGATTTGAAATCAAATTCTATGGTTACAAATGAATTTCTAAATTCTATTTATACAGGATTATGTTTTACTTGTTTTTTTTTTAAGAATCTTGATTAGTAAGAATGAAATTGTTTTGTTGAAAGTAATTAAGTTTTTTATTATCGTTTTATTTTAAACGTGCTTATTTATATGAAAGAAACACTAATAAAGATTCTTGTTTCTTAAGAATTAGTGGAACTATAAAACAAAAAACGTATAAGTACTGTGAAAAGGAAACAGATTATGGAATAATGATTATGAACAAAAAAAACAACAACATAACTTAAATTTTGATCACAATAAATAATACCTAAGAATCATATAATAATAAATATTAATTCATAAAATAACATACGTTTCTTTTTGCTTAATATCTCTAAATTCTCTTTTTGTGTATTATTGAGAATGTATCTAAGTTTTATTTAGATAAAACTGCTTCTTTTAATAATAAAATATAAAACGTATAACATTAAGATATAATACTTACGTATATGTCGTCTAAAACAACAAATAAAACGGTTTATTTTTTAAATATTTATATATATATATATATTGCCGCTAAAGTTACCTTGAAGGAATACGTCCAAAATTTATTATATTTTTAAATAAAAGGTTTGTTCCAACACGCATCGAAACTGATGCGAGCATGCGCATTGGAGTTTTAAACCCTTGATAATAATGCGCATGCTCGCACCAGTTTAGACGCGCGTGGGAACAAACCTAAAACAAATAGAACTTGACTTGAATCCCTCTCTTTTCATTTAAAAATGATAAAAAAATAAGGAGGGAGTAACAACAAAATAATATGTTAGTTGATCCTTTATCGATCAGAATCAATCAGAAAGAAATTAAACCCATTTTTTGGACGCTATGGGTTCTTCGGATTGATTTTTTTCTAACATTCGGTATCATTGTTTTTTCAACCTGCCATGAATATTAAAAAAAAGCTTGTCCTCTAAATAGTGGCAAGAAATCTATACATTTTTAATAGTTATTTCTTTTTGTTCCCCCTATATACAGTAAATCTTACTTATCAGGCGGTATAGATGTTACGTTTCTTTTTTTAATTATTTTGATATAAAAATCTGTCTATAAACAAATGAGATCAACAAATAAAAATAAAATGCCTAAACATACAAACTTAAGCTAAACATTTGTGAAATGAATTAAAAAGGTCACTGGAAATTCTCTAAATTAAACGTCCAGTTTGTAATAATTTTGTACTTAAACGAAACGTGTGAAAAACGTAACATGATACTCATCCTTCAACCAGAATCTTAATACTACAAAAAATAAATGTAAAATACCGACCAACATTGCAGGGCTTTATATAAATTAATATATATTTTGTTAAGGATGCAATCAAATATTTTTTTTAGTTTCGAGAAAATTATGATGAAAATTATATTGATATACACTGCTTCTAAAGTTTAAGATCTGTACTATATACTTGACAGGTGTGTTCGTGTAGAATATGGCTAACCCAATTTTTTGCGTACTTGTACATTATTCTTCAATATTATTCATCTCTTGTATAAATGGATTTACTAAACAAAAAAGCCTCTTTCAGTTTGTTTACAACACAGATTAATACCTGAAATGTTTAGAAATATTAATTATACGGTAGGATAAAATAATAAGACACTTCTCATTTATTTTGTAAATACAACCTGTTTATCTTTCTGCCAAAATACAAGGCATGAATAATTTGGAACAAATGTCTCGATTTCCCACACCCTAAAAAAAGGGTCTGCCTCAAGGAATCTGGGGGAGGCAAATCCGCACAGGAAATTGAAAAAAAAACGCAAGAAGGAAGAGCAATATCACAACAGCAACATACTGTCGATCAATCATATCAGATGCACAACTCTCGATCTGGAAAATGGTAAATCGTGTGCGAGGTCTTTGGGTTGAGTGAAGTTAGAAGACATGTGAAGTGAAGTTAGGAGACATGGAAAACATGGATCTCGTATTGCAATGGACATAATAAGGAGGGATGCAAAGAGATAATAAAGCCCATCCAACATTATAATGCTGTCTCAGATAGAGTAGCGTACCTAATCCTGAAACTATCAAAGTACTGCTGAGTCAAAATAATCCAGATATATTCATCAATATCAACACATGAAGATGAAACAGTAAAACTTCTATATGAAGACATTGGACAAGTCCTGGAAAAAGATAGATGTGACCATGACTTAGTGATTGGTGAGCTTGAAAAAAAAACTCTCAGAAGATGAACACTACATAGGGAGACATGGCCTAAGAGAAAGAGAGAAATTTAAAGAGCACATGCCACAAAACATTCTAAAAAATCAACGACTGCATGCAATGAAGACCTTTTTTACAAATAACCTCAGAGAAAAAGGGAATTTTGTCCTGATTGTAACATTCGAAATAAGATCGACTACGTGCCCCCATCCACTAAAGTAATCGTAAATTATGTTTCTATTCTCAACTCTTTCAGTACTGTACTGAAAGAGCTAAATTATCTATATGGAAATCGAGAATCGACAGAAAAACTTGAACTGAAAAAAGTCAAAAATTAAAAATGACAATTTTTAAAAATTTCTTTTAATAAATAACTACCAATAAAACATTGTAACGTTAATTAACAGGATGTGATAAATTCTTGCAAGACAGTGTATATAAATATTGTTATTTCGTATATGGACTAATCTGTATTTTAATATGCATCACTTTATATATTTAAGGGGAAACATAGTGTATAGGGTAAAAAATTTTGAAACTTCCTTGATCAGTAGTAAAGCACCGAAAAAAATCTCTGTTAATAATGGGAAAATGATTAAAAATCAAAGCACTTTTGAAGCTATAGCCTGTAGGCTGTTAGGTGACAGTAAGGTCTGCACAAGAGGGTGCAATCTATTCGCTTTTGGCGAAACTTGAATCAGTTTTATATTTGCTGAGAAAAAATCATATATTCTTTGCCCTTTTACACTAGATTCTCCCCTTTAAAGTAAAAAAAACGTAACCAAAAAAAAAAAGAAATAATGGTAACTTAACAAAAATCATACAACCATTTAGATCACAATTATCTTTTACTATATTGCACAAAGCGATCATTTACTGAAAACCAACAAGTAATTCCGCGAATTTTGTTAATTTTACAAGGCACCAAGTCTGAAGAATATTGCATATCTATTTTTTTTGAATCGGTTCGTTGTAGGAACGAAACTAATGATAAATAATACGGTAGACAGCCAGTTAGTCAGTACTTTAACGGAGTATTTTTTAAAATTAAAAGATGAGATTGTCCACATTGACGCGTTGTTTTTGGTTTAGTCTGGTGGAAGATAGCTGAAAAGTTTAAATTTGTTTCGGATGTGCGGTCGCACGTCTTCTTTCTATAAAATGAACAAAAAACAATAGTTATATCTACGAAAATTGTCTAGAAAATCAAATGTTAAGTTAGACAATTATAAAGTAACTGAGGCTGGATCTGGGGCTTACTGTGGGCGTTAAATTCCTTAATCGAGAGCACAGGATAATAATAATTATACGGCGCCATGTCTGGTGAATATAGTTCCTATGGAACGGTCTTTATTTGATTTGTGGCGAAAAATTGACGAATATAGCTGTTTCTGGGTTAAAAGCGTAGATGTCTCACCAGTTATTACGCATTTCAGAATGTCGGCATCCAAAGCAATATATTTTCAGCAACATGATTGGTTTTTCATAAAGAAATTCAGAATTTATGGGACAAAACGAGACAAGCCTAAATGTTCTTCCAAATTGATTGAGTTTGAGCCAAAATGTTTCAGTAATATATAGAATGTCTCCAATACTTAATAGGCAGTTACTCAGTACAAGATCGTTGATTTTGGTAATGTTCTCTTCCTTGCTTAACGTGGAAGCTCTACCTGTACCAGATTAATCTTCAACGGCTTCTTTACCATCATTAAAGATCCTTTACCTTTATATACATATAGCCTGACAAAATCAGTTGAACGTCATCGATGACGCTATTGAATAACAGCAGAAATACCACTACAAAAATTAAACAATAAAGGAATCAAATGGAATGTATTTAATAAATTTCAAATTTAGCCCAGTGTATTCGGTTGGCAGCATATGCGACGTTGTCGAGTTTCACATTTTTACGATAGAAAACACTTCAAGAACTACCACAGTGTTATAATTATCAAGAGTCGCGCATGTAACTTTGAATTCCTTACATGAGCATTAAAAGAGAAACAACTGTTTCATGGATACTGTATGACATAGCATTTTCAATTGAAATGCTTAAAACAGGGCTATTAAGAATTGTAGTAGGCTACGTACCACAAGCAAATTTATTGTTTTGATATATTTCCTAAACCTGTAGAGCTTATAAATAAATAATTCCTAAGTAAATACTTTTCAGAAATAAACCATCATGAAAATATTTAGTAGACAACTTAGCAGAACAATATGGGTGAAAAGTTTTATGTATTCCGCCATACCACTGCATTTTCAACCCAACTGAACTTATATGGGGAATTGTAAAAAAATTCTATAGTAAACACATAGGTAGAGACAGTAATACAAAAAAAGATTGTATAAATATGTGGCGTGAGGCGTCAAGCATACAGAAAATTAAATCATGAAATGGTATGACAGATAGCATATACTTGATCATGAAATGGTATGACAGAGAGATATACAATCTCAGGCAAAGAAAGTAAGAGCCTGAGGGCTATCTTAAACACCAAGTTAAAGTTTAGACTTTAACTTGGTATTTAAGATAGCCCTCAGTATATGGCTTAGGCCATATACTTGATCGAAAAGAAGTTCTTCCGTTAATTATAAATACTGCAGATGGTACCAGTGATTTCAGCCACTTTTCAGATATTGATTAATGAAAATATAAGTGCAAGCAGATATTTCATTGCTTTTTATGTTTTGTACTTGCGTATTATATATCAAGAATAGTCACTGACAATTATATAACCTTTTTATTTTAATAACGAGTCGAGTATTAAAAAATGTCGCTGGTTTTTGAAAGAAGAATTTTACCTGTGCTGAATCTATCAAGAGGTATTAATCGACGACACTTGCGAGACTTTCAATACTTTTATAACTTTTTTAGTTACTTAGAAATTTGCATTTAATTTAGAGTTGGTTTTTTAATTGTTATTAAAGTTTAAATTGTAAAATGATTCTCTAAAGTAAGGATATGATGTTTAATCACAATCTGGCAACAGGGCAGTCAAACTGTTGATCATGTGCTTAATGATGTCTATCTGCTTTTATTTTGTACGAGCTATATGCGACTTGATTGCAAATATCAAAAGTTCAATTTGCTTCAAATATAACTGGAGAGTGGCTATAATTATCTGTTCCTTTTTACATAAAAAAAAATTATAGAAATAATTTCCTTACCATCTGTACAAGATCCTCCAAGAATGGCAGTAGTTTCATAAGTTCAGAATCAGTTCTGTCGACAAACCAGCTCTCAATAGGAATACCGTTGTTAAGCTTGATAAAAAAAACATGGATACACAAAAATTATAAAAAAAATACGCTGATACTTACATGATATCCAAAGGCTTGGGGCGAATTATCAATGATAATGGTCTTGGACAGATCCCTTCCCAAAATAGATAAATCCTTGATATAGTTTCCATTGACACAAACGCAATGTTCTCGGAATAGGCGGTATTTGATCCATTTCCTCTCTGGATCCAGCAGATTGAGTAGCTTGTCGGCGTAGACTCGCTTTGAAGCGGTGAACAAGATCACCTCAAACATCTGCGACACTTTTTCCATGAATTCCTTAAAGTAGGGCCTGGTTCTGACATAGACAGTGTAGGAGCAATCTTGAAATAGTACAGGAAAATGGAAACTGGCATCACTCAATTCTTGCAGACTACAATGGACCAAGGTTTCATCCAGATCAAGAACCTGTGTGGAAGGGAAAATCTATTCATATCACTGACTCTTCTAACCACCACCAAGAAAACAAACCTTTCGTTCGAATACATCAGTGGATATAAACAAACAATAAATTCTAAACAGAATTGAACTTTTTAAATTTAATGAAAAATATTTATTCTCTTATCAATATACATTTCGTTGTTCATGTTGGTATCACCAGGGATAATAGATGTGTACTTACCAAACTGAACTCAGGACTGGATCTAGTTTTAAGTGGTAAAGCTGGACATTTAGATCTCATCTCAAAGGTGAGTGGTGGTAAGTGCTTGATGAACAAATATGGATCAAAAGCCTCCCATGTATCTTCGACAACTTCAACATGTTCTGGTTGGGAATCAAGCCTTTCGTGTTGTTGAGGTTCCACACTGGTTATTAAATTGTCTTCCTGCATGCTACAGCTATATATGTTGGCATAATCATACACTACATTTGCTAAAAATACAAAAATAAACTATAAACCTGCTACAAAAAAAAATGTACAGTTGCCTACCGATATTGACATCCTTGGCCATTTCTTCATCCAGCATATTGGTGAACTCTTGGGGGTTTACATTATTCAATACGTTAATGTCCATTTGGAGTTGGGAAAAGTCAGGTTTCAAAGAAGAATATTCATAATACATGGATTCACACAATTTCTCACTATACATTCCATATTTTTGATACTCACAACTCTTTTTTTCAGTTATATTGAACTGCATCTTGTTGGTGTACTCTTCAGTGAGGGTTTCTTGACAAGAAATAATGTTAGTATTGGCATCTAACTCAATTGAGCTGAAATCAAATTTCAAGTTAATTAAAAGCAGTTCTTTTTACAAAGATTTGAAGTAAATTAGGCATATACTAAAGTATAAAATACCTGTATTCTACTTCTTTGGGTAAATCATTTTCCAAAATATTGCCTGAAGAGGTTTCATATGAACTACTGGTAGCATAGAATTCATAATATTTGTTAGATGTTCCAATAGCATTATTGTTTGGAACCGTTACTACATTAGCTATATTTTCGACGATTTTCTCGTTAGGTTGATCATAAATTTCAGGCACGACTTGAGCTTGATAGTTCTCCTTACATTCCTCAGCAACCTAAAACATACTTCCATTAAAAACCCAATCTCAAATATCCAAATACTGAATCTACCTGTTTGGATTTTTCCACTATTGATGTCCTCTTTGTAGATTTCTTCACACATGCTTTGTAGAATGGATTTCCTCTGGTTTTTGCTGTCCAAGGTCTCTTCACACCCTTTTTTTCTTTTTTAGAACCAAGACTAAAATGTCCTTTTGAACGTTTCTCGCTTCTGAGCCACATTCTGACTTGTCCATTTATTACTTTAGAGTTTACCGCTAAAAGAAGTCAAAACAGTCATCCCAGAATGCATTGTAAAGTAATGACTCTCTAATTAAATGCATAGGTGAGATAACAAAATTTTGCATCAAATGCATTTTGAGATATAAGTTTGATTAAAACTTGATTACAGATCATGCAAATTGAAATGACTGTCGTTGGCATTGTGGTAAAAAGCAATTTTTTGTTTATGTTCAATTAATTTCAAATATATGATTTGACACCTAGAAGAAACGATGATCGTTTATTAGCGTTTTAAAAGTATTCCCGCTCTGTCAAAACCAAAACATATTTAAATTATTCCTCGTCCACAAGCTGTAAATTTAACCGTAAAATTACAACAGGAGACCGATTATAATTTAATGATAAATCAGTAGGACAAAATGTTTACAAACATAATCAAGCGGCTACCTTGAAACAGGCAAAAAAAAATTAAGGAAACAAAACCAATGATAATGTTTAGATCGCGTCGAAAAAAACTAAACACAAAAAAAACTCACTTTAAAAAGCGTCCGATAAGATGTAAACACTGCGGTTCGGTATTTGTATTTAAAACATTTTTTTCTCTTATAAAAACTAACCACTCTCTGTTTCAACTTTATCAAAATGGCGGCCCACGCGAGTTGATTGATGTTTTGTGTTTGGGCGTGCGCTCTGGCGGTCGAATTAGCGAAACCATTCGATGAGTTATCCTTGTCTAACCTATAGAGTCTAATGAAAGATTTCATTAAAGATAGAAAACTAATACCTTTTTTAGTATTTGTAAGTTAGACTAAATATGACAATTAACTCATAAAAATAATAAAGTTTTAAAGTAATATAGAGTTAAAAACATTCTATAAAGAGTTTTTTTAATAGATGATGAAATTTATTGGGATCATTTCGAGGTAGGATCGGATTAAGAAAATGTATACCAGTTTTTTTGGATTACATATTGCACATACTATTCATGTTTAATATAATTTGAAGTTCGATTGTTTACCGTGAAATAAATAATATAATAATGCAATAATTTTGTTCAATAAATATTTCGCTACTGTTCCAGCAATTTCATGATAACTTTTAGACTTAAATCATAGATTAACAATATTGTGAACGAAGCTTAATATGCAAAAGACCAGTTGACAGATGGCACCAATTAAAGAGTGCTAATTTCAAATTTCATTATTTTTCTTTTTAATGTCTAGATGGAGCAGCGGAAATGAATCATCTGATTTAGTCATCGTTTGTCAATATTACCCGTCAAAATTTGTTTTGATCAAGATTATTTCTCGAAAATAATTTATCCTTGAGAGTATCTTGTTTTAGATGGCTATAACGGATTTTTTTGAGAATCTCAATATGCCATCGTGTATATGGTTTCAAGGAGATAAAAGAAATGCATATGCCTCATTACTGGCTGGCCTCTTGGTGAGTACATATATTTTAATGATAATCAGTTGTTGTTTATTGTTAAGGTGTATATTTTTATTGTTTTAGTTTTTTACTGGATGGTGGATAATAATTGATTCAGCTACAATACATCCTGGACAAATACCAGCTGGATATTGGATGTGTGGCGTAGCTGGAACCCTGTCCCTTATCATGGTTAATTCAGTCTCAAATGCACAGGTGAATATTTAAAAACCATGATTCTTTAAGCTCAATTATACCTTTGTTACTTAGATGAATGGAGACGCATATGAAGGAGGATGTCTGGGAACAAGAGGTTCTAGAATTTGGATATTTTTAGGTTTTGTAATGGGATTTGCAGCTGTCATTGCATCATGTAGCATTCTTTTCACAGTTTACATTAATAAAGGTGAGAATCTCAATAAATATTTTGGATTGTTGTTGATACCTTTTTGTTTTAGAATTAAAATCACCAGGGGTTTCACTGTTTTTACAAAATGCTCTTATTTGCATCGCATCTATAATTTTTAAATTTGGAAGATCAGAAGATGTTTGGGGATAAAAGAAATATAGATTTAAGTTTTATATGTTTAATATGTAAGTGTAAATTTTATTTATAAGAAATAAACAATATTTCTGGAAAAGAAAGGAAAAAGATGTGATTCTAGAACTAGTAATAATTAACAGTTATAGCAGCACATGCCATTATTCATTTCATCCCTTTTAAATACCTTTCCACTAAATAATCTTAAAACACACTTTTGCAGCATGTTATTTAATGCAAGTTTGTGAAGATTTTTAAAATTTTGTTGATTTAAAACTGTTTCAACATATACAGCATTATCTCCAAAAGTATGATGAACTCCTATTAAAAGGTAAATATTTTTTATTAAAAATTACATTTAATCAATATAATATATGCCGTTCTGTTCGATGATATTTCTCGCATCTCTCTTGTAGCTGCATAATCTAAGGTTTCTGGTTGAAGAACTGATCCAGGTGATTTGTCAAGTCTTTCAAAGAAGTTTTTACCATCTAAAGTGTTTTGAAACGATCTAAATAAGTTATAGTCGGAGGGCGCAAGTTCGAGAGAGTACAGTGAATGGACAAAAACATCCCAATTAAATTGAAAAATTTACGCCTGGTGGCCAAAGACACGTGTGCTATAGCATGATCTCGGCAGAACGCAAAGCCCTTTCTGTGGCCTCATTCAGACCATTTCACGTAGATTGCTTGCTTTAATCTACATAGCCCCATTTAATGCGTAACACATCGTTTCTTAACTTTTTTAGTGTCGCCAACCACTAAATAGCCAAAAAGTTAAGCAAAAAAAAGGTGCGACTCCCTTACAATATCTTAATTTGACGTTAATCAAAGTTTTACATCGGTCGGTTAATACGGCGACGATTCGTACTTTTTTCAGTATCGTGATTTATGAAAAATCGATTTTATTTTTAAATGCCTTATAAACTCCTACAAGCTTGTTCATACGCTCACACAATTATCTATTTGTCTTTTTATTATAAATGACGGATGTTTGTGAGAATTGACCATTACACTTTCGCTGAAATTCCTTCTGTCAATCAGCTTTACATGTATGAAGTAGATAACATTTCGGTTTTGTGATGCAACCTAAAACGGGACGAACTTTTGTATCAACCCAGTGGTTTTGGGTTAGATGAAATAAAACTACAAACTTAGCAGGGATTCTTTGTAGCACTGTTCATCTGCCATAATGGCCACAGTAGGCCCATCCACATGATGGACGAGACTGGGCCACGTGCTCTTTGCTTCTCGAAATCTTTTTTTCTGTTAAAATTAGATTTTTTGTTAAAATTAATCATTAGGTAAAAGGAATACAACTTCGGTCCCGTTTTTTTTTCAAAATTCAAGACTATTGTAAAAAACTGATTATACATTTATGATTCAAAGTATTGTTCATCTTTCTCCCATCGTTCAGGCATTCGAATAACGCGTTGAAAAAACTGGTCATCTTTTGAAGCGATCCACGAATCGATCATATTTTTGACATCTTCATCAGAACGGAGTGATGGTCCGCCAGGTTGTGTGCCATTGATCGAAACAGGTGATAGTCAGAGGGAGCAACGTCTGGAGAATACGGCGGGTGGGGTAGGACTTCCCATTTCAACGTTTCCAAGTATGTTTTGACCACTGTCGCAACATGGGGCCGATCATTGTCATCACTTTACCGTGTCTTTCGCTGTATTGCGGCTGTTTGTCTTTAAATGCTCGGCTTAAACGCACTAATTGCATTCGATAACCATCCCCTGTGATTGTTTCAGACGGTTTTAACAGCTCATAATACATTACACCGAGCTGGTTCCACCAAATATTGACCCTGGAGCCGTGAATATTCGGTTTGGCCGGGATATCCCCATGATTTTCGACGCTTGGGGTTATCGTAATAAACCCATTTTTTGTCCCCAATCACAATGCGATGCATTGTGATTGGGGACGAAAAACCCCTCCGTTTTTGCCTTTCAAGTAACTGTTCACAAGCAAACAAACGGTGTTCAATATATCTCGGTTTCAACTCGTATGGCACCCAATAGCCTTGCTTCTGGGTCATTCCTAGGTCTTTGAGGCGTTTTGAAATTGGTTATTGAGTCACTCCCAATGATCTTGCCAACACTTTTTGACTTTGACACGAGTCTTTATTCAGCAATGCTTCTAATTCTTCAGCTCCAAAAACTTTCGCTCTTTCGCCGCTATGCCGGTTTTCGACGCTCTTGAAGCGTTGAAACCGCTGACGACAAGTTCTGTCACTCATAGCGGCCTCACCATAAGTGTCTGAGACTATTCGGCGAGACTCAGCCGCAGATTTCTTTGTTATGTGAAAAACGGCAGGAGCAAACTTGTATAGCTTTTTAAAAATAAAGTAGATAATCAAATCAAGAGAGAGTGAAAACACACTGGTATACGCACAACAACGGAAACTGGTGAAACATGGGCCGGCCACTGTGGGCGCACCAATGGTGGCCGTTATTACGCATACTGGTTCTTCTTTGATGTGGAGAGAAAAATCACTCCCAAAGCCATCACCAGTCAAACATCGGCCACTGGCCCTTTGCACAATGGTGATGCCTTGACGTGACCCATCATCGGTCAGCGTACAGAGGAGGCCTTAGAGATGTATCCTATGTTAAACTAAATTGCTTTTGGGGTAAATAAAATAAACACAGGAATTATATTTTAAAATATTTTATTGCAAATTAAGTATTTTAAAAGTGGATTACATTAACCTAAAGATCGAAAAAATATTAAGTAATGATCAGCGACAACGAAGAATATTAACGGTATTAAACGTGCTTACGAATATGATTATATTAGAAAATGCAAAAGATAAGTTTAAAGAAAAACGCGAGGCTAATAGGAAACAGACTATTCATGCATCGCTGCTTGTTCCATTTGTTGACTAGGTGGTGCTGGTTCCCTATCCTTCTTCTTCGAACCCGACACGATGTCGTCAATGCGCAATAGTAAAATAGCAGTTTCGATTGCTGTTTTGTAGGTTTGTAACTTAACTGCGAGAGGCTCCAAAATGCCGTTGTCTTTTTGCTCAATCAACTCGCCAGTTTCTCCATCGATTCCCCAAGTGCACGGAGTGTTGGCATCGGTATGATTCGCGTGTTTAGCACGAAGAGCTGTAAGGGTTCTGATGGTGTTTGCACCGCAGTTTTGGGCTAGAGTACGTGGAATTATTTCTGAAAAGAATTGATATAACAGAATACAGAACAGATGTTAATGCAAGTGTCGTCTATTTAGTATTTAGAGGTTATCTCATATATAGATAATAGAATACTTTCATTTTTTACCTTACGATCGAAAACAGTTATTTTAAGAACTACCACAGTGTTATAATAGCCAAAGTCGCGCCTGCAAAATGTCAAATAGTCATTGTCAAAAGTTGGCAGCATCGCTGATGGACTATTTTGAACGATAATGAGACAATAATGGTCCATTGTTACCCTTTCCAGCTGTTAGAGTGGTATATTAAGTTAATTGCTAATACTTGGATATGTTTAAGGTTGAGTATGTCCACCGTTATGACTATTTCACAAAAGGTAAAAAAAAAATGATGATGGTTTTAAAGTCGACTAGGAAGCATAGTTCTACTAACCGGGTTACCAATACCGCAGCTTTGGATACAAGTTCTAATCATGACACCATTGATATTATGTATGAAGACTGTATGTGTAGTTTATGCATAGACACTCAGTTTAATTTTCATTTTTAGGACAGCATGTAACTTTGAATTCCTCCCATGAGCAATTAAAAGAGAAACAACTGTTTGACGGATGCCGTATGTTATTGTGCAACGTATTGAAAGAAGCAGGTTTTAACTGGAAAAAAGATGAACCAAGTTGAGGGCTTATGGAACATCCCTATGTTGCCCTAAAACATATAGATTTTTTGAGAGGTTATATGAGGGAAAGAAAAAAACTTTGTACAAATTTGTCTTCTTAGATGAAATTCATTTTTCAAAATGATACTGTAAGTAATTTACGACAGGATAATAATAAGAGGATGAAAGGTAAGTTGCATAAACATACAAAAAAAATGAAAAGTTTTGATTGAAAATTTATATTTTAGATACATCATACTTCATGTCAGCAATGAAGATGGATTTATTGAGGGTGCAGAGACCGTATTTTCGTCAAAAAATGAGCTTACTGACAACCATGGTGAAATCAATCAGGAAAATTTCTTGAAATGATTAGAAAACTAATTATTAAAAAACTTAAGTGAGCCATCTTCAATTTTTATGGATAATGGTCTGTATCATAGCATTTTAATAATCAAGATACCAACCAGCTCATGGATAAAAAAGCTGCAATTCAAGATTGGTTAACTAATAATAATAATAATATAGCATTTTCCAATCCAAATGCTTAAAACAGATATTAAGTGTTTTAGCAAAGTAGCTACCACAAACAAATTTATTATTTTGATATATTTCCTAAGTGAATACTTTTCCAAAATAAACCAGCACGGAAATATTTAGTATACAACATAGCAGAACAATATAGGCACAAAGTTTTATGTATAACCCAAATGAACTTCTACAGGGAATTACAAAAAATTACTGTAATAAAGGTAATGGGTAGAGATGATAATATACAACAAGACCGCATAAACATAACATATGGCTTGAAACACTTCACTGTGTTACTGCTGAGATATGGAAGAATACGATCAAGCATACAGCAAATGAAATAGTATGGCGCAGAGCATACTTGATTGAAAATAACTTCTTCCGTTACTTATAAATACTGCAGATGATAGCAGTGATTCCAGCCAATACTTTTCAAATTCTGATTAATGAAAATATGAATGCATGCAGATATTTCATTATTTTTCTGTTTTGTACTTGTATATTATATATGAATAAATCTAATTGGTAATTATCCATCATTTTTGAAAGAAGTATTTTGAAATGTGCTGAATCTATCTACACGTACTAAATCGAAGACTTTCTACATTTATTATAATTTTTTTAATTACTTAGTAATTTGCATTTAATTTAGAGTTCATTTTTCAATATTGTTATTAAAGTTTAAATTATAAAAATGATTCGCTAAAGTAAGGTTATGATATATAATTACAATCTGGCAAAAGCGCAGTCAAAATGTCGGTCACGTGAATCTGTTTTTATTTTGTACTAGCTATATTTTTAAATCACCTTAATAAATATTAATTATTAAGCTTACCTAAGGCATGAGCAAGAGCTCTGTACGGTCCGTGAGTTGCCTTCTGCAACAAACGTTGTGCTACTGCCATTTCAACAGCACCACCACCAGGTACAAGGCGCGGTTGCAACATGATATTCCTGGCTACCTGAAGAGCGTCTTGCAAGTTCCTCTCGGTTTCATTCAAAATATCTTTACTCGCGCCACGAAGAAGAATTGTACAAGCCTAAGAAACAAAAAAAAATCTCAAGCTCTGCAAAGAATCAAAGGCTAGTTAACATACTTTTGGATTTTTACATTTGGTAATGTAGCAAAAGTATTCATCTCCCAGTTTCTTGATTTCAAAGAGACCTGCTCCTGTTCCTACATCTGACTCTTGTAGTTCCTCTGTCCTGTTCACGATAGTGGCACCGCACGCCCTCGCTATTCTGTTGTTGTCGGATTTACGGAGTCGCCGAATGGCACTAATGCCCGCCTTCAATAGGAAGTGCTGAGCCAAATCAGATACACCTTTTTCTGTGAAAATCAGATCTGGTTTCAGTGCAATTAGTTCGTCGCACTGCTTCCTAACATGCTCTTCTTCAATTTCTAACATCCTGGTAAAATCACCTTGGGCAGTGATCTCGACATTGGTTTGAGATTCTCCTTTCTTGTATTCAAGTGAACAATCTAACAAAATAATTCTAGGATTCTAAAAAAAAGAATGTTAAACATATTCAGGTCACACTGAAGATCATCAATTATTACTTCAATATAACGCCTCATTTTAGGATGGCAAACATCTTTATTAAGCATAACACCTCTAAGAATTTCAGAATCTTCCAAAGAACCACCCGGAATTTTCTCTACTTTTGCATATCTCTTGATGTCAACTTCAGTTCTGCCATTTTCTTCAAGCATTACTGTTTGTACTGCATCAAGAGCAATATTTACAGCCAAATCAGCCCATTTACTAATAAATTTCGTACCAACACAACCTTTAACCTTAACAAACTCCATTATTATTCTGTGAAAACATTTACTTCAAAGTACTTACAACATTAGCAAGAGCCTTTTTGTCATTTTTATCAATAGGCACACTCAAAGGACCTTCTAGTAAACTAATAATATCTTCTAGAGCTTGTCTATATTGTCTGATGATAACAGTTGGATGGATCTGTTGTTCCAAGAACTGTTCAGCTGCAGCTAACATTTCCCCAGCTAACACAATAACAGAGGTGGTTCCATCACCTACTTCTTCATCTTGAGTACGAGCAATTTCAATCATACTCTTTGCTGCTGGGTGCTGAACAGTGATTTCACGAAGAATGGCATTCCCATCATTAGTCATTACAATTCCACCCATAGGATCCATCAACATTTTCAACATAGCTTGTGGGCCAAGACATGTTCGGATTACATCGGCTACTTGCTGAAATAAGTCATAAGATTAAAACAAATAAAATAAATATTAGGTTAGATTGTACATAGAATAATAGTTAAGAAGAAAAAACGTATAACTATTAAATAAATATATGTTTTGAGGGGAAATTATTAAATAAAGAAGCACGTGCAAAATTACCTTGCCGGCATTTATATTTTCCAGCTGAACTTTTCGACCTGACTCACGTTTTGTATTTTGGCCTAAAACGCAAAATTAATCATTCATAACACAGTACATAGAATAAATCACAGTATAACTTACTTAAAACCAAAATAGGAGCACGACCACCACCAAACATTTTAACTTAAGGACACTAACCACTAAGAAACAAACCCAAAAATTTACTTAACTGGGCACGAAGAGAATGAGCATTAGAGTTGACAGATGTCACTAAATAAAGAGTTCTAATCGGGAATTTAAGGTTATTTCCTTTAGTCTTCTTCTTAATTTCTAGATGGAGCACCGGAAAAGAATCAGCTGGATTAATCAAGGAAATGTGAAATAAATAGTTTATTTTTTTATATAGGAGTAAATTTTACTTATAAGGAAATAAATAAAAAAGAAATAAAATGATATGATCCTAGAACTACTAATACTAAAATATATCTATAGTTCCACACATTTAATTTTACTAAGTAGTGGGGAATACGGATCTTTTTGGAGAGACCGATTACCGGTTCAGAATCCTTGAGCCGGTTCTCGGATACCACAGAATCTTTATTCGCATAACTGGTTGCATAGTCAGCCATAAGCATTACAATAACCATTTAACTTTTGGAAATCTATTAGTCTATAATGTGTATATTTTTAGTATTTGGTATGTTTTCAATAATGGTGCAGACAGTTTTCCCAAATGCAAATTTCTGAGAATCAATTTATCCTTGTCCAGACTATCTAATACTGTTTGTAAAAAATCTAAAAATAGCTGTATGTGTTGACCTACCTTTTCTAAAACAATGTTGATGTTAGTCTAATATGTTACATTCATTCATGTAAATAACTAGTCTTTATTTTTAGACAAAATTAATTGAATTCGTTGTAATTATATTAAAATTATATATAACATTTATTCTTAATCAAGAATATAATAACCTTCCTTATCAATAACCTCTTGCCATCTAGTGCATTTCGTTTTTCTCCGTTCAACGGCTGCAAGGGCCTGAATAATGGCAGTTTCAAGGCAGCAACGATAGGAAATGAGATGGATAAGTTAATATCTGCCACCTCAATCCTTTTTTATTCTACAAGCTTTCTCCAAATAAATACTGTTAAGATTTAATAGGTTGCATTCACAGCAGTATTACCTTATAGTAATTGCAGATGGTTGGATCATTTCTCATTATTGATTTATTTGCCTTTCTTATTCTGATGTTTTCTCAGACTTTTTTTTTTATAAGTTTGTTGGAAATTTCGTGTGACTTTGGTGCTATATTTTGTTTTGGTTTGTTTATTACTGACAGGTGTTTTGGTTTTTCTATTTCTCTATCTTTTTTCTACCTGTTTTGCTAGAAATAATTTGTTTATCGTCGTCTCTCGATTAAAAAAACCACTTCGTTTTGAGTCCATAGAAGCTTTTGAAGAGAGTGCGCTTCGAATGAAATATCAGAAGTCGAAAATAAGTGTATTGTTTTGAGGGAGACAAAACAAATGTGGATGAATAAATAAATACTTTGTTTTTTTTACCTTAAAACGTAAAAAAACTGAGATTTTAATTGTTTTAATTTAAAGGGAACAAAAACAATTACGAGTGTTTTAAACAAAATGTATTTAACAAATTTTGAACCTTTTTAACAATTAAAACAAAATTAACAATTTATAGACATAGGTACCTTATGAACAGATATATACAGAAAAAAACAACGTAATATACATATTTCTACTGCACTTTCTTCCTTTGAGGCATACGTTTCGATACGATAAAACAAAATGTACAAATTACCTAAAAAACAGGTAGAGTCAATATCGCGTATAAAATAAAAAAAAAAGGCTTGTGGCACCAAAAATGATAATCTATTCAATAGTCAATAATTAGCTTACATGATTAACTTGGGTATAAACCAAAGCCAGAACAGTGACTAATTTGATTATTCTTTCGTTATCATTGCATTACACTCGAAAATTTATTAACATTCTTAAATTATACGAATATTTAAGATTAAAACAAACTTTTTACTAATACGTATATGCCTTTAAAAAAAACACCGGATGTTGTATAAAAATACATTTGATTCTGTAAGATATAAAGGTTTATTATTTGGAAGCAACACAAGTTTGGCACTACACGAGATATGAATGTACTATCCCTTTGTAACAAAGGGAAAATCTTAAATTTACCGAACTATTCCCTTAAATAACCTATCAAGTTGTGACAAGGGGATGTTCTTAACGTAGGATATCTCTTACACCCTGAATAGTTAGAGACTTTGAAGGATTTTTTGCGAGTAATAATCAACACAAAAAAAACGTAAACAACTCCTAGTAAACTCCTTTTTTAAGTAGAAAAGGAAAAAAAATAAGTAGCAGTTTAAACAAATAATTACGGTTACAGATCTGGGAAATGAAAAAGAAAATGTGTTTAAGTCCCTCAAAGAATTGTTACAAATAGTCCCTTGAAATCTTAACTAAATATTTACACTAAAAGAAGGGTTTTTTATCACAATTAATAAATTTGACACAATAGAATATAAAAGGTATACTTTTACAGCTACTTTCGGTTTAGCTGTAATGATAATAGTTTTTGCCTAAATATTCTTCACAACTTAACATATATACGTATAATATATTCTAAGGTAAAGTTAATGTCTTTCTGTTGTTTTTCTTTTACTAAAAAAATAATCATTATATTTATAAAAACTCTGGCACTCATTTTCTTCTCTACGCTAAAATAATATGTATAAAATTTATAAACTTTATATAGGTTTTTTTTGTGGTTTCAGTCTTCACGTCAATAAAATAGACATAATAATAATTTATAAATAGCTTAGATTAACTGTTAGCGTCGATATTTGATCCTGTTTCTACGTGATTGATGAACGACTGTGGCTTATTCGGATCATTGATAAAAACTTTCTTGGCTAAAGTCTAAAAAAAATTAAAGGAAAAAATATAAATATAAAAAAGTATTCATCTGTATTGACAGAATACACTGTTCGTCAAGAACAATTTGAAAACACTTTTTTTTTAGTGTTACATATGAGTTTTTAAATCATGTACTGAACACATATTTTAGAATATTATTTTCTGATTGTGGAAGGTTTAACACAAGTAGGGTATAAAACAGCTTGATCAATAGGTAAACAGCATACTGGCAGAAAGCGAAGAAAAATATCCGTATTACTACCGCCACCATACATCTCAGACCCGAGCTCCCATAGAGCTACACCCCATCAGTGAACCTTGCCCTCCTTTAACCTTTGCCTTCATCTGGAGCGTTCTCTAACAACTCTTTGCCAGTTTTTGATCTGCAGTATTTCTTCAGCATCTCTTCTTACATTGTCATGCCACCATGTCTTTGGTCTACATCTCCTTCTGTTACCCATCTGAGTCTCTGATCCCTCACATAGTCTACAATATCCAGATCTTTGTAAAATTGCTTAAGTTCAAAGTTATTCATGATTCTAAAATTTCTATTTTCATTTACAGCACCAAAAATTCTTCGTGTACTCTTCTTTAAAATACTGCAAGCATCTCCTCTGTTTTCTTTGCGAGGGTTCATGTTTCGCAGCGCCGTCATAAATAACAATTGACCAAATGAGCGTTTTATAGATCTTAACTTTTGCATACACTTGTATAAGTTTAAATCTCAGGATAGACTGCAAGGAGTAAGCCTTTTTGTTACCTATCATAATATGATTTCTTCTGTTTCTATGTTCTATTTTCTAGTTTGTTTCTTCAACAAGCTCTTAATACATATATCTGGGCGTGTGAGCCATCAGGCCTTAAGATTAACATAAATAGAATTAAAAGGATGGTTGTTCCTCATAATTCTTTCCGTCACACCAACAGCATTTATGCATATGGCTCTCCATTTGAGTTTGTGGATTGTTTTAGTTATCTGAGTAGTCTTGTTAATTCTAGATGAGTTAATCAACTGGGCTGTTAGAAACTTGAGAGTAAAGGTGATTGTGTACTCAACTCTGATTGTGCCTTTGCTTACTTACAGTTGTAAACCGTGGGTGCCCTAAAGAAAACATGTGAGAATTCTCGAGAGTACACACCAACGTCATTTCAGACAGATAATGGGAATCAAATGGTTGAACTGTTTCTCGATAAAGGTTCTCATGGGGATAATCGTCTAGAAAATTGTATATTATATGGTGAACCTTATATGGCCAGAAACTTGGTTACAAGAATGCTTTCCATGAAACATTAAAGAGCGTTAAAGCTAGTCATCAATACGCTCTTCGACAAAATGATAGAGGCAGTAAATGAACATGTGTTATTTATTCTATAAACCTTTCTCAAAATAGGGTTAATGCTGGAAAATTTTGAAGATTTAGTAGGACCGGAGTTTGTTTTCCAACAGGACAACGGTCCCATCGACAATACAAAACTTCAATTCTTCTATTGGAACCTTTGGTGTGAAACACTAAACTTGAAGATATTTACCACTAAACACCAAAACACTTTTTTGAACTGCTCGACGTACGTTTCGCTAACCATGTTAGCATCATCAGGAGATGATTTAATCTAGATAGATTAAATCATCTCCTGATGTCGAGCAGTTCAAAAAAGTGTTTTGGTGTTTAGTGGTAAATCTCTTCAAGTTTAATATAAAACTTTAAGATTATTTTCAAACCAAATATATAGAAGTTCTGGAATATCCAGCCTGTTCTCCAGATCTGAAAATGTTTGATGTCTTCTGTCAAGAAAGGTTTTTATAGCAATTGTAAGCAGGTTCAAACAAAACAAGAGCTAATAAGTGCAATTTTAAAAGCCTGCGATAAAATTGACCAAAAACAGATCCAGTTCTTGTTTCGAACGATTGCAGGAAGTATTTTCAAAGTAATTCGGGTTAATGGATGATTTACGAAATATTAATGAAGGTGAAAATCTAAAGTGTCAATCGTTTTTGTTCTTTTTTAATTGTTTTTTAATGTCTATATCTTTCTGTCGCAGTAGTATATGTTCATAAAACAGAATTTCTATTCTAAGAAGTTCTATTCAAAGAAATAATAGGTTTTAGGTGGGTAAACATACACCATCAAAAGCCAGTTTGATATTAATTGTCGTTGTGCAAAAGACGTGGTTTTTTCAAAGAGAAATAAATGGTGAAAGAAATGAAAAAGATGTTTTGTGGGGAAGTTTAATACCCTTCTTTCGTTTGAAGAAAAAGGCTGGTAACTCAAGTTACCGCAGTAAACGAGCAAACTACGTGCTATATATGATGAGGAAGACATTTTCCAAAATGCATAACTCAACAGTTTATATTAACTTAACAACTTATATTAAACCTATATTAGAATATGCCAACGTAGTCTGATCTCCATATTATGAAAAAGACAAACAATGTCTAGAAAAATTACCGAAGCGAGTCACCAGGATCCCGAGAGAAAATCCCCGTAAGACTATCAACAGAGATGCCGAGAGATGTCATTTTTGACACTGGAACAGAGGAGAAACAGAAACGACTTTATAGAGACATATAAAATTATAAATGGGCTCTATAACGTTCCACGGCAGGATGGCTTCTTCACAAGATCTATAGACACCAGGCTGAGAGGATATACGATGAAACTGAAGAAAGAAACAACAAGGATTGGACAAATATCACACTTCATCGTCAACCGAGTCGTGAACGCTTGGAATATACTCCCAATTGACTGCATCGAAAAATAGACCTTGAATGCGTTTGATTGCGAAAATTGTTTGCGAACACAGACGTCTGAATGTTGTTGAATGCGAAAATTGTTTATTCAATACAGTGTATTCTGTTAAGAAGAATCATACACTGCATCTTTAAAAAATGTTACCTTTAAACTCTCTAAGCATTGGTCCACATCACTAGTGTTAATTTCAGTCAGCAAACTGTTGGACCTCTCCAGTTCGGCATAGAGCCCAAACGGAATCTTATCCAGGCATTCAAGCTTCATGATGTGCATTTTCGAACGCAGATGCTTGGCCAGGTGCCCGTGAATTCTAAAGGCTATGTTGCAGTCCGAACATTTGAAAGGTCTAGGTTCCGAAGAAGATTGAGCTGGTGATGAATATAACTGGAAAAGATAGAAACACAATATAATCCGTAATGCTTCTTTATGTGGTTAAAGCATGGAGTTGTGCAATTTGATCTACTGACACACAAATCGTACCTTACTATAATGACTAGCACTTCTTTCATGTTTTTGTAAATGTCCCTTAGTTCTGAAACTCACTGAACACGAATCACAGCGAAATGGTCGTTCTAAATAATGTATATTCATATGCAACCTAAAAAAGAAAGCTCACTTAAGTACAATCTGAATGTCTTGCAAGTAAAAAACTCGCACCTTAACTGGGAAGGTTTGTTAAAGCTTTTGGAACATATTGAACAGCTCTTGTTACCCTCTGGCTTCACGAGAAGATCATTCACATCCTTGGGAAGCCCCATCAGGCCCAGGTCCCTACTTCCTTCGGGACCTTCATTCTGAGTCACGAGTTTTAGATACTCGGTAGCCACGCTTTTCGCCAACATGTTCTTTTCCAATTTCACCTGTTTGGTCGCTACATCCGCCAAAGTTTCCATAGCACTATTATCATACTCTATTATCTTAGGAGCATCACTGCTGCTTGTATTATGCATTTCGGCATCGGGGTAACTATAGTGAGGAGGTGGTGGTTCCTGCGGACCAGGTTTTACGATTAAAAGTGAAGGTTGTTGGTTCAGTTCTTTGTTTTTGTAGTTGTTCTCTTCCACCACCATTTGCTCCTCCTCAACTGCTCTACATCCTTGAGGACTTCTACTGGGGAAATTTCTAGCACTACTGTACATTTCTGGATTCATTTTAAGTTCCTCATACCTAATAAAACTCCTAATTTCAGTTAGTACAGGTGCTGTAGATGGAACATCTCTTTTTTCCGAAGTAGCCATGGACAAATCCATAACTTCATCGTTTCTGTGAAGTTTACTTTTATATGAGTTCTCCACGAACGATATTTTCCTTTTTCTCTCAATTGAAGTATCTTGAACCACTATGTCATTCACTTTTAAAGTTGGAACAGGACTGTTCAAGTATTTAGTGTTATTGACCGGTTGTTGAGGAATTTTTACAATGACGTTCCGTTCAACAGATTCCTGGTAAACCTGTCTTGGACTGCTCGAGACTGGCGATGGAGGTCGTGGTGGTGGTGGTTTTGGTAGTGCTGCATATTTCTGAATTACATGAAACATCTTGATGTTCTTTGGTTCGTTCAACTCCGCGCGTTCCTCCGATGAAGACCTAACATGTTCCTCCGCAGGACTTTCTTTGTTGTCGTTGATCAGCGCCGAAGTATACGGATACGTTAGTGGTCTTGTTGTAGCCGTCTTGCCCAAATAAGTAGATAAACTCTCGTCTTCCTGTGAATTCTTCTCGCCGGCGGGAATATTCTCCGTTATCTCCTTGCTGGGTTTATAGTTCAAATTGTCGAGAAACTTGTTCTTGGCGTAGTTAGTTTTGCTCACATAAGCGATCTCTTCAGTGGTCATGATCTGGTCATTGTTCGATTGAGAACTGCCAGTCTGAATGATTCCCGAGGGACTGAGAATTTCAGAAACCGAAGTAGACATTGATGTGGTTTTCTGAGACAACGAGAGTAAACCGTAGGCAGCTTCGTGTTCTTGCTGACGCGTCATCGATTCATCTAGAAAAACCAAAAGATCATTAGACTTTCAAGTAATCTAAACAAAAAAGGGTCCTACCACTGCTGTCCATGCCACTGTCGTCTGTATCAGAACCTGAGCTCTGCGAGACACTTAGCTGGGTGGAGGGGCCGGATTCGCCATCTGTCAGGTTTTTGGAATGGGATTTGCTCTTCATGTGTTTGGTCAAGTTCCCTTTCGTTTTAAAACTGAAACAGCAAACGTTTAGTTAGGAGATAAATAGCAATAGTGTTGTTTTTAGGTCACGTTTTGGAACCTGATTCAGTGCTTCGGCTACAACAGCCGCAATCTTGGCACAGTCTTTGTAACGAGTCCCTTTTGACTTCATTAAAGAAACAAAACAAGCAAATCGGATGAATAGTCAAGAGTAGTGATGCTTTTTGCTAAAAATGTCTGACTGTATGCTTATTCACCAGATATTATGATAGGCGTTCGCTATTTTAACTACTATAGTAATGACAGTTGACCGTTAGAAGTTAGATGTGTTAAAAGAAGACCTGCAGAGAGAAAAATAACAGAAATATTAAACATTAAGATAATTTCTAGAGTGTACTGTTTGTACTCCATATTCTCCTGACATTTCTCCTACCGATTTTCACCCATTTTGGTACGGTATCAAATAAAAGGTAAAACATTAATTTTATATCAAAAAGGAAATAATAGTAGACGAGACCGAAATGTTTGACTATTTCTTTGAATAAAATAATGTTTTAATGTGTTGTTTTTGTTTGTACCAGGCAATTGAATGAATTAAATATTTTCTATATCTTTTACACATATACTATGTGATAAAAAAAACGCATCATCCAGAAAAACCATCTATTTTTGAACCAAATTTTCTAGTGTGTGTCTATTTTTAGATAAGTGATTAAAAAATCGATAAAGAAAAATCAAATCCATATCTTGTTTTATAACGATTTTTAACAAAAAAAAGATTTTATTTCCAATCTTAAACAATTTGTTCATTAAGCTGGGTCCACACCAATAAAATTTGGAGTGTGTGTTGAATTTACTGGAACAATTTGTTTGAATTATCTGGTGAACCACAAATGGTTTGTGTGCGTGCTGTGCGGCGACAATATGTGTGTGTCAGAGCGCCTACATTGTCGCGTAGGCACACCACATACAACACATACACCCAACTTTAGAACTAAACAATCTAAACAGTTGTTAAAACTGTTATGATGAAAAAAATATAGACAAAAAAAGCTGATGGAAAGAGTCAATCCAAGAAGAGAACGGAACTGGATAATCGGCGGAAATTAACATATCTGGGAAGTAAACTTGACGGCATCACAGGAGATATCAGAAACCGTATTATGAAGGGTAACAAAGCTACTTATTTCCTGTATTTTGCTCTAAGCTTTAAACTTATTCAAAGAGATACGAAGGTTAGAATCTATAAAAAAACTAATTCGGTATTCCAGTAGTCACTCATGACTGCGAGTCGTGGGCCCTCACAAAAAAATCACAAGAGATGCTGCAGAATTTGAAAGAACACGTAGAAGAATTTTTGGTGCTATGAATGATAATTGAATTTGTGACTATGTGAGGATTCAGCGACTCAGAAGGGCAGAACACGTGGCTAGGTGGATCAAAGACACGATGGCAGGACAATGTAAGAAGATATGCTGAAGAACTACTGCACATCAAAAACTGGCAAGGTATTGTTGGAGATCGATCCAGTTGGAGGCGAAGATTGAAGACCAATGCTCACTAACGGGCTATATCACTATAGGAGGAAGAAGTGTTAATGCCAAGAGTTCGAAAGACGCTGTATTAAGATGCAGAAATCGCAAGGTGGATACAAAAATACACTGTTATATCTTCGCTGTTGCAGATACTGGAT
Organism: Cosmopolites sordidus; assembly: GCA_031761425.1. Classification (NCBI taxonomy): domain Eukaryota; kingdom Metazoa; phylum Arthropoda; class Insecta; order Coleoptera; family Curculionidae; genus Cosmopolites; species Cosmopolites sordidus. Next base: position 183,938 of record JARFXV010001212.1, read on the forward strand.
TTTAAATGGCCAAGAAGACCCATGAGCCGGAAAGTTCGGAGACTGAGATTGCCTATCCCCTGGACCCAGCATAGTATCCCAAGGTATAGATCGTAAGGTAAGGAAGCAGCGTATACACCACAATAGTCGTATTCTTCAGCTCAATTTCTATCGTCTAAGATTAATTCTGCCTCTTTCCTAAAATCATTATACTCTTACATTGGATTGTTGTAATCTGTAAGCAGACTGGGATGAAGAGTGGTCAAGGTCATTCAAATGATCAAATGCATCTCAGCAAACTAGGAAATTGATTCAATCTATGGCAAATTTACACATAAAATGTACATTGAGAGAGGGGCTATATCTAAGAGTATCTATCAACAACATCCTACTGGATAGCCACTTAAAGTGGGGAAAACATGTATGAACTAAACCCCTACAATTATGATTCATGTGGCTCGCGAATCGTAAGTACAAACCAATCATGAAAAATTTGTTGATATGTAGATCTATATTAAAGAAACATCTAGTAGGATATGCAGATGACATAAACCTATTGACACAATCGAAAAGATAATTTATTATCCACATTACATCGAAGTTGTGTGTGACAACATTGAAGTTGTGAAGGAATTTACTTACCTGGGAAGCAGACTTGACAAAAACATCACATGAGATAGAAATCGTATCATGAAGGGTAACAAAGTCACTTATTTCCTGAATTCTGTTCTAAGATCTAAACTGATTCAAAGGAATACGAAAGTCAGGATCTATAAAGAACTCATTCTGTCAGTAGTCACTTCTGGCTGGGAGATGTTGACTCTCATAAAGCAAATACAAGAGATGCTTGCAGTATTTGAAATTGAAAAATTTTTGGTGATGTGCATGATAACTGGAAAGTGGAGGATCAAGTATAACTTCGAACTCAAGCAACTATAGAAATATTTAGATATTCTTGACTACGTGACGGTTTAGCGACTCAGATGGATGGGACACGTGACTAGAATGTCAGAAGGCTGAATATCAAACAAATAGCACAATACGAAGAAGAAGGAATATACTGAAACCTCCATGGATTTACTGGATACAAATCTAGAGGACAGTAAGCGAGACAAAAATTTAAAACCTGTAATGTTTTCAGTCAAATATTTTAAAAGAATTTTGCAATGCTTGCTGGTATGTTCCTGTTACAACAATCTTCGAGTGCTGACTGTGAAGTAACTGTTTCCCATGAGTTATCAGGATATATTAGTCCTCCATCCAAATATACACAATATGTCGGTAAAATAACGTTACTTTTTAAATTTAAAGAAAACTACTAGCGCCATCTATTGAAGTACTATATACTCTGAAAGGTGCATATCTCCTCTATAAAACGAGACTGCCGCCATTAGAATTGATCAACGGACCTTCTGTCTTCTGTCACCTTGTCATATAAACACGATGGAAATATATATATATATATATATATATATATATATATATATATATATATATATATATATATATATATATATATATATATATATATATATATATATATATATATATATATATATATCACGGATGGAAAAACATGTATTGGGTTTTTTCCGGGAGTACATCCGGTTGTCGAGTTGATTCCTGTCGGAAGCAATGTCTGAATGATTATGGCGTGTTCATATATTTTTTCTTTTTTTTTGGTTTTTTTCGCCACAATCTAAAACTCAAAAAATATTAAAAATGTCTGTTCTTATGTAAATAAAGATCAATAAAGATTGTCAATGCTGGTATCGACACATTATATTTACTTCCTATTTTTGTACTATATATAAACATTAATATAATTTATATTTTAGATCCGTTTTGAAAATGGGAGGAGACGACCCCCCGAAACGTTAACGTTCAAAAGCTTGTATTTATTTCAGAACATTTTTATATTTTTTAAAATTTTGTTTGTTAGGCAAATTTATTTCAGAAAAGAATTAATGAGATTTTTGTCTCCGTTTTTGTTTTTTACCCAGTTATTCTTTATTTGGCGGAAAACCCAATAGGAACATCGATAGGAGCGATCCGTATACATTGGTTTTTAAGAAACCCCACAGGAAAAAGTCTAAAGGTGTGAGGTCAGGCGACCTACCAGGCCACTCAACTGAACAACTTCTTCCTATCCATCGTTCTGGCAGCAGTTCATGAACATAAACCCGCACATTTCACGTAAAATAAGGTAGTGCCCCATACTGTTAGAATTAGAACAGCCTTCTTTCTGCTAACGATAGTTCATCAATAAACAACTCAAATTCGTTTCTCAATAACACTAAATAATGTTCACCATTTAAATCTTGTTCTATGAAGATAGGTCCGATTTTTTTTTATTGTAGATTCCACACCATACTATTGGATTATTTGGTTTTCTTCTTTTTTCAGCCCAACAAGGATTACTGTCAGATCAATATCTGTAATTTTGTCTATTGATCATGGGTTGCTGGCGCATGGAGTGCTGGCGCTTGGGTTGCTGACGCTTCTTGAAGACAAACGAATCGCAAAATTCCAATTTTCTATCACAATTATCATCATGCATTTCTTGTACGCTTCTCATTTTGAACGGATGATAATTGTTGCCCTGTAAAGTGGCCCACACCTTTGACCGAGAACAACCTATCTCTTGGGCAATTTTGTGCGTTGACTTATGAGGATTTTTTACATTACAAAGAAGAATATTTTCTTCAGCAACAACATTTTTGCGTCTATCGCGGATCCTTGGGCACAGACTATCAGTTGTTTTTAGTTTTACTAAGTTATTTCTTATAAACTCCGGATTTGGAAGAGACTGGTCGGGATGTCTTTCGCGGAATTCAGCGCACGCATCGTGTAGACTTAAGCCAACTTTCTCTTTTTGATTAAATAACTGATTCATCTTAGCAACTGAATTAAAACGTTATATTTATACACATTCAAACACAACAGCTTTCAAATAACACAATGACTGCATAATAATGATGGCTCCTTTTAAACAACACAATTTTTGTTTAGTTTCCAAGGCCTACTATTGCTAGGTTAGCTTTTTTAGTTCCTGCCGACTGCAGATTATTTTAGTTGTTTTTGCTAATTGTTCTAAAACTGGTACTCCAATAAAGAAATGTGACATTTTTTATTTCGAATTTTAAGATTTGTCAAATTATGTTAAAAAAATATGGTGTTGCCATTTAAAAAAATATTGTTTTAGTACTGAAGAAATCTGGCAATACCGGAAAGCATTGTTTGTAATTTTTTCTTAGGCAAGTTATTTCCTACAATTTTACATTTGGAAGTACTAGTCTAAACATTTCAATTGATGAAAAAAGTTTATGGTGATAATTACTTATCCAGTACATGTCTGTTCGAGTGGTATAAGTGATTCCAGAACGGTCGTGATGCTTTGGAAGACAAACCAAAGTTAGGCGGATGAGTTGTTGGAAAAATGGCGTGAAATAATCGCCTATGATGCGAATTTCACTGGTAAATATTATCTGGGTATTATGGAGCGTTTAAGAAAGAGAATCGTTCGAGAGAATATTGAGCGCCGGAAAGTTGATTTTGGTTGAGTTTTCTGTTTTCAGTTGAGAAAAACAAGCATGTGTGCTTCAACATCCTCCGTATTCGCACGATTTATCTCCGTGTGACTATTTCCAAATTCTCGAAACTGAAACTGGTCATGAAAGGAACGTTTTATAACAGTGTTATACAAGTCCAAGAAGCCGGGAGGAGGGTTATTGAAGCACTGGTCGGACGTGCCAAGGTGTGTATTGATGCGGAAGGGATGTATTTTGAATAAAATACGTTCCGTTATTTTTCCGACACACTGTGTATTAGAAAAAAATTCTTATTCACCCTGGAAATAGGACACTAAAAAGAATGTATTCCTTGGATCACACTACACCCCGAATATATTTCAAAGCGATATCTCAAAGACTCTTGATTATATATTTTAACACTTACATGTGTTATTGCTTATTGGTTTACTGGTTTACTTAAACAAACTGCAATAAAATGTAAGATGTTAATATATATGAATCTCAATGAAGTTCTGCAACTTGAGGTTGATGCCACATCCCAACAAGACAATGCCTGTTTCCAGGTAGCAGTGATTACTTTGAAATTCCTGCAAGAAGCCAACATCAATATACTCATATTGGGAATATGACTGGTGGAGTTGGTATGCTTTCTAACCCTCCAATGTATTTACAACAGCTTAGAAGGTCTAAACTTGAAGAGATTTACCACTAAACACCAAATCACTTTTTGAACTGCTCGACGCACGTTTCGCTAACCATGTTAGCATCATCAGGAGATAATTTAATCTCACCAATCAGATGATTCAGATGATTTAATCTCTTCAATCAGATTAAATCATCTCCTGATGATGCTAACATGGTTAGCGAAACGTGCGTCGAGCAGTTCAAAAAAAGTTATTTGGTGTTTAGTGGTAAATCTTTTCAAGTTTAGTGTTTCACACCAAAGGTTCCAATAGAAGAATTGATCTTAGAAGGTGCTTGGGATGGATTACTACTTTCCACTGAATATTTTATCATTTTTTATTTGCAATATCCACAGTATATGTCAAAATTTTGTTTAAAAATAAAACATTTTCATGGGTGATGTGCATTTTCTCTCACACAGCATGTTTGTTTTCTTTAACTTGGTATTTGCATAGAAGATATAACGTAGGACGCCAGAGGGGGGATATATTTAATTTTATTATTGACATCATACTGACCTAAAATTGCAGTTACTGCAGGTGTAAGGTCTATCGTTAGAATGTGTCCGAATATGTTTTTTAAGCATTGAAGGTTTCTTACAACGGATTCCGCACTGTTCACAGACATACCTGCCTCGTCCTACAAACAAAACAATTTCTTTAGGGAATGCTTTGATTAAAAATCACGCCTACATACCTCGTCCTCTGACATAGGGCGAATCCTCAGGACTTTCGTAACCACCAATCATTGGCTTCTGACTGTCATCGTTCTTCTCGCTTTTGCTCGACACTTCCGAAACCGCAAACTAAAAAAATGTCGAAAAATATATGATTAGAAGTATGTGATTGCAAAAAAAAACTGAGAAATTGATTGGGTTGTAAATATTTTTTAGGAAATTAAATTTTTATTTTATAGGAGTATTTATATATTGTATGAATAATTATATTGAATATATATTGCAGGTGTAAGTAATAATGTTAACTATAAGTAATGTCGTTTTTTGATAATGGAAAAAAAATGTTTAGCGTTAATATAGCTTTAATCGACGTCCGACGTCATTATTTATTTACATTCTGTCAAAAAAGTACCGGGAATTGATCATTTGAAAAGCGCGCTTAAAGGGATTGTCAAAATTCTTTTTATCGCTAAGTTAGCATAACTGTCCTCTATACTAACGCGGAGCGCGGAGTTTGAACGTTATATGTCATTTAGTTTGTTTACAGTGCTTGATTTTGTCAGTTCATCTCAAGTGTGTTTTGCGATTTTTACAATGGATAAAAACAAACAAAGAATTTGTCTTAAATTTTGCATTGCAAATGGAATTTCGTGTGTCGAGTCGTTGAAAATGTTGCAGAAGGCTTATGGTGAATCGACTTTATCAAAAACACGTGCATATGAATGGTACAATGCATTCAAAAGCGGTCGAGATGTTATGGAAGATTTGCCTCGCTCTGGTCGGCTATCAACGTCTTCAACTGAAGTTAACATCGCCTAAAGTGAAGGAAATGGTGACTGGAAGTCGTTATTTAAGTTTAAGAGAGACAGTCGCAGATCTTTCTGTGTCTCACGAATTCATTCGTACCGTTTAAGCGATTGTTTGGGCATGAATCCAATAAATTTGGATAAATAATAAACATAATGTTTTATTGACCAATTCGGGGTTCTTTTTTTGAGAGAATGAATAAAAAGTAACGAATTGGTTTTGTTATTATTAACACGTGGTTCGACAAAACATATATGGCAACAGCGCATTTGTCTTATATATATATATATATATATATATATATATATATATATATATATATATATATATATATATATATATATATATATATATATATATATATATATATATATATAATATAGAAAGATCGAAAATCTATATTAAAAATTCTAAACACACAATTCTAAACACAAAAGTAAATTCTGTAAGAAAAATCACTTTTTAACCTCAAATTCAGAAATGTCATACATAGTAATCTCTCTTTTTAGCTATAACTCTATCTCTTTTTTCGTCAGTTGGTTGTGCAAGGTCAACCTTTGAGACCTTTGGCAGAGGTCTTTTGGCTATTAATAATCGAGACTAGACAGAGGCCTAGACTTTTGGCTATTAATAATCGAAAGTTAAAAAAAAGTTTGACTTCTATTATTTAAATAATTATATCGGTAACCCGATATAATTCATATATAATAACATTCTGCAAATATTAAACTTTATCATGTGATGTTTTATATTCTATAGAGTTGGAAGATTAATAGCGAAAAAATAGAAAAATCAGTGGTGGAAATCATTCTGCCATAAAAGACTGTGTATAAGAACGGTTGAAAATATTATTTTTCTAAAAAACTAGACCGTGAATAATTTTCAAATTTGAAGTATAGTTCAATAACATCCTTTGTCACAATTACCGAATTTCAAGTCCTTGTTTTTTCAATACATTCGCTTGCACTTCCTTAAATTCTTGCGTTTGAAAGGCAATACGCCTACGCAAATTAAAGCCGGGATGGATGTTGTTTACAGGAACTCAACACCATCATTTGCGTGAAATTCTTGCCAGCTGAATTTAAATGTGGTCGTACCAGCTTGGTTAACGATGAATGTTCTGGGTGGCCAAAAATTGCAACCACTACCGATAACGTTAAAGAAAGCAAATAAAACATATTATTTATTTGTATTGTATGTTTATGTATGTATAAGCCTTCCTCAACTTGTAATAGCTTGACCTGTTTGACAAATCTTTCTCGCCTTGGTACCGGAAGAGCTGATTGCCCGGACATGCAAAAGTTGAAATCGTATTAAACCCATGAAGAGTGAAGTATAGCTCATTCAGAGAAACAACGGTTGCACGTCATCAATCTAGAGAGATCTATTGCCAATTTAAATCCATAAGAAATAAAAAATCATTTAAAGTTCAAAGCACTCCTTTTCCTTCTTCTAATCCTATTAGAATAGGATAAAAATACGGTGAGCCGGCGGATTACATTCTGTGAATTCGCTGTCAAGATAACATTCAGGTTTGTAGTTCTGGACAGTGTTGCCCACCATAGACAGCTTTTTCGTACAATCTGTCATTTTCATGTTCTGATCGTTTTTGAGTTGTGCCTTCAAACGTTTCTGAATTATTTTTAGTGTATTTTTTGCTGTTTTAGCTATTTTCTGGTTTAGTTTCAGTTTTTGTGAGTTCTGTAGTAAAAAATCTGCGATTATAATTGCAAAAAAAGCCAAAACCGTTAAGCGGTCAGTGTAAGCAGGTTGTCTCTTCACTTATCAGTTATTTGGAATAGGAACGAGATAATGGGATCCTCTTTTGTCATTAAACGCTGTGAGAGAGGTATGTATTAATAACTTAGTAGGTCTCATGGTTAATTGGAGTTTTTTTAGCGAGTTTCAGTTGCACTAAATATTAGTATTGGTACAGTTAGTGCAATTTCGAAAAAGTTCAAAATATCAAAGTCAAAATATCAAAGATGAATCTTTCTTTGATTTTGTTTATTTGGATGAAACATGGACATTTCAAAATGGTACCTTGAGTCACTCATGTCAAGATGATAACAAGAAGAGTGTAAAGACTACAAAAGGTGATAGAAAAAGGTGAGTGCTATACGTAATACTTAGGGGCCCTTAAACTCATGTCACAAATAATTGTTTTAAGATGTTTCAATAATAACATGTTATTGCAGATATATTGTTCTTTATGCTGGGAACAAGAATGGCTTTATTCCAGAGGCCGAACTTTTTGTTTTAGTTTGAAAACCAGCTGTTGAAACTCTTGGAGAAGCCATCAGTTATTGTCATGGATAATGCACCATATCACAGTACACTGATGGATAAACCTCCAACTAGTGCATGGGCAAAACCAAAAATTGCAGAATGGGTGACGGAACGTAATCTTTCTTTTGAAAACGCTATGTTTAAAAGTGAACGGCTGCAAATCGTTATTCGGTAAGCAGTAATTAAAAGGACATGTTTGTGTTTCATAATGTTCTTTTCGGGAACAAGCCTAAAAAAGAATATGCGGCAGATCATATGGCCACAAAGTATTACGTCTTCCCCCATTATCATTACATATTCCATCCTATAGAATTGATAGGGGGGTGGCCAAAAATTATTACAATCGTCATATAGGTCGAGATGGAAGAACGATTGATAACTGTTTGGACTTGTGGAAAGAAGCTTTGTCAACAGTTACACCACAGATCAGGATGAAGAGCATCAAACATACAGAAGAAGAGATTCAAAGATGGTCAAATCGCGAAAGAGTATTTGATAGACTAGAAGTTAATCCTTCAATAATTTACTTGAACAGCAATTCAGATGCTGAAAGCTGTTTTAGTGACACTGAATAATTAAACTTTGTGTGAACTAAATGAAAAGCCCCTATGTTGACAAGCAGAAGTTTCGAAACAGATTTTTGCTTAAAACTTTTTGTGTTACTTTTTCATTTACAGTTTTATCGATCATACAAATGCCAAAGTCTGGGTATTTTGGTGTTGATGTGGCAACACTGTAACGCGAATACGTCATAGATTTTGATGACGTGCAACCATTGTTTCCCTGAATGAGGTGTATAATCTTTCACTTATAAGCAAAAGAAAAAATGTCAATACTTTTGCTGAACTCTAGTGGAACATGTCCTATTATAAAAAAACTGCGCAATTCAAAATAATTATCGACGTGTCAGAGTGTTTTTCGATAAACATTTCGTATTTCATATAATACATTTGTTACGAGTTTGACCCACACCGTACAGGTGTTAATTCTTTAGAACTATAACAGTAGGTTATTTATGACAATTTGATATTCTAGTAAATTTATAAATAACAAACATTTACAGATGGAAAGTATTAACAATTAAGGTAGTTCACTCGTAAATTAATTTTTCTTAAGAATTTGATGAAATTGAAATATGATACAATGAGCTAAATGTCCCATATTTCATTAAAAAAAATTCTTGATTCTGATAAAGTGTACATAATTAATATTCGATCGGTCACAGATGTATAAAATACATTCGTTATACATCTTAGACATAGTTTCGTGTACATTTTGAGAACTTTTCTTACGAATTTTTTAAAAAATGAATATGCTGTAAAACGAAAACGAAAACTTTTGAAATTAACCTGAGTTTTCTTTATCGACTGGTTCAAATTTTTTTTAAAACAATGACCGCGTTGTGGAGGTATAGACATCACAGCTTGGCAACGCTGTATGTCTTCATGCTTTACGCGCCAACATCTGGATGTTTAACCTTATTCTTGGTAATATGCATTTTACCAGACGGAACTTAATTATAACACAACATTCATCACAAGAAATATCCATTATTGAATTAAGAACTAAACGTTTCTCATTGGTTATTTTTTTCTATTGAAAGAACTTTTTACATTAACACTTTAAATTTTTTCCTTTCTTTGTTATCTAAAGCTGGGTCTACACCAATATCTAAATATTTTTAAATAATTAATTAAATTATATAAATAATTATAGTTTATCTAAAGTTGGGTCCACACCAATAACATTTTGCGTGTGTGTTGAATTTATTGGAACAATTTGTTTGAATTATCTGGTGGACAACAGATGGTTTGTGTGTGTGCTGTGCGGCGACAATATTTGTGTGTGATCATGTGTGTCAGAGCGTCTACAATGCGTGCACGCATACCACATTCAACACATATAGCCCGCACAAGCCAAATTTTTATTGACGTAGACCCTCTTAACATTTTTACGGATGGTAGATAATGTTCCTAATCATTCTGCGTGTCGATCTGTTTGTTCTGTGAAGAGTCACCACGTTTCGCCAAAATCTCATTTGGCATTTTCAAGTATTCGTTTCGAATGAAGAGTAGAAGAGAAGAGAAGAGAAGAGAAGAGAATATATATATATATATATATATATATATATATATATATATATATATATATATATATATATATATATATATATATATATATATATATATCTATTCTTGACGAGAGAGCATATGTCGGTACTCTGATGAGTCTAACCACCAACAGTCGAAACATGTGCCCCTCAATGTAAGGGATGGGTGGGGCTAAAAACGGTGAACTTTGAAAAACTGACGGTTTTTCTCAAAAAAAAAACTGAAAAATTTCATAAGGTGACATCTGAAAAAGTTTGTTTTTTTTCTGGAAAGTAGATTTAAAAACAAAAAAATCAAAAAAAAGTGGCATTTAGTCAATTTTTGAAATAGCTATGGGTATTTGAAGAAAAGAGGCATTTTTTTGAAAACTTTTGTTCAATGATGTCATTACAACTAAAATTATCTGTATCATTTCTGAAATTAATGGTATTATTTGTTTTTTTTTATATAAATAATTTCCTTTATATTGCTTTTCAAAATCTAAAATTTGTATGTAGTTAAAATTAAAGTTGTGTTCATTATCTAAGGCATGTTTTGAAAGGATATTTACGTTTGGTTCTAGTTTTCGATTGCTTTTTTTAGGTTCATTTATTCTGTTTTTTTAATATTGTTATATATATATATATATATATATATATATATATATATATATATATATATATATATATATATATATATATATTCCGGATCATAATTAGTTCCAACTAATTCCATAAATCCCCAACTTTTGATTCTAGTTTCTATTTCCGCAACTATAAAAATGTCAAGGACATTCCCGAAATTGGGGCCGTCGTGACCGCAGTACTGAAAGAGCTGCCAAAACAACAGCCAATTAAAACTTTTGAAATACTGACCACTTTGGGGACCTCGTTTTTCAAAAAAAACTATATACAAAAATATTCAAGCCAATTTTTCTTAAAGTTGAAAGAAAAATCATTTTTTAAACATCCCGGCTCATTTTAAAAGTGTTTAACATTTATTGTGTCGTTCAGAAATATACGGAGTGCGTCACCAAAATATCGAAATTTTTACGAAAAATTTTTGTAGTCAAAAAATATAAAAAAATCTTTTTAAGCTAAAAAGTCGTGTGTGTGTTGAATTTACTGTGCGGCGAAAATATTTACGGCGCAAAATTACCATAGTCAATAAATATTCGTGTTGAGCGCGCTGTACATGCCGCCCCGTCTGTGTATGCAGTGGGATGTTGGTAGGTTATTTAAAAAATCAATGTTTATACTTATTTACTGTAGTTTATACTTTTCTGTTTTATTACAAATACTTCATCCGATAACGCCTTTTGTGATTTTTTTCCTTTTTTCTTGATTAAATTATTCATTATTATGAATGCAGCACACTTCTTTTTTAACTTAATATTCTGAGACATGCTTTGACTACAATCATTACTCGATAATTAATGGATTCACGTCACGTCACGTAGGTATCTTTTTGAAACTAAAAACATTAATTTCACTTCAACGTTCGCGAGAAATCCGGTAAAAGATGGTTCGTGTGCGTGCTGTGCGGCAAAAATATTTGTGTGTGACCTTGTGTGTCAGAGCATCTACCACGCACGCACACCACATACAATACATACAGCCCGCACAAAGCAAATTTGTATTGTGTGGACCCAGCTTTACATGTCGTTAGTGGAAAACCTTTTAAGCTGGGTCCACAAATTGTTCCAGTAAATTCAACACACACGCAAAATCTTATTGGTGTGGACCCAGCTTTAGAGTAGAGTAAATTTATTCCATATAACTTCCTTCAGGCTGTTTCTCTAGCTTAATTATCTTCACGCGCACGCTTTTGGTAACACCTCCTTACCTCTTTTTCTTATTTTTTCTCTATCGACTAGGAGATATTCTCGTGTTTGTCTTGCCTATATTTCTATAAATAATCTTTTAGAGAATCTTCGGTTTGAAGGGCACGCATGTGTTCATATTTTGATCACTCTGTTCGGGCTTATTATATCTGTGAGTTACTTCTACTCTTTTCTTCCTCTTTTTGTAAATTCCACAGCATGTTGTATATTGCAGATTTGTCTTGTGTTGGTGTTTGTTATTCTGCCTGATTAGATTAAAAAGTGCATATATTTATTATTTTGGATTTCCTGTTGTGAACCAAGATAAAAAGTGGGTGCCTCATGTGTTTTGTGAAAGCTGTAGAATCGTTTTACTCCAGTGGACACCAATGTTATGGAGAGAACCTAGTAATCATGAAAATTGCTGTTACTTTTGTGTTACGAAGACGGTGGGATATAATACAAAAAATAAGGCGAGTATTGTATATGCCGAAATTCCGTCTGTTAAGCCAATTTTACATTTGAAGGATCTTCCATATCCAATTTGTCTCGGTAATTCGAGTCCAAATATACTAGATGACAACGAAAGTGATGTTGAAGTTAAATTGATTTCTAGTGTTGGCCCGGAGATCCGTAAAGTTGTAAAAGATCTTCAGTTTGAAAGCCTTTTATGTGTTAGTGAAAAAGCTGCTTGGAAGTAATTCAAAATGGTTGTCGAAGAATAAATAAGTGAAAATTATAAAGATATTGTTGCTAATTTATTGAAAAATTTTCAACAGATGGGAGTAAACATGTCATCGAAGATTCATATCCTGCACTCGCATTTGAGTTTTTTCCCTGAAAACTTAGGAATTATGAGTGGCGAACAGGGGGATGAACATGAAAACATGTTAGGGGATCACGGTTGGTCCATTATATGAGATACCGATCCAAAAAAACAATAAAAAGGCAAAAATTCGGATTTTTATACTAAGTTTAACTTATTATTTATACTAAGATCTTTACGCAGCAGACGTGACAGGTTTTTTAAATTATTTTTTCTGGATAAATCTTACCTAAATAAACAATAACACCGGCGAACAGCAATTTTGTTGAGTTGGATCTGTGACTTGTTTTTGACTAATTTTTCATCTCTGAATTCAAAAATATTCACAGTTTTTCTCTATCACGTCAAGTTCTTAAGCTACAGCATACCCCTCATTTTACCTTAAAAGAGTACATACGAAAGGAAATAAGGTGAGATCTGACCAAATAGATTAAAATATTTTAAATTATTAAAATACAGAGGTTAACATATTATTAAAAGTTAAATTGTGTTTATACAAAAAAATTAATAAAATATATGGTAAAAAATTCTTCTTATAGCTTTTCCTGGAGTGTTCAGTTTGTGGACATTCTCGCTTGATGCTCCAACAGTAGTCAGCCATCATACTGACATCCCATCTACCTCGATACTGCGCTTCCATAACCTTTAGATCTTGGTGGAATCGCTCGCCCTGTTCATCACTAACAGCACCAAGATTTTCTGGGAAGTTAGCAAGACAACTATGTAAGAAATGCAGTTTGATGCTCATGTTGCAACCAAGCTTTTTAAAACTCTTCAAAAGTTGTTGAACAATTTCGATGTAATTCGGGGCTCGTGTATTTTCAAGAAATTCTTTAACAATATTTTTAAAAGCCAAACAAGCATTCCTTTCAAGTTCGGTCATTGTTTCAGTGAAATTTTCATCTTTAACGAGTTGCCGAATCTGTGGACCATCAAACACACCAGCCATTATCTTTTCATATGACAGGCTAGGGAATGCCGAAATGATATGCTTAAAGCAGTCTCCTTCAATTGACAAAGCCTGAACAAATTGCTTCATGAGACATATTTTCATATGCAAACGCGGAAATACAATCTTTTTTCTGTCGACAAGTGACTGCTTTAAAATGTTTGGGTCACCAGGTCTTAGGTCAGATCTTGGCGGCCAGTTCGATTGCACCCAATGCTTCTCACGAGCTCTGCTGTCCCACATGCACAAAAAACAGAGATACTTGGTATACCCGCGTTGCTGGCCAAGAAGGAAACAGGCCATTTTAAGGTCAACACAGATGATCCATTGGTGCATGTTATATTGCAACAAGTCAATGATCTTTATGTCGCCATATCCTTCACGCAAATAAACTGAATGACCTATTGGGACTGAACCGTATAAATGTCCATTATGTAGGAGAACACACTTCAAGCTACGCTTTGAGCTATCTATAAACAATCGCCATTCAGTTGCGTTATAGTTAGAAATGGCCAATTCTTTCATTAAACCTTCTACGTTCTGGCAATATACAAATCAGTCATTATTTCTGAAGTACTGCCTAAATTCACTTTCTCTGTATCGATAGTAAGTGACTTTACCTCCTTTGTCAAGCAAATTTTTTTCGTGCAGTCTTGATTCTAATAATTCCGATGCTTTTTTGGATAGTTCCAAATCTCGTGCTACATCGTTTAATTCATGTTGATTGAATCCTTTACGAACAGAATCATTGGAAACTTTGAATTCTTCGACTTCGATCTTCACTTGATTCACATTCTTGTATTTCTAAAGAAGGTAATTCTTGAAAAACTGGCACTGGAATTTCAGCCGAATGAGGCACAGGGCGTATAGCTGACGGTAAACTAGGGTACTCAATTTTATGTTTGTTTTTCTTGTTGAATCCTGATGTTTTTACTATGCAAAAGTAGCAATTACTTAAGTGACCTTTGGGCTCTCGCCAAACCATTGGTATACCAAACGAAAGTTTATTACGTGTTCTCTTCGTCCATATTCGTAAACTCTCTACACACTGCTTGCAAACTTTATGAGGGGCCCATGATTTATCTTGCTTTACCTATTTTCACGTTAAAATAAGCAAAATAGGCTTGCTTGACAAATGTACTAATATTAGTCCGTTGAATGGGGATGGTAAAACTGCCACATATATAAGAAAATGAATCAGGGCTGTTTAAGCACTTACGATGAGAACTACCAGAGGCAGACATAACGAAAATCTGCAGTTGTGAATGTATACTTTGACTTCACTATATCAGAGCGACACAGAACTACGTATTTTAGCATCTCATGCGTAACTGACCGAACTAGTTTTGGATGACGCAACGTCACTCACGGCCCCACTACTAGGTCGAAGAAGGTTCGCCGGTAGGAGAGCAGTAGTGACTTCTGTGATTCGCCGAGCTTAGTCGGATGCGCAACAACTGTAGAGAAAAAACTTGACGTGATAGAAAAAAACTAAATCAAGTTTTGGAATTAGCAAGTCAATTTACGTATAAAACAGCTTAAATATCGAACTCAACAGAAATTATTTTTCAAATTGTTCCCCAGTGTAATAACAACTTTCAGCTGGGGTATAAAAACCGTGTAAACTAGTGTTATGATTCTGTAGACTTTTACTTTGCTCTCTTCTTCTTCATGTAGTACTACATCTCGTCAGTGGGCCTTGATATTCTTCGCATCCAACCTAATCAACCTCCAACAATCTTTTTTCAGTTTTTGAAGTGCACTAGTTCTTTAACATTCTTGTTAGATTACTCTGTCACCATATCTTTGGTAAACCTCTCTTTCTATTAGCCCCTGTTCGGCATCCCCCCCCCCCTACTTTAGTTTTCGGCCCTTTGGCATTCTTACGTAGAGTATTTTTTATATATATATATATATATATATATATATATATATATATATATATATATATATATATATATATATATATATATATAGAGAGCATTCTAGAGTAGCTAATTCCTCATATTGTCTAAAATTTCAAAGTCTTAGTAAAATTGATTAAGTTTGAAGTTATATCTTATCCTCCAATTTTCATTCACAGTTACTTTGTTTGCTGTTTTCATATATTTGTTGTCAAATATTGTGTTTCTAACGAGATGTAACGCTGAGATACAACACCGAGGTGGGTGATACATCGTGTAAAATTAAAATATTCCCGCCAAGAATTAATTCTGGAAATGGTTTTGTCCTGTTCATTTGGATGTCCTTATCTCCCATCATCGATAAACTTTCGAGTATTTGAAGTGAACCAAACCTATCGATCAGCTGATAAGTAAATCTGTATATAATAATTTCTAGTTCCAATAAAGTTTTTTTCTTTTGCCGCCAATACTGTAACATTTTGAGGGGAAAAATTAATATAAAAAATGATGTGAAGTGTTACCAAATCTTTATCTCAAAATACGTTGATATTAGTGGAGCCAATCTGAACAAAACAGATTGTCGAACTGATCCTTTGATAGCATCATCACGGTGATGTAAATATCTTTAGGTGTAAATACTTTGAATAAAATGATTTTTATATTACAAATGAAATTATTATACAGGAGGTGTCAACAAAACCCGGACAATTTTCAGTTTAAATTTCCTGCCTTGTACCTCAGGTTGCTGAGGATTGTCGCTGTTGCAACGCAACTTTTGTGAGCTGATTCCTTTATTGCTTCACAAACTTTTGGCATGATCAATCACTAAAACAAGTTGCAAAGCAACGAATTCCCCAAAACTCTTCACAAGTATTAACCGGGTTTTAAAGGCTGTATCAAAAATTGACTCTTTTGGCGATTGGATATTTCTTACAGGAAGAAATCAGGTATCTTAGGTATTGTTGCTCAGTTTGTGCGTCGAAACAGGTCTAGATCATATCACGTTAGAGCTCTCCAATAACTCTTAAGGAATTTACTTCAGCATGCTTAAACATGCTATTGGAACCTTCGATGTGAAACATTAAACTCAAAGAGATTTACCACTAAACACCAAATTACTTTTTTCCCCTTCTCGACGCACGTTTCGCTAACCATGTTACCGTCATCAGATGATTTAATTATATTTTGATGATGCTAACATGGTTGACGAAACGTGTATTGAGAAGTTTAAAAAAGATGATTTGGTGTTTAGTGGTAAATATCTTCGAGTTTAAAATCCAATTAGGCTATCAAACCAAACTGGTGAGTGTTTAATTGATCAGCCAGTTGTATTTACAAAAAATTTCTACACAATCAACAAAGGGTAGCTTTTTATCATCATCATCATCATCAACCACTATCGATCCATTGCAGGATGAAGGCCTCTTCAGCATGTTTCTAACTTTCACGGTCCTGGGCTTTCCTCTGCTACTCGAATCCAATATACTTAACGATGTCATCAGTCCATCGTGCTTTCGGTCTTCTTCGCGGACATTTGCGATCAAGCGGTATCCACTCCAGGATTACCTTTGTCCATCTAACGTCCCATTGCTTCGCCATATGGCCTGCCCATCTCCGTTTCAATTGCTTTACTCTTCCAATGATGTCACATACTTTAGTTTGTTCCCTGATCTATGTGCAGGACTTTCTGTCTTCTCTTGTAATACGAAAAATACATCTTTCGATTCCCTTCTGTGCTACCCGAAGTTTCTGAATTGATTGCGATGTGAGTGTCCAGGTTTCACTTTCGTATGTCATAATAGATATGATGCCCTGATCGAAGACTTTTCTTTTTAGGTAAAGTAGTAGTTTGCTCTTAAACACTATGTTGAGCCTACCAAATGCCTGCCAGCCAGACGATCTCCAAATCCCTGCCTAAAACTGAAATTCTTCTGTCCTCAGCGAATTTATTGAACATAACCTCACAGTTTTTCAGGTTAATTTTTAAGCCAAACGGTTAGCCAGCCCTTTGCAGCTCTTGTATGCGTCTTTGCAGCTCCTATGGGTCTTGTGAAAGAAGAACAATATCATCTGCAAATCTAAGATCGTTTAACTTTGCATTATTGATCTTTATACCATCCTGTTTCCAGTTCAGATTACGGAATAGTTCAAGACAAGCCGAGAAAAGAATAGGCGATAATGAGTCACTCTGCCGTACACCTCGCTCTACATTAATTTGCCACTTCAAGATAATCAAGGTGAAATGTCGCTGTAGATTCGTCATATATCGATCCTAATAGGTTTATATATGCTTTGCCTACCCCTGGCTAAACAACGTATCCATTATGGCCTGCTTTGAGATTAAATCAAATGCTCTTTCGTAGTCGATAAAAGCCAATCACAGTGAAATGGTGTATTCGTTGTGCCTTTCAATGGCATGCTGTACAACTTGGATGTGATCCATTTTACTGAATCTATTTCGGAATCCTGCTTGTTGTCTTGGTTGTGTGTCATTCAATTTTCATAATATTCTTTTAAATATTATCTTAGTGAAAACCTTGTGCATTACTGATAGAAGGCTTATTGGACGGTAGTTCTTTAAATCATTCAGTGCTACTTTTTTATGTAAAATGATCACTTCTGCATTATTCTATAAGTCAGGTACTTTTTGTTCATTGAGGCATTTTAAGTCTAATTTTGCCAGGGTTTTACGTAAACTCTGACCACCAGCTTTTAGCATTTCGACAGTCGCTCCTTTCCTGGAGCCTTGCTGTTTTTCATCGATTCTATAATATTTGTTACTTCCTCCACTAGCATATCTGGCACTTTTTATTCCGAGGGTATTGCCTTTGATTGGTTCTGATCTTCATATCACTCTGAATAAAATTTTCTGACAACCTCTAACATTTCCGTTCGGGAACTTTTCCATTACTATTTTCTGCTGACATTTTTCTTAGAGAACGCATTCATAAAATAAAATTCTTGCCCTTCCGCAAAATCAACCAATCTGTCACTTCTATTGTCCCGCTCACCAGTTCCATATGGACCAGTTGCATTTTCAGCAGTTCTTGCTGTTTCAATTCTGGCATTAAAATCACCCATTAGGATTTTGTATCTGCATTTCTCCTTGTATAAAAGCTGGGCCACATCATCATAAAATTCCTCAATTTCTTCATCCCTATAGTTTATAGTTGGTGGATTGGTGGAACGATTTCAAGCCTAAACTTTTTATTCAGCTGAATGTCGCATTGGGTTAGTCGGTCAGATGTACTTTCAAATTTTACTGCACTGTCCTTCAGCTTTCGATTGATGAGGAATCCAATTCCTCTACATCGTCGACTCTCCGTACCCCGAGTGTCGTGTACGTGACCAGTTGAATTAGCTCTTCTTCCTTTCTTCATGTTTCGCATAGCTAATAATATCCCAATGTATGTTGTAATTGTATCAACAATTCGTACTGTTTTCATTGTTCGAATATCAAGAGTATTAATATATATATATATATATATATATATATATATATATATATATATATATATATATATATATATATATATATATATATATTATATATTGGTACACCTAATTTAAATATAATACCAATTTTTGGCAATTATATGATTTTAGGATAGGAGATTCCAATGTCTTATTAATTTTTTGTTACATTGGCCACAAAAAAGACACTTACTTCAATATCATATTTCAAATTCACAAAATTCGTAAGAAAAATTAACTTACGAGTGAACTACCTTAAACAAACTAAAACATTGCAATTATTATTTACAAAAATTATATTGATCTGGGTTCTACCCAGATCTGATCTTGACTGATGATCTGATCTTGACATTCTTTTTACTATAGCAAATTCTTTTTTCAGGTGAATGATACAAATGTGGATTTTGGTTTCTTTTCTTAGCATTTTTTCTGATAAATATATTTGCCGGTAAACTTATTAGTGTGATCCTTCTATAGTTTTTACATTTTTTGATATCTCTTTTTTTTAAATAAGAGGTATATTATAGGTATAGTGCAGTCTGTTGGTACTAAACTTGAAGAGATTTACCACTAAACACCAAATCACTTCTTTTTAACTTCTCGACGCACGTAACCATGTTAGCGTCATCATGAGATAATTTAATCTTGAGATCAACATGGTTAGCGAAACGTGCGTCGAGAAGTTAAAAAAAAGAGATTTGGTGTTTAGTGGTAAATCTCTTTAAGTTTGTGTTTCACACCGAAGGTTCCAATAGAAGACCAATAGACAGAATAACATAGTGTGTCTGGAAATATAAAACAAGTGATTTGGTGTTTTACGGTAAATCTCTTTTAGTTTCTGAAGTCTTTTTTAGTTTCGATTATTCTTTCACACATATCTGTGGTATATTTCCAATGGGGGCCTGAATGTTTCGTTTAAGGTGAATAATCATTCGGGGTTTATTTATTTATTGTCAAACCAAACTATGGATTGAACACCATTTCTGCCCAAATGGTGCAGTTATGTTTGTTAGCAAACCCTTTAAGCCACAAGAGTGCTCCGTTACAAAAGATTATTTTTCCCCAGAGTGGGGGTTACTGTTCAACTTCTTTCAACCAATTTCTACGCGCTGTTGAATCGTGTATATTTCCATAATAGTACTGAACATAATGTACTGAACAGAGCACTCTACGACTGATATTTACATTTCAAACAGTGCTATTGCTATTACGTCTTAAAGTTCTGATAGTCTTATTGAAAACCTCTTTAGAAGCAGTATGAGATGTGGGTGAGAGGGTTGTGATGTACTTTAAAGGGAAGGAATCAGATTTGGATAGTTTGCGATTTTTTAATTGCGAGTTAAAATGAAAAATTGCGATAAGAATTAAGGAAAGTTTTTTATTTGGTTACCTTGTAACTAGAATGGATGATCAGGTTGGCAAATGTCTTTCCTGCTGTGGTGTATCGTTGATTCTTTTGCCTGGAATCATACGCGCTGACGTACAACTTGTCCGTCTTCGTGTCCTGCTGTCTCCATTCTGAATACATGCTTAGTTTCTTAAAGTGAGGAACATAAAACGGTTGAGTCTTGTTCAATGTGCAGTAGACCGGTTTGGTGGAACTCTTCAAACCCAAATACGTAAAGTAGTTGCCGTTGAGGAATTGTTGTGCGTATTTCTTTGCCACTCTGGGCGTATCCGGACTGATCAAGATCTGGTTGAAGATGGTAGGCGTCAGTCCGTGATGCTGCTTTAAAGAGGCGGTGGTCGGTTTCAGGGCCAAACTGTTCGGCCTTACGAACTTTTTCGGCTCGTTCGTCGATTCCGAACCTGGGGTTTTCAATTCTTTGGATGGCGACTTTTGCTCTGGCAGTTTTAGAGGAGATCTACGTTCACTCAAAGTTGGTCTAGGTTCCGGTTTAGCTTCGGTACTTTCCACTCGAGAATAAAATGGCTTCTCCGTCAATTTTTCGACAGACAAGAAGGTTTTCTGAACCGTTGGACTAGGCTTAGGAACGACTTTGTCTGGAGGAAGTATCTTCTCTAGGAATGGAGGTGGTTGCATCGGAGATGGCACTTCTTTGGGTGTTCGCCCCACTGTAATTATATTACCTCCATAGAGCATTTCGACGGAAGTTTCCGCTGCGACTGGTCCAGGTATTCCAGGTACGTACCGCACCACCTTTCCATTAACGAATAAGTTCATGGGGTTGTACAAATTGTTGCCTGGAGAGCCTAACTCTGGAGGTTTTTGAATAAGACTCCTCTTCTTTGATTGTAGAGGGAATTTTGAATCTATCTCCGATTCCGAAGATGGAGCAGGGATATCTTCAGATGCTAGTCTCAATCTGGGACTGTGTAAAGCCAGATTAGGGTTGGGATCATGGTCAAGAGGCCTGTGGTTGTATGAAAGGGTTTGTGATGTTACCATTCCGGATAAGGAAATTGTGGGTTGTTTGATATTAGGAGTAAGGAGTTTAACGGCATTTTGACTGAAATCGGTGATGTTATTGTACTTGTGCGAGGGACTAATGAGATCATTCTTAATTGCGAGGCCGTCTCCGAACGGAGGACGCATAGTTGGTTCAGAAATAGACAGTTTCTCCTCCCGTTTATCGTAACTGAAATGGGGCTTTCCCAAATTTGTCATGTCGATGTTGGGTGATACAGAAGTGTTCTCATAAACTCGTATAACGTCCCTGTACACTCTAGGTTCCTCTTTACTCGTCTGATTCGTCAGCACTGTCCCCCCGGACTGCAAACTCGACTTAACCACTCGGTTCTCACTCAACTTTCCCGGATAGTCCACGAAACTACATTCGACTTCTTGCTTATCCTCCTTGCTATCAATTCTGAAGCTTTTACTTTCGCCTCCGCTGTGAACTTTGACCTGACCCCCAAATAACTTCACAGCTTTCCGTTCTTCTTTGAAATGTAAAGGGGAAAGCACAAAGTTGGGGGATCTGGACGGTACATCACTTGGACTCGGTACGGGGATGTTCACAGCATCGAACGAAAACGACTTGCTTTTGTCACTCTCCACCAGACGGGTTTTCCCCAGGAAGGGACCTGGAGAGTTTAGCGGAAAGACCCTGTTTTGAAACTGGGGCATACTATCGAAGGCATTTTTGTTTTTCGTCAGAATGGAGGCTACGTTTACTGAACTGCTCCTGGTGTACTTGGCATCTGACGGTTTCCCTTTGCAGCTTCGAAGTTTGTGAAGTTCCAGTTCCGTGACAGTTTGAAAGATCATCTTGCAATAAGGACACTGCATGTCCGACGAGAGGTTTTTTAATAGGAGTTCTTTGATTAGGCTTTTTTGAATCACCGGTTCGGCTACTTCGCTCATCGATCTCTTCCTGTTTTTATTGGTTAAATTCAGTGGTTCATCAACTTTAGGTTCTAAATTGTATCCGATTTCCGTCCTGGGATACCTCTGTTGCAAGTATTCATTGTTGTTCACAGTATCCAAAGATTCAGAATAACGCTTCTTTAATAGCCCATGCTCACTGGAATTCACTATAGAATTATTTTTGCTGATGATCTCATTAATATGATGAGACAAATCGTTACCGCTGAATCCCTTCTCTTCTTCAATCTGTTCCTTCTCAGTAAAATGTTTGACTGTATGGAATCGCGGTTTGTACGGTTTAGTTTTCAAGTCTCTGACCGCATTCTCGCTCGTTTCCTGAGTTTGCGTGGAATTGTTCAGGAAATGTTGCTTATGGCCATCGCTCATTTCCTCTTGAGCCTTGTTACCCATCACCCTATTCGCGTGAGTCCTCGATCTACAGTGCTTGTACAAATTGGAGCGTGTTTTGAAGCTGAAGCCGCAACTGGTGCAGGGATACGGTCGTTCGTTTGTGTGCGCCCTGATGTGTTTCTGAAGAACGCTCGGTTTGGAACAGACCAGATTGCAATACGTACACACATACTTCCCGCTGGAAATTTTATCCGGAGTGACTTGAGTTTCCTCTTGTTTGATGTCGATGTCGTCGCCCGATAATGATTGTGGCGGTGGCGTCCTCTTGTAACAACTAAAATCATCTACGGAAGACGTACCGGTGCCAGATTTGGTCAGGTCTGGATTGGTCGATTCTACAAATGATATGCCTCTGGACTCTGCTGATATGGAAGACTTGGGAGTTGGAGTTAGGGGATCGGTCGGGTTTGTACTGGGGTATTGGACTCGCTCGGTGATCGGGGCTTTTTCCGGGCCCGACTCCAGATTGCGGGTCGAATCTTTGTTTTCCTTGTCATTCTGAGTTCGGGGATCGATGCTCAGCTGTTTTTTGAACTTCTTGTGGAGGTAGTTGTCGATGCCGACGTCCATAACGGTTGTAACCTGTAACAAAAAAAGACTTAATTTACTTGATGCATTGAATAAATTTACTGTTAATTTAATTTGACATTCTAAGGTTTGATTCCTTACATTTTCAATATTAATACCACAATACCGGGTATATAAATATGAATCTGGAATTTTTGTATAGAAAAGACCCGTTTATACATTTTTCCCATCTGTCTGACAATTTGTAGATGTCACTCAAAAAAAGCTGTAATTCTTTTGAGGCAAACCATTCATCGAGCCATTTTAGTAAGAATTGAAGCCCTGCTTAGGAAGTGCGTGTCCCATAGATGCAAATAAGTGGTAATCGGACGAAACCAAGTCTGGTGAGTAATCCGCATGCGAAACTATTTCCCAACTAAACGCTTCAATCGATTCCTTGACCAGTTTTCCAGTGTGTGATGGTGCATTATCATGAGGCAAAATCACTTTGTGTTATCTTTTTTGATATTCTGGTCGTTTTTTACGCACAGCTTGATCGATCATTTGTTGCCGGTGGCGTTCAGTATTAACGGTTTGGTCAGGTTTCAGTAGCTCATAATAGATCATACCCTTCAGATCTCACCAAACACCGATCATTGCCTTCCGTCCATAGCGATTTGGTCTTGCAGACGATGCCGATGGTTCGCCTGGAGTTACCATCATCTTTTACGCTTGGGAGTCTCAAAATATATTCACTTTTCTTCGCCAGTCACAATTCGATGAAGAAACGACTTTCATTTGTACTCCTGGCGAGCAGCATTTCATAAATGGTTTGGTGTTCCTGCTGTTTTTCATTCAGTTCATGTCGAATCCATTTTTGCCATTTTTTGGATCTTTCCTATGGATTTCAAATGAATAGAGTCAGCTTCTCGTGTAATATTTAATTGATCCGCGAGTTGTTGTTGAGTTTGAATGTGATTCTCATCCAACAATGCTTGCAATTCGCTGTCTTCAAACTTTTTCGTTGGTCTTCCACGTTCTTTGTTTATTACGTAAAAATTGCCACTTTTGAATTTTAACCACTCAAAGTACTGTGATTTACCAAGAGCACCATAAGCTTCGACAAGCATTGGATGCGATTCTGCATCAGTTTTCTTCAAATGGTAACAGATAATCAATTTAATCAAAATTTGCTGTCCGCAAATCGTAGTTTCCGACACAAAATTGGACAGGTTCAACGCTATTACAAACTATGCTGTTGTATGAAACTTGTATTGTTGTGAGTTAAAAATCTTTGTTAGATGTCAACAAGGAAATAGCGCAATAACGCGGTTTGATTCAAGTGACACGATAGCCAATTTAATTATTTTTAAATTTTTTAAAGAAGAAAAACAGAATATTTTTTTCGCCTTTATATTTTGTGTTAATTAATTTTTGATAATTATGCCCATCAAATGTGAGTTATTCGCAGCAATGCAACTTTGTGTTCTTTTTAACACAATTTCCGTAACTTTTGTCAACATATCTGATGTTAAGGCAGCGATTTAGCACGGTTATTGTCCCTGAATTGTTGTATGGCGTGTATGGCTTATTTATGTAACCTTTTTCCTTAAAAAATCCCGCTATGAAATAATCCGGAGCCGTTAAATCAGATCAAGGAAGATCTCCATTTCAAGAGATTAAACATGAGGTGTGTGCTGAAGCACCATCTTGTTGAAATCATATATTGTTCAGTTTTTGCTCTTCCAAATGAGGAAGCAAACAATTTGGAATCATGTTTATAGCGTTCATCGTTGACTATAACTGCATTCTATAGTCTTCAAATTAATATCATCCAATGACGTTACGAGCACGAACACCTCACCATACTGTGACTTTAACTGGATCTAATGGCGTATGATGAATGTGGCGGGAATTCTCTCTTGTCCAGAAATGTCTACTCTGTTTATTCAGTTCACCACTTGGATGAAAATGAGCTCATCGCTTGTTATTAATATTGCATGAAAATTGTACATTTGATTGAAGCTGTTTATGACGGCATTACAGTATTGTAATCGTTTATAATTGTCTGTAAGCAACAGATCTAGAACAATTTGAATGTTATGTGGTATCTTCATATCTGTTTAACTTTTCCGTTTAACATGCATTTTCAACTTGCGTTATTGCATGCGTTAGCGCATCATCCTAGCGCAGGGTAAGACGAATGATTCTTTTCTGTCCACAAGTTTGCCTCAGTTTCATTCAACAGTTCTGGCGAGTTCAGTAAAGACGGTTTTTTAAAAACGTTAAAAACATTTTATTTTGTAAGTAACTACTGTTAACTGTGTAATTTTAGTTTTATGAATACATCCGACATGGTCATGTTAGCCGGTCTGAGTACTGGTGTTGATAAGAGCAAGGAAAAATATTGGAAATAATTATTAGAATTAGAATTACTACAATTTACTGCAGGAAATTTTATTTTATTTAACCGAAAAGTCCGTTCTACCGTTAGGCGACTGACAATTTACCTTTCAGAATGATACTGGTATTTCATGAATTTTTGAAGTGAAAACTCCTTTAGGCGTGTTTTTGCTGAAGAGAGAACGTAAGTGAACCGTCACCCTCGCGTCGGTGACGCTGAATCGGGTTTACTCGGCTCCACTCGACAACCAGTGCGCTCGAGTCGATACCGCACTGAATCGTGTATACTCGGCTCCAGTCGACATCAGCCACGTTTTGCTTTGCATGTAAGCAGTATAGTATTTTAATATAATACGCATGTCTTATTGTATATGATCTGTGAATTATTTAAAGTACTTACAATTTGTGCTGCATGTCACTGATAATAATTTTATATAACAATATTAATATCAGCTTGTTGATTGACCCATCTAATTCATTATATAACATATAGGTAACCATATATATATATATATATATATATATATATATATATATATATATATATATATATATATATATATATATATATATATATATACATATATACATATATACATATATACATATATACATATATACATATATACATATATATATATTTATATATATATATATATATATATATATATATATATATATATATATATATATATATATATATATATAGGAAAATTAAAAGTTTTCACTTCTATTGTGTGTTCCTCCTTCATGAGTTCCTGTCCAGTGCTAATTCTAGCACTCATTCGAATGAATTCATCGTCTTTCTACCGCTTGTCGCACTTGTTCTTCCCAACTCAGGGGAAACTTTACGTCCAATTTTATTTTTTCCTCGTGTTTTCGCTTCGTACATTTGTTTTGCTTCGTTCATTCTGTGTACATATCTTAGCCAGCTCAGTTGTCTTTCTTCTATAGCTCTTTCTGTTGGTTTCGTTTCCTATTCTATTATTGCCGTAATGTTCACTCTATCTCTTCTTGTAATTCCCTCTATTTTGCGTAGAAATCTCATTTCTACAGCTGCAATTCTAGTTTTGTTTTTCTTTGTTAAGGTCCAAGATTTGCTGCCGTATATCATTGATGGTCTCCCCTTTTGATACACCTGCACTTTTATCTCATTCGGTATCTTTCTTTTTCTTTAAAATGTTGTTTTTAGAGTGTTGTATGGTTTGACTGCTTTTCCCATTTTTTCGTTCATTTCACCGTCCATTTATTTTATTTTCTTCTATTATTGCGTCTAAATATCTATAGTTTTTGACTTGCCCCATTTCTATTAATTTTATGTTTTGTTTTTGTGCCTGCAATTTCTTTTGTTTTGCCTTTGTGGATATTTATTTCCATGTTTACTTTTCTTAGCTCTTCGTTACTATCGCTAAGTTATGTTGTAGTTTTTCTTCTGAATCTGCCATTAGAACCATATAACCAGCGAACAGTAATTCTTGTGTTGTCACTGTTTTCATTTTTTTAAAACCTATTTTTGTATTCTAGTCACATCGTCAATAACTACTAAAAATAACAGTGGACTCAGTACGCATCCCTATCTTAGGCATATTCCTGTCTCCAATTCTGTGGATTCATCGTTATGTGTTCTTGCTATATTCTTGTTATATAAGGCCTTGATAATTTCTATTACCCCTTCTTCTACTCCTCTTCTCTTTAGACTTTTCCAGACATCCCTTCTTTTTTACTCTATCTAATGCTTTTTTGAGATGAATGAAATAAATGTGGATTCTTAACAGATTTTCTGGTAAATATTTATCACGGTAAACGTGTTAGTGTGATCCCTCTATAGTTCTTACATTCTTTGATATCTCTTTTTTTAAATAAGAGCTATATTATAAGCATATTCCAGTCTGTTGGTACTGGTTGGTAAAGCTATTTTACTTTAAATTAAATTTATAAATTATTGCAGAAATTTGCAGATTATATCACGAAGTTGAAAGCGAAAGCGTAAGATACCCAACATCAGTGGGAGTCGTTGTGCTTCTTTTGCGTTTCGTCGTGCGTCATGATTTTTCTTGCGTCCTTGCATGCCTCTCGTTCAACACCGCATGCGTCTAACCTTTCAACAGATGCATGGGTCTTGACGACCGAAAGTTGAATCACGGTGGACATATTTGGAAGTCACTTTTTCAAAATTCGGCTTAAACTGCGTGAAAAATTCTCAATTGTGCATCACGTCTTCACGGAGATTTCCCCACTGTCTGTTTCGCACTGTGCTTGGTAGTGTGCCAATGTTTAAGGATCATGTTCTTGAGTTATGGCGATCTATAAAAGGAAGTTAAAGAGCGGATTGCTAAAGCAAATCATTTTGATAGAAGTTTTAAAACAAATAACTATAATATTTGTAAAGTGTGATTGTTTTTAAGTTTTAAAACAAATAACTATAATATTTGTAAAGTGTGATTGGTTGGATGGATAAAATATATGTTTTGTTGTTTTTTAAAAAAAATATGTTTTGACAGGATAAAATTGAAGTTCGAGCTGTTATAACTATATTTAACTCGGATGGACATACAAAAAGAGTTAGATAACATTTGAAATGATTTTTTCCTTTCGTTATCGACGGTAAAAATTGGGCTGTTTTCTTGCATTCTATTGACATGTCCCAATTATGCCAATCTGCTTTTTATATATCTAACCATGTCTGTCCCTTCTATAAGTTGGCTTAATTCAAAATTCATGCGGAGTCTCCATGTTCAATTAGTGCCACGAATTAGACCGTATATCTTACGGAAGATCTTCCTTTCAAATATTCGTGGCAGTTCTTCACCTTATTTTATCTTTGTCTAAGCCTTACACACATATATGATACCAGCGCTCTTACGCAAGATCTTCCTTTCAAATATTCGTGGCAGTTCTTCACCCTATTTTATCTTTATATATACCATATACCAGCGCTCTAATGAGTGTAATTTTTTTTTTAACTTGTACGTCTATTTTAAAAAAGTTCTAAGCCCTATGAAACTTTTGCAATGACCTATGTATATAGATTTCATGACTGTGTCAACATTTTGAAGCACGCTGTACTCAAAAAATTACAACTATCGCTTCTGAACACTGTAGGCTACTGATAACATCTTAATAAATATAAAAATAATGGCTAAAGTAATCGATTTTTGTGTAAACAACATTTATTTGAATGAAAACTAGAGTAATAAAGTATATATAATATATTCATATAAACTTATTCGCAGTATTATAAATATATATATATATATATATATATATATATATATATATATATATATATATATATATATATATATATATATATATATATGTATATATATATATATATATATATATATATATATATATATATATATATATATATATATATATATATATATATATATATATATAAATAAATAGGGCTTTCTAATTAAGCGGTGTATATAAAACACAGACTGTGTTGTGAATTTACCTAGGTGTAGATTTCAGAAGTGTAATGTATGACATTTTGTAAAAATGGAATCGTATACAATACAACGACGCGTTAAAATTGTTGAATTATTCTGTGAAAAGCTGTTTAGTTTATGTAATTACCGAAGCTCGGTACTTTGTAACATGACCTTTATTCTTAGTTACAGATTAAGATGTCGATGTTGGCATGGAGTCGATTAGATATTGGCATACTCCTACAGGTATTGAAAACCAAGCAATTTGAATTTCATGCAACAATGTCTTCTTGTTTGTTATTTTTTACCAGCAAGACGCCGTTTTGACTCTCTCCAAAAGTTCTCGATAGGATTTAGATCCTAAGATTGTGAAGGCTACCTAACACTGTGACCAATTATTTTCTCTTTGTAAACGATTAAAAAATACTGGTCACAGCGACGGCAACTGTTCGCCGGGAGCACCGGGGAGAAGGTCCTGGACAGGATGAAGCTGCGCGACAAAAGGGCGCCTTCTTCCCTTGAATTATAGAAGACCCTCGAACTGGAACCTATTTATGTCTTTACTAAAAAATTATTGATTTAATTTTGAACTTTAATACATGTAAGCATACTCAGAAAAAAACAACACAAAGTACATTTAAAGGTAAAAAGAATAAAACTGTAAAGAATAAAACTATAAAAAAAGACACAGGTTTAGGGACTGTGGTTCACCAAACCTTAACGTGGAATATCAAAAAAACTGAGCAAGTTCCTCTAACTTACATGACCTCGTCTCTATTTCTCTGTACTTATAAATTAGATGGTACTAAGTTTATTCAAACAATATTAAAAAAAGTAAAGATAACTTAAAGGTAATCAAATGAAAATAAGTAAAATCATCAATAATAAATTAAATCGAACGGCAAATTGTCCATTTCTTTTTTTCTGTCCATTTCTTTTTTTCTTTTTTAAAAATAGAAACGTGAACATTTAGCTCTATACGAAAATATGATAAAACTTTATAATCTGGCCTTAGTTTTCGATTATCCCGCCACTTGCCTATCCAGTACTGGGGTATCCAAATACCATGAGTACGCCTACAGGCAATTCGGTGTTCGTATGCAGGGTACCCAAATAGTTTGAAACCTGACTGACCGGTTACTGCACAAAGTGGCCCCAGAAAAGAGTATGGTTTCGGCAATGGTCAGGATCCAAAATAATTGGTCTCTGGTTGGCAGGAATCTCTAATGTCCGGGTCGTAAAACCCTCTACAAGAATATCAGAAAAAATAAGCCTAAACATGGCTTGACCAGCTAACTCACATACCTCTGTCGGAAGGGTAAGGTGCGAAAACGTTCGCTCACCTCGAGATTTTGACTTAGACTGCCTTAGCCTTGTCCTAAACGATACAGGTGCTCTTTGAAATACATTTCGCTCGAAATGATCTTACCAGTAGCGATCAAGAATTTGTGAACGCTACAACACTTATGTTTCCCTTTAAACCTTTGCTTCACCATATGAGGCGTATGTTTGGGTTGTTGGTAGACTCACTGTAAAGGCTTATTCCCTTCAGCATAAGGTAGCATAATTGTATCTAGGAGTTCCTAATTGTGTCTAAGAGTTCCTTGTTTTTCGTTTTTCTTGGATGGCGTCTCTTTTCTGGTTGTTTTTGGATCACATATGATTATTTCAAAACTTTAGTGATTACACATGGTGACCGTTTAATTGCATTCGTAATAAATGCACAAGATTTATTTTGGTTTCTTAATTGCAATATTAAACGCTTTTTTTCCGAAACATGTTAATAAGTAAAAATAATGGGGCGGCCAACCTTTTCAATGTGTTGAGCTACTTTAATAATCTAAACTTGTTTAATGCAATAAGGGAAAAACATTTTCGACGCAAATATATCTAAATTTGTATACCAAGCTATCGAAATTGTCCACGCGGGCTACCAGTAGCCAGCGATCGACGGATTGGCGAAATTACACCTTCTAGTTTTTTTTTTGATTTGTAATAAAAATTACTCTTATTTTTTTGATCATGTAATTCTTTCTAAAATATCTCATCAACGTATAATTATGAATAAAGTAATTGTTTATATTCAGACAAATACCATATATGTCTTTTAAATGCTCGGTAAATTCATTCTGAAAACTTATTATTTTCTTAGAAACAACGTAAAAATGAATGTAAATTCCACAAGTCACGCTGACTGATAATATTTAAATGTTCCGCCAAAAAAGTATTAGTTCCCGTCTGCGCCACAGACGGCAACACTGCCGCCATGCATACGTTACACATGTTATCGTAGTTCGATTTGCCTGACCGTTGTACAGTTTCGTATTAAGAAAATGATGAGAAATTAGGGGAAATAATTGATTACTCACCCCCAAAATCGGGAATCTGGGAATCAACCGCTGATATACGACGTAGATCGAGGCACGTACGCCATCGTTGTTGCCGTCACAACGTTCACGATTTTTTTCGCCACGACCGGGCCACCGCGCGACTGAATCATTGGAAGTGACGATAACGCAGCGCGAGATAAGTCGACAAATGTAAACAGAAGCGCTTTATCGAAGCTTATTTCTCTACGTTGTTTTCGCGTGCCATATCTCTCGTTTTTCTGTCGTTTCGGAACGGCATTTGGTGATCTGACGACGATCGCTGGACTTTGATGACAAGTTCAAGGTCGAATCTTGTCGGGGGCAAAAATATGACCGACTGATTTTCTTCTTGAGGGTTGATTATTTCATACGAGGGTCGTGAGGAAATTTGTGAGATAACCTAACCGAGCAGAAGAATAATTTATCGAGTTTGCGTTTGATCTATGATCAAAAATGTTAAAAGTAATAAAAAAAATATTGACAAAATAAAAAAATGCCGTTTTTTTTGCAAAATTTGAGCGTTTATTTTCATAACAAAATAAATGACCTTAATAATCAAACTACTGGCCATGGTTAGATATTACTTTTTTCCATATTTCTGTCAAAATGGAATGGATTCCGCGCTAAAAGAATTTTTGGTCTTTTGAGGCCATCATCAAGCCATCAACAAGTCATATTTTCACTTCTTCGTAACAATGTAAGAGTTATTTGAAAATCCGTGCTGCATCGACCGAAATAAGTAGTAGTCCGAAGGGACATTGTCATGCTGAAAATGGCTGTATCGTGTCGTGGGCGTATTCTGGTAGCTTTTCCTTCAATGTATCCTGTCACGTTTTGCTGTGGCATATCACATGGTTGGGAAATAAGGAACAAAACAAAGCATATGTATCGTATAAGTTTAATTTTGCAATGCTTGTGGGTATACAGTATTTTTTGTTTTTCCGTTGTCTGCGTAAATATAAAGGCTGTCTGGTTTGCCGACACGGAATCACGCAACATACAGTTGTCCATGTGAGAAGCAATCCGCATCTAAATCTAAACCACACCTTGAAATCCCAATGCGACTACGAAAAAGCACTTCAATCGAGATGTTGCCTGTTATATAAAAAAATATAATAAATAATCTCCAATTCTAAGAGGGCAAAAACTTTTATTAATAATTTTTCTGCGCATCTCTCATCGTTCTTACAACTCCATGTCGACAACAATGAGGCACAGGACAGAAAGTATTGAAAAGTTGTTAAAAATTAATAATATTAGTTAAATACATGATGATTCTTTATTAGCTCAATAAATAAAATTAAATATATAAATAATAAATAATTAAATAAATAAATAATAAATAATTAAATAAATACATTTTGAGTAATTTAAAAATAAGAATTTAAATAAATAAGTAAAAACGAATAATTTAAAAATAATAACATTAATAAATAAGTAAAATATTAGTTAAATAAATAAAACAGTTAAATAATAATTATATAAATTAATATTTTTTCTGTCCATCCTGTCCATCTCTCATACAAAACATAACCTGTACGTACGATTTCGCGAACGGCACGGCTCAATCACGACGCGATCACACAAAAGTACCTCGATTAAGATGAATATTTATTTCAGATTGTATAATAATCTGAATGGGATGCAAGTGGATACGTTTTTTTTGTTAATAAACAATGTAATTCGGAACATGTAATGTTTTCTGCCACGTGTTTCACATGTGACTGCGGCTGTCGTTGGCTAGTATGGCAAGTGCTCCCCTCGCTTCCGGCAGATGGCGCGGTTGCTGGTACACAGCTTACCGTAAAAAAAAGCTGTTTTCTCGCGGTCGCGGGTATGTTACCGACGCGAAAAAACAATCCTTGAAGCGGATTGTATATTGTGTTAAAATTTGAGCTCAATCGGTGCAGAACTTTTCGAGTTTTTGAAGCGTACATAAACCAACTTAACATATATATATATATATATATATATATATATATATATATATATATATATATATATATATATATAGATTCTTGCTATCAATGATCACCAGTAATCGTTTCACCAGGTTTTAGCACTTCGTAATACACAAATCCCCTACCACCCCACCAAACACACAGCAAAGTCTTCTTTCCATGTATATTGGAGACTGCTTCTGATGTTGAAGGCTGGCTTGGGTTTACCCATAATTTTTTGGCCTTTGGGTGGTCAAAATAGATCCACTTTTCATCACCTGTCAACTCGATGCAAAAAACTTTTTCTTTTCTGTCTGGCAAACCACATTCGCATGTGGTTTTTCACCTTTCGATATATTTTTCCTTTAATTCACATGGCTCCCATTTTCCTTCCTTCTGGATCTTTTCCAATGCGTGTAGGCATTCGGAAGGGGTGAATTGGACAACATTCAATACTTCTGCCTATTGTTTCAACGTATGAGTTAAGTCTTCATCAAATAATGCTGGCAAATCTTCCTCTTCAAACTTTTTCGGCTGTCCTAGATATTCCTTGTCTTTTATATTAAAATCCCCACTTTTAAAGCGTTTAAACCATCGTTCACAAGTCTTTTGTGTTAGATCATGTTCAACATCAGCTTCAACCAACAATCGACAACTTTCATCAAACGTTGTCTTCAAATGAAAGAAGGTTATTAAACCTGCCCGCAGAACGTCTTTTTCTCTACATAATTCGACATATTCAAAAGCTATAAAAAACTATGTTTTTTTGCACAATGACAATTAATAACGAACTGACTTTTGATGACGTATGTTTACTCTCCAAAATGCCATAGACTTCATTAGTCTATATAAACAAATGTATTAGTAACGTCATCTCTTAGCCAAATCGACATTATTAACCGAAATACCTATTAGCAAAAAGCTGTATAAACAAAATATTTAAACCATAAAGATTGCATAAACAAATTCGTATTTTAATTATTCTATTGGAACCTTCGGTGTGAAACACTAAACACGAAGAGATTTTACCATTAAACACCAAATCGCTTTATCTAATATTAAGATCAGATTAAATCACCTACCGATGATGTTAACATGATTAGCGAAACGCGCGTCGAGAAGATAAAAATATATATTTGGCGTTTAGTTTATTTATTTCATTGATTATTTAAAAGTTTTAACTGTTAACATAAGATAAACAAATCTAAAACTTATTTTCCAAAGTAGCATCTACATATAATCTACGTACTTTCCAGAAAAATGACTGATAATGTTATTTGCATCAAAATCCATTTCGCACTTGACTGATTATTGGACGCTTCATTACCCCCATCTTCCTATAAAAATGTAACCCTCAGCACAATAGAGTCATTATTCTTTGAATAACGATTCTACGAACTGTCTCAAAATGTATCAACTTCTTCGTTTCGTCTGTGCTTATACATCAGTGATTCCGCAACTACCTGTTGAATTGTGGTGCTTGATTCTGCGATGTATGGATCCTGTGTCGCTTCTGTTAGCTGCAAGAGCTTCCAGCTTCTTCAAATCAATTATCTTAGGAGACCCAATTCTTCGTAAAATTATCGACAAAATCAAGAAAGAAGAGCAGAAGAGAAAATTTGAACTATTGACTACACCTAAGATGATGATCGAAGTTGCTCGATTGCAAGCGGATTCTGCTTATAATAGTAACTGCCAGAAACGTGTTATTTCGAAAGCAAGATTGCCTTCTAGAGTACTACCTCAAGAGGAATCCAAGAAAAGACCACTATTACCAACAAAAAGTTGTAAAAACAAAAGATTTAAACCATATAGATTGTAAAAAAAGAATGTATTTATTAAATAAATAATATATGATAAAAGCATTTCTATTTGTTCAAAACAACATGTTTGTCGAAAATGTCAAAATACTTATTATTCCAACTAGACTTTTATCCAAAATTTATATCCAAATTTATCAAAAAATAAACGGAAAATTTATCGGTGCTTCGGGCAAAAATTGCCTATACTTTAGTAAAAAGTTAGGTCATCAGTCGGGTTCGAGCTGAACGTTGGGAATCGGCTGAAGGATTGACCAAAGGCACGACCATATATATCGGCTATGTCGGATATAGGCTGTAATATAATGCAGCTCACGCCATCCTGTGGTGTTTGCAACATTTGCAACTGTCAGATTGTACTAAACCGTCCGTGACCCGCTCAGGCCCTGTCTAGGTAACAGGTATACATGAAAAATTACATAGTGGACTCGTGGGGAATATTAAAATTTTCAAAAAACAGAAAATTTAATTTTTGCACAAAATACCGAAAAATTTTCCGTTTTTTGAATATTTTTAATATTATCAACGAGCCCATTATGCCACTTTCCGTACATCTAATTCTTATTGTACAGAATATAATCTTCATATATTCTACGCACGCTGAAAAACGTGCTATTAACAACGTGATTTGCATCAAAATCAATTTCACGCTTGACTGATTACTGCACGCTTCATTACACCCACCTGCCTATAAAAATGCAACCCTAAGCATTCTACTGTCATTATTCTTTGAACAACGATTCTGCGAACTTCTTCCTTTCGCCTGTGCTTATTCGTCAGTGTTCCCGCAACTACCTGTAGAACTGTGGTGCTTGATTCTGCGATGTATGGATTCTACATCGCTTCTGTTAGCTACAAGAGCTTCCCACTTTTTCAAATCGACTGTCTTAGGAGACCCAATTCTTCGAAAAACGATCGAGATGGTCAACAAAGAAGAACAGAAGAGAAAATTTGAACTGTTAACTAAACCTAAGATGATGATTGAAGTTACTAGATCACAGCAGGGTTCCGCTTATAACAGTAACTGTCAGAAAAGTGTTATTTCGAAAGCAAGATTGCCTTCCAAACAAATGCCTCAAGAGGAGCCCAAGAAAAGATCACTATTACTAACAAAAACCTGTAAAAATAAAAGATTTAAGCCCTACAGATTGTAAAAACATATTTAATAAATCTTATTTAAACAATCACTTTCTTTTATTCAAAATAAGCCAAACTTATTATTCAAACTAAACTGTTTTCTTTATTGTGATAACTGTCAAAATGAGGGAAACGAATCTAAATTTATTTTTAAGGGTTCTATGTCCTGATAGAGCTGACGAGACCGAAAGCGAAAGCATAAGTATATTTTATTTCTATGCCGAGAAAAATATGCGATGTAGGAGCTGAATGGGCAATAGGGCAAAAAATATTTTAAAAAATTGAAAAAACAGGACCTAGAGATAACCCCCATTCAGGTTGATGCATTACGATTGATTCTGAAACCCCTGAAACTAGTATAATCAATGAACTATCACATTCATCATATAGTCTACGACGTGGACTCATCACATCATCGCGGTAATAATGTGGCGGTAAATAACTTTTAATTTTTTTCTTAAAACAAATTTAATTTGGGAGAAAGGTAAAATTTCCCAAATTAAAATTTGGGAAAAAGGTAAAAGGTTTCCTATTTTTCTGAAGTAATAGTTCTTTGCCTCTATGTGTACAATGTATATATATATATATATATATATATATATATATATATATATATATATATATATATATATATGTATATATATATATATATATATATATATATATATATATATATATATATATATATATATATATATATATATATATATATATGTATATATATATATATATATATATATATATATATATATATATATATATATATATATATATATATATATATATATGTATATATATATATATATATATATATATATATATATATATATATATATATATATATATATATATATATATATATATATATATATATACATATTTGAGACACTCTGTAAAACTGGAATTATAATGTATAGCTCTTTTTCTCTCTACGTTATATCTTTCTTCCCTCTTATGTAACGAAATGTGCCTAAACGTGACGCGTCCTTGAAATTTCACTCTCAATTCTCGTCCAATTATCGACTATCGAATCACCGCCTAAAGCTAGGTCAACATCAAAACAAATTTGTGTTGTGCGGACTGTATGTATTGTATATGGTATGCCTGCGCGACAAACTAGACGCTCTAACAGACAAAGTCGCACACAAATATCGGCGCGGCACAGCACGCACACGAACCATCTGTTGTCCACCAGATAATTCAAAGTGTTCGGTAAATTTAATACACACGAAAAATTATTATATATATATATATATATATATATATATATATATATATATATATATATATATATATATATATATATATATATTGCGACGAAATATATTTTCTCAGCGTACTTTTACGACGGCCCCGGTAAAAACGATCAACAGTCACCAGTCGAAAGGTCCTTGTGGGCTGCACCGGCATCTGTTTTTCTCGGAATCAGCCGCGGTACACCGTGATTTCTCCGAAACGACAGGTACACAGCATTCGTCGCCGTTTCTAGGAAACCAACGTGGTGATTGCAGATCGACAGACAGTTAAGGAGAGAGAGAGAGCGATAGCGAAGTTACCGGTCATGATCAATAAACAATAAAAATATCTTGTTGTTATATCAAAAAAAAATATCTTGTAGGGATGGTTCGAAAGGATTTTCCATTTAGATTTTGAACTTTTGGAAACAAAAATCTATGTTTGATTAGTAATGTTAGTTTACATATTATTAACCAGTGTGTTATTTACAATGTTTATGTTCGGATTCGCGTTGATTTGTCTTTAGTTAGTTCAATTGATTGTGTTTATATATTTTATATAATGTTTTTATATTTTAAAAAGGGCAAGAACCTTGTCTAACCCAAAAAAACAAAAGGTAGGCAGTTATGGGGACTGCCGACAGGAGTGAAAACTTGAAACTTTGGAATAACTGTGTTTTTTTTTAATTTTTAAATTAATTATTTAAATGTATAATTTAAAAATATATATATTTTTTTTTAAGTAGGATCGAAATAAATATAGAAAATGGATATTTAGAAAAACTAATTATATTACAATACTTTTCTGTAAAGTTCTAATGGTGAAATTGAATTATATAAGTTTATAAATAATCATTTTGCAAAAAATAAACAATAATTTTGATAAATTAAATTTATTATAAAATTTTTACTTTTAAAATCGGCGACAAGAATACTATCGAACAATTAGAAATCTGTTTTACCACGCTAGTAAGAAAACTCCTAAGCCACTATTAAATATTCACTATACGATGTATTCAGAGATTAAATATTAGAAAAATAAATAATATCAAATTTTTCAACGTAAATATTGGAAAAATTCGAAAATAAATGTTTTGTTTTTGTTATTCATTTTTTTAAATAAAAATATTAGCATATTAAGTACTCACTCTTGTACTGCACAGTGAGTCTACAATTAAACAATTAAAATAATGATTATCTAAAACACAATTAGCGTCGCCAATCTGGCGCAATACGTCACTAGCATGTCGGTGATGCGAACCCATAAGTTTTGCCCCTGCCGAAAATCGCTCAACGCGGCTAAGGAAGTTTTTGTAAAATTCAGTTTTATTGTACAATAAGTTCTTATAATAACTACTGTTATTGACTATTTTGTTATCGGTAAGTATTTGTAAAGATTCATAAAGCCGTATTTCCTTCAATAATTCTAACTTAACCAAAGACATTTTATTACAAATGTTTAACACAAACAGAATTTATATTGGCTAATTCTAAAAAACATACTGAAAGCTAAACAAGCGTTTCAAAATAATAACGGAAATATAGAAGTGCGAACTTTTAACGTATCTATATTTGTTTGAACATTTTGTGTGATTTCAGATAATGTCGGGAAAAAAAAACACCCAAATCGCTAGCCAAACGATTTGTGCTCAATGTTTATGAGTATTTCGAAATGGAAAAAAGGAATGGGGACCTTTAGAACCTCTTTTAACCATTCAAGAGGTAAATAATACTTAATTTGATTTCGTTTTACTTATATTGCATTATTATTTATTATTATTCACGTATGGGCCCTGATGGACCACGCGAAGTACAATTAGAGGCGTTTGTTGTTGTTGCCTTCCTTTGCGCCCATACTAATTTCATTCTTTCGCTATGAGCTTTTTTCCTTTCGTCAGACCAAGTTGTTCCAGTCTTCCTACATTTTTCTCCCTGGCCAACCTTCCAAACATTAACCTTGTGTTTGAAACAGCCTCTATCCTGAATTTCACTTTATGTTATATTTGCTGATCTTAGGTCATCTTTAATTGCAGCAATCCATTTAGTTATTTCTACTTTAGGTCTACTCCTATTTTCATAAAATTCGACTATTTTTCTAGCTAACCTACTCGGATTCATCCGTTTTATGTGCCCGTAAAACTTAAGTCTTCTTTTTCTTATAATTTTTCTTTCCTTCTTTTCAATGTCCTCGATGTCCCTCTTTCTATTCAAAATGAGCGTTTCTGCAGCATATAGACATTCTGGCTTAATAACTGTGTTGTAATGTTTCCGTTTTGTGTTTTTAGATAGGCATTTTTTGTTGTAAATATTTTGTCTCAATGCCGTTTCCATTTTTTGACATCTACCCTTATTGGCCGCTTTTTCCAACCCATTTTCCATGATGATTTCACCCAAATATTTGAATTGAGAGACTCGTCTGATGTTACCATATTTTGTTTTTAGAAATGGTGTTCTTAGTCTGTTGCAAGACGTATATTGTGTCTTTTCAAAGGATATTTGGAGTCCTACATTTTCTGCTGTTTCTTTTAGGATTTCAATCTGTTTCTGTGCAGTTAATACATCTTGAGCTAAAATTGGTAGATCATCAGCAAATGCCAGACAATCAATTTTGATGTTGGTTCTCCCCAGTTTAATGTTCTGGTCAAAATTCAGGGCCGACTTTTTTTCACGCCACTCCTGTATTACTTTTTCTAGAACACAGTTAAATAAGAGTGGCGAGAGTCCACCCCTTGTCTCACTCCAGTTTTAATTTCGAAGGGCTCTGAGATATCACCCATGAATTTAACTTTTGACCTCGTGTTAGTTAACGTTGCTTTAATAATTGCCAGCGTTTTCAGATCTAGTCCTTGTTCTTTCAAGATTCGGAATAAAGATTCGCGGTCAATAGAATCATATGCTTTTTTGAAATCCACAAATGTACAGATGAGATTTTCATTGTACAGTTTTTGATGTCTTAGAATCAACTTCAGATTCAGGATCTGTTCATATGCATTGGATATTGCATTGCATATGCTAGGATAATGCATTATTGTATTGTAATATTTTTTTTAGAGAGTTGCAGCAGCAATAAAAATATAAAGGAAAACTGTGTATTCTATTAAGAAAATAATATAATTCAGTTATTTCTATTCTGTTTCCTGGAACAAGCAAACCTCGTGCAAAGACCAAAACAACAGATTTACCCGAAGGAAGTTAAATGGAAGTTTGAAATACCTTGCACAATATGTTTATATAATTATATGATACCTTTGTAATAAATGTGTGATATGTTTGTACTAAATGTGCTATACAACTGTTTAAAGACCCGAATATTCCCACAGCTTAGTAACATTTTCATCAGCTAAAAATGGGTCTCAACAACAATATTTATGGAGTAGATAAAATAAATATTTTGGCTCATACCAAAATAATTTCATTAATGTTTTGACCAGTAACAAAATAATTCCATTTATTGGCTATTTCCGTAAAAGTTCCTGATCGCTTGATATTGTTCATACAATTTCAATCTACAAAATTCTCCGTTCGATCTATGACATAAAACTTTACAATTTCATGACACACACTCGCACACATAATATCGATTTATAACAATTATAACAGTCATCTTATAAATATATACAAATAATGTATCGTGGGCAGTGGTGGATGGACCAAAAGGGCACGTGGGCACGTGCCCTACTAAACAAATTAAAAAATGAAGTGACTATGACAATGAATGAATGACTTCTATAGTCTAACACCTATAATGTCATTCGCGGTAACGAAATAGGTCGTGGGTTGCCGAAGCGCATCGACTAAAGAACACGTGCTTTGGGCACAGACAAGTTTGTGACGTTACTGTTTTTTTTTACTATCGCGTGCGAAAAACAAAGACAGCAATGCATCGTTTCGCTAATAACCCGGAGATTAAACGCATTTATAATATCATATCTTGGGCGCTGCCCTATTTTCAGACATCCTAAGCGCTGACGTCAGTGCTGGGCGGAACTAATCGAACCTTTCAAAACAAAGAAAATGTCCATTGAAATTCTCATAAGAGAATTTTTGTTAGTCATTTTCTTCTCTTTACTAGTTTAATAAGCAATTTCTCTCACAGTTTCGTAATCCTGAACGTACACTTTACATTTAACATATTTGAATTGCTCGTAAAACGTTTTTATTCGGACTTTTTCTTGTGTGGAAGTAAATTTAAGGTTATGTTACTCTACCCTTTATGAGTGTCAATTTCAGTTTTTTGGGAGGATTTTCAGGCTCATATTTCATTGAATTTATTATTGGTGAGTTGATTTTTTACAAAATCTATTATATAAATTGTATTGACAATATTGGTGTTTCTGTTTTAGTTGAAAATGGTGATGTGTTTTGTGCCAGACTGTAAACATTACAGTGAACAAAAAAACTTGTAGATTTTTTACACTTCCTGTCGATTCGACTGAGCGAAAAAAGGGTTAAATCTTGTGAGGTAATATTAAATATTTATAAGATGGCCTGGACGTATAAAAATGATTGCGTAACTTCTAGGCGACTAGATCGGGAACCCTCAAAACATTCATTGGTCTGTACTTGACATTTCGTCAACAATGTTAGAAAAAATGGTCTCAAGATATTTGAATATGGTATGATATTTAAATATATACCAGGTATCCCATTAAGGAT
Source organism: Cosmopolites sordidus (assembly GCA_031761425.1). NCBI lineage: Eukaryota > Metazoa > Arthropoda > Insecta > Coleoptera > Curculionidae > Cosmopolites > Cosmopolites sordidus. The sequence continues at coordinate 226,217 of JARFXV010001212.1, forward strand.
GGATCGCGGCCGTATCTTGAAAACTATTTATCCCACAGCTTTGGGGAAAAAAAATTGTACTAAAAATGATCATGAGAAATTCACCAAAAATATTTTTAAGCTTCTAAAACGACCGCAAGAGGGCGTGACGAGCTAAACATTTTTAAAAATAATTTTTTTTTGTGTATTTTCAAGTGTTAACCGAGTAAGAAAAATTCTCAGTTAGAATTAGCAAACTGCCTCTCCTACAACTTTGTTTTATGACATTTTGTCGTAATTTCACGAATAGAGGGGCTAGGGGGTGTTTTACCTATTGAGATAAAAAGTCGTCTAATGTCTGTTTGCCTTAACCGATTTTCCTTAATTTGGATTCATTTAAGAGGCAATTGCTGGGACAATCAGATAATCTGGGAGATAAATTATTTAGTTTATAAATGAAACCGCGAGGTGGCGTTACATTCAACAATAGTTTTTTTGAAGTTTTGTTCAGTTTTTTCAAATGGAATGGTACAGCTTTTACTACATGGCAAGAAAGGTAATTTAAAGGGTAATGGTCCAGTGAAAACCCGAAATCGATATCTCTGACATGTCAAAAGATAATATTAATATAATTAAGTAATATTAAGTTAAAAATTGGTCATAATATTTAGGTCGCAATCGCAACCGCAACAATTTTATTTAAAAAATAAAATTATCTATTCAGTATCAATCATCATAAATGTTCTAATTCTGACCTTGATAATATTTTCTAATTTAATTACATAAGCGGAAAAAATGCCTTTCCCCAATTGTTGCATTTTCTCTTTTGTGATGCTTAAATACTACTTGACAGAATATTGAAATCAGTCATTAATAAATATACCTACTCTTTCTTTTAAACTAAATGAATAGATGGAGTGTGAACGTACGGTGCGGTGTTTTGGGAGACAAAATTATTGGTCCCTTTATTTTTAATGGACATTTGAATAGTGAAACATATTTAAATTTTTTACAAAAGGGACTGCCAGAACTAATGGAAGACGTTTCGTTGGAAACAAGCACACAAATGTGGTACCAGCATGATGGATGCCCTGCCCACTTCTCGCAGGTGGTTCGAAACTTCTTGGATGCTTCGTTTCCAAATCGTTGGATAGGACGGGGTAGTTTATTTCCGTTCACCGGATTTGACAGTCCTCGATTTTTACTTGTGGGGAAGACTAAAAGACCTTGTTTTTCAAACTCGTCCTACCACACGAGAAAACATGATTGAAAGAATTCAAAATTCAATAACCAGCATTTCAAGAGCGGAAATTGAAGTTGCCGTTTTTAGTACTCGTCGAAAAATAAATCTTTGCATTTCTAAGGATGGAAGGCATTTTGAACATTTAGAAAGGCGTTAAAGTTCAGATTCTGTTAATTATTAGACTGTTGTACTCTTAATTTTATTTGACTGTTGTTATTATTATTATCTTCGTTGTTGGCCCGTTGGCTTTTTAACACGCTCCAAATTAATATGGCACGAAGAATTTGGACCAGTCCTAAGCCTGGGTAAAGTGTGAAGGAAGGCAAACATTAGGTTAATATTTTTTTAACTTAATACAGGTAGTAGTGAAATAATAACTGATTTTTTCAGAAAAATCGAAATATATCTCTACATGTCAGAGATATCGATTTCGGGTTTTCACTGGATGATTCCTCTTTAAATTACCTTTCTAGCCATGTAATAAAAGCTGTACCATTCCATTTGAAAAAACTGAACAAAACTTCAAAAAAACTATTGTTGAATGTAACGCCACCTCGCGGTTTCATTTATAAACTAAATAATTTATCTCCCAGATTATCTGATTGTCCCAGCAATTGCCTTTTAAATGAATCCAAATTGAGGAAAATCGGTTTAGGCAAACGGACATTAGACGACTTTTTATCTAAATAGGTAAAACTCCCCCCCCCCTCCCCCCACTTCTTTATTCGCGAAGTTACGACAAAATGTCATAAAACAAAGTTGTAGGAGACAGTTTGCTAATTATAACTGAGAATTTTTCTTACTCGGTTAACACTTGAAAATACACAAAAAAAAAAGATTTTTAAAAATGTTTAGCTCGTCACGCCCTCTTGCGGTCGTTTTAGAAGCTTAAAAATATTTTTGGTGAATTTCTCATGATCATTTTTAGTACAATTTTTTTTTCCCCAAAGCTGTGGGATAAATAGTTTTCAAGATACGGCCGCGATCCATCCTTAATGGATTACCTATATAACGGGACACCATATATATATATATATATATATATATATATATATATATATATATATATATATATATATATATATATATATATATATATATATATGTATATATATATATATATATATATGTATATATATATATGTATATATATATATATATATATATATATATATATATATATATATATATATATATATATATAAACAGAAATGATAAGCTTTCAGAAAAATTGAAAGATAAAACTAGTGGTATTATTTATTACAATGAATAGTTGTCAATGGGAGCCACAATTACTATCATCCAATCTAAGGAAATCTTCATATTTGAAAGCGATCCAAGTGCTACTTATGATATGGACATTGCAAGAAGTTGTAACAGTTCTTATTGAATATGATCAATCATCAATAAAAAATTTTATGTTAAATATTACTTACCTAAATTATTGGACATGTAGAGATATATGAACGATCATAAAGAATCGCATAAAGAAACGGAAATTTACTAACAAGGAGGACTCCAATCCGAATGCCAGGATATGCAAGGAAATCTGTGATACCTTAACCATACAGGTTCATGAACGTTTTAGTTTCGATGTATACCTAACTGTTGCAAATTTATTTGAAACTGAAAAATTTGGTAAATATCGAGTCGTCTTTTCAAATGAAGACATTAAAATTGTGTGTAACCTGTTTGCAAACGTAAATTACTTAAAATTAAAAAATGAACTCTCGGTAATATACGCACGGGACGATTTTATGAAATACAGTAGGGCTGCGCCACTGTTACAAATGTTTATCCAAAACAATTTAACATCAACATTTAGTGAACCTGTGGAATTGTTGACTGTTTTGTGTACCGTCCCTATGACGACTATGGAACGCGAAAGATGTTGCTCTACCCTCAAACGAATCAAAACATTTCTAAGAAACACTCTGAAGAAAAAACTTGTGAAGTCAATTTAAAATTTTAATGATTAAGTCATCGACCACTTTGCTGTTCAGAAATTTAGGAGGATGGACTTCAACTACAAACAGATCTAATGGTCATGGTCCTATGGCGAGCTTAGCAAAATTTAATTATACAGGTACCTATTTGAAAATTTGATGTCTGACAGTTACACGCGTATTTCTACACAGCAAAGTGTGTGTATGATACTAAGAAATGTAACATTTTTGGTTGCGACGCATTTTCCTAACCCCATTCCAAAATTTGGTTATACGCACCCCACCTGTTTTTTTCCCCCACGAACTGCCGCTGATTGTGAATTTAAATCATAAACATAAATGTCCGACTTTCGAAGCATCAACCACGTCTACTATAAAAGTTAGCACCAATTTGACTAATAGTTTTCGATTTGATTCATATGGATAACAATTAATGATGCACGGGTAACCTTTCGGCGGTATAACTGTAAGTTAAATATAGGCAAATCGACCGTTTTCACATTTAAAATGTGCAGATTCGTCACGAACTTAATGAGTGAAATTCGCTGGACAGAATCTATTCGTATGATATTTTGCTGAAAAATAAATTCTGGGGATTCCTTTCTGAAGTGGTTGGTAACAGGTGGATTGTGCACAGCAACGTGCGACGAACAAAATCATGAGGGTTGCCAGGGTCGGTAATTTTAACAGACAATTATGTATTGCATTCGGTGGGGTTGGAAGGGACCCATACACTTTGAGTTAATACCGTGGAACCAAACGATCAACATCGACCTCTACTGTTAATATAACAACACAGGTCAACAAATTTAAACTTTTTTGAGTAAAGTATTTTGTAGTTTTAAATCCGAAAGTGATAAACTAATTACTGTAACGCGTAGTTTTTTTTGTTACAGGGGGTTCGGTGGAGGGGAAAAAAAAAGAGACGACATAATGTAAATTCTAATATTTAATATAAACATGTAAAACGTGTTAAATATATCCAAAGACATTACTGAGGATTATGCGAATAAAAAACATATTACATGAGATGTCATACAGCTACAAAAACGTTCACTTTTTCCCCTTGTATTCTGTAGCGCCATCTCTTTTTAAAAACCAGCAGTAGTCGCCTAACATAGGTGTGTTCGTGCGTCCCTGGTATCTTGTTTCCATCGTCCTGATGGCCTGGTGAAACCTCAGACACAAGAACCCACAGACGCAAGAAACAGCATTACTTCGTAAAACCCTCTTGAAGTCCTAGCAATATAAGTATCACTTTTAAATCCCTACAAATATTCCACTGATAGTGTTCATATTTAACAGGTTTGGGTGCAGGTTTAGGTTAGAGGTTCACTGGCAGTTGATAAAAATGTTGGGTCACAACTGGTGTTCTCAGGAAGTTGTGGATCAGATCCTGATGAAGTTTATTGGAAAACATGTTGTCCAAAGACGCAATCGGTATCGGTAGTACCTGGCTATAAGGAACTGGCCTAAGTGAAAAAAGCAAATTTGGATGCTGAGTTTGGTCCCTTTGCTTTTTTGAAATCCCTTCTGTTTTAGTGATACAAAAGTAGCAATCGTCTATATGGTCAGTAGATTCCCTCCACAGCATAGGAACATCAAAATGCATATAATTTTTCTTGCGATGCATTCACTACACTAAATTTATGCGACAACTCACACAGCAAACATGAGGAGCCCAACTATTATTTGTATCTCCAATTTGACACTTAAAATATAAAGACCGGCTTTTTCGACTTCCTCGGATGTAGACTTTAAAATAAATCGTCCGCATATATAACAAAACTTATCCGCTGGGTTTTCGCAAAATCGACGACTACAACTTGTCATTTTATATAAAATCGATTTAAACACTTGACTGTACTGTAAATGAAACAGATACAAACTAAACTTTAGAAAACAATAAAACTGGTTAAAGTTTCGTAGAATACTGTGGAAATCTTGTGGTAACTCCTACATTGTCCAGTCCAAAGTTAGGTATAAATAATATCAATGGCCACATGATATAAACGAGAAGCAGGTGCTTGAAAATGGGACGTGCTAGGCCATTTCTGTGAAATGGTGTTTTAATAACTACCTAACTAAAACGCAAAAATTGTAATGCTTCAATAGGGATACTCACCAGATATCGCACCCTCGGACTATCATCTATTCCACTCCATAGAAAATTGTTTAAATGAAAAATCTTTTAAAATTGAATAAGTGAAAAACAACCTGTTGATGTTTTTTGAAAACAAAGATGCTAATGTTTGGTAAAAAGTTGTAAATATGAATAAATAATAAATATTTACACTTCTCTTTCTCTTAAAAAAATCCATACGCATTCTCGTGTCAACCCAGTATTTATGAAAAGTTTAAATTGGGGGAAAATGATAAAAATAGCCGTGCAAATAGCTATTGTTAACGTTTCTGTTTAATGACGATAGGACGATCGAACTGAACTAATTTTAAATTGTAATTCGATATGAAACAAAGCATGAAAAATTTGAAATTAAAATTAATTTCGCGGTTATGAAAAATAAAATTCGAAAAAAAAATCGGATGATACACTTCCTTACACTTTCAATTTGGTCAAATTTAAAATTAGTATTTACGAAAACAGCTTCATTATTCATTAAACAGGTTAATAATTTATCTACAGCAGTGAAACGTTGCCTGTACTGATAACAAAATAAATACATTTCTGCAATCATATTTCTAATTTGTAATAATGCGAACCTAAATGATGAACGTAGATGAATGATGAACGTAGAAAACCTCTCAGAAGGCATCCTCCGGCCTTACCCAGCCTCGAACTGGCGTGACTGAGGGGTGATTCCTTGTCAGATTTTACACTCTTACCTAGAAACATTAACAAGAATTTTAGAAAAAGTTTCTTGCCTAGTACGGGATTCGAACCCGGTTCACATTAACTGTCGTAACGTAAGGCTGACGCCTTAGAAACCACAGACAATAGACACCACAACTAACGTGGCAAAATATTTAAATCATATAGATTGTAAAAACAAATATGTATTTATTTAATAAATCTTATTTAAACAATTATATTTTTTTTATTAAAAAATATGCAAAAGTGTTTATTCTTGAATCCAGATCCAGTTCCTTTGTAAAGTGATAGAGGAAGTCAACAAATAATGTCGTTCAATTTGGTTTTTGAATAAAAAATAATTATCCATGTTTTACTTTATTTTAAAACTTTATCATACATAATATTGATAATCCATGTGAAAAACTTAAAAAAAAAGTTTGCGATTAATTATAAATTAATTAAAATTTATATAATTTACAATAAAATCACGAAAATGCAAAAGCGCCACGATTGGCAGCCATGTTTGTGACGTCATTCATTATGTTAAAGTATTTTCACATAAGTACTGTCAACGGCTTTTACGTGTGCATACAATCTCAAAATTATTGAAATTTAGTGTAAAAAAAATATTGTTGGTTACTAATTTAATACAGTAAGGAGTGACATAAAAATAATGATTTTTGACTAAAAAATATTTGTGTGGAAATAGTGGAAATTTTTATATAAATCTTAATTCCTTTAATTTTTCATTTATTTATAGGGTTATTTTTATTTAATTCACTCAGTATAAATAGTGAATAATGAATATTCTGAATTTATATTGTTGGATTAAAACATAAAACATTTTTGATATTTAATTTAATAATTAAATAATTTATTATCCAAAGATAACTGTGGAGTGACCGAAATATGCGACAGTCTCACGGTGCAAAGTTAGGTGGATATTATGTCTCGGATACCAGATATTCAGGAAAAAAATCCATAGTAAAATATAATATGTTCTTCATTCTTCATTAAACGGGTTAATAATTTATCTACTGGAATGAAACGTTGCCTGTACTGATAACCAAATAATAAATACATTTCTGCAACCATATTTCGGAATAATGCGAACTTAAATGATTCAGAAATGGTGACCATACTGCGGAAGAGCAAAAATATTTGCGGAATCCAGCTAGAAGCATCACTGAATCAACATTGAGTTCATTCAACGGTCCAAGAATTAAGAAAGATTGTATATTTCCATATACATATAAGGGTTGTGCGTCAAGAGTTAATTAAATTGTTTACACTCGACTTAGTGTAGAATGGTCCGTTACCTCCATCTTCCTATAAAACGCAACTCTTAGAACATTAGAGGGATAATTACTCAACAACGAGTCTGCATACAACTCCATAATGTATCAACAACTCCTTTCTTTCGTCTGTGGGTATCAGTGATTCTGCAACTGCCGGTGGAGCTGTGGTGTTTGATTCTGCAATGTATGGATCCGATATCGCTTCTGTTAGTTACAAGAACTTCTAACTTTTTCAAATCGACTGCCTTTGGGAAACCCAATTCTTTGAGAAGCTGTCGAGTAAGTCCACAAAAAAGAACAGAAAAGAAAATTTGAACTGTTAATTAAACCCAAGATGATGATTGAAGTTACTAGATCGCAACAGGGTTCTATTTATAATAGCAACGCCCAGAAAAGTGTTAATTCAAAAGTAAAATTAGCTTCCAGAGACCACTCTCAAGAGGAACCCAAGAAAAGATCACTCTTATTAGCAAAAAGTTGTAAAAACAAAGGATTTAAATCATATAGATTGTAAAAACAAATATGCATTTATTTAATAAATCTTATTTAAACAATTATATTTTTTTTATTAAAAAATATGCAAAAGTGTTTATTCTTGAATCCAGACCCAGTTCCTTTGTAAAGTGATAGAGGAAGTCAACAAATAATGTTTAATTTGGTTTTTGAATAAAAAATAATTATCCATGTTTTACTTTATTTTAAAACATTATCATACATAATAGTGATAACACTGGTCGACACAATTTTTGGGTCTGGCTTCTTTCTGAATGTGAAATTTTGGTTTCTCCTACATTACAAATAAAGGACAAAAATAATTTTTCTGATCAAAGTTTGCTCTTGTAGAAACTAGAGCAATTATTCGAATAATTAAGAAAAATTACTGATTTTTATATTTTGTTTTGATAATTTTATTTTAAATTACGATTAGAAAAGTTTTTGCTGAACATTAAGAGTCTATTTAATTCCAGAATTGTGATAAACAATAGCATATAAATATAAAATAACAAAAAATCGAGTTCAAAAATTAATATTTTTAGTGGTTCTCTTATGTTTGTATGGGCTTTCACGTAGTAAACTCCAAATGTAATCTCCCATCATATTCTCGTTGTAGTGCCCTTGGTAACGTCGTACAAAGTCCATCACATCTTTGTGAAAATGTTGTTCTTGCTCCTTTGAGTAGGCACCCATATTATCTTAAAATTGGTCCAGGTGAGAATGTAGTATATGAAGTTTATGGGACATTTTGCAGCCCATACTTTTAAATCTTTCAAGCATAGTTTCAATCAATTCTTCATAATTGTCAGCTCTGTTGTTTCCAAGAAAACCATTAACAACTGTTTTAAGACTCTCTCAGGCTTGTTTTTCATGAGCATTGAGGAATTTTGTGAAATCATCACTGCTCATTATTTGTTTTATTTGCGGTCCGATGAAAATACCCGCTTTAACTTTAGCTTCAGATAATTTGGGAAAAAAATCCCTTTAAATATTCAAAAGCTTCAGAATTTGGATCCAGAGTTTACACAAATTGCTTTATTAGGCCTAATTTTATATGTAACGGCGGCATGAATATATTCTTAGGCTCTATAATTGGTTCCGACTTGAAATTCGAATCTATCAGGCCATATTCGCAGTTGATAATGTACTGAATCTGCCCTGATATCCCATAAGCAAAGGTCACAAGGGTATTTAGTATACCCGCCTTGTATTCCCATCAGAAAAACAACCATCTTAAAATCACCTATTACGGGCCAATGGTATTCTGTTCATTTTAACTTTTCCAGTACCATTTTCACACTAACGTAACTTTCCTTCGACATTACAGATGTGCTACGGGAAGATTAGAGAATAGGTTTCCGTTGTGAAGAAAAACTGCTTTTAAGTTTTTTGAAGAGTTATCGATGAAAAGCCGCCAGTCAGAGGGTATGCATGGTACTCCGATTTCCTCGAACAAATCAGTCACGTTATTACAGTAACAAAGTCCGCATTTATGCATAAAAAATTAAGAAATATACTAAAATAGAATATTAAATATGTACGACATTTTTTAAAATTTTAGATTTTATTTTTTTTACCTTCTAAAGGATTTTTGCAATTAACACAGGCTAAGTGAGGTACCCAATTTTTATCTCGATTCCGAATTTTAAGGTTAAAATAGGCTTCATAAGCTTCGCAAAGCTTCAAATTTTTTACCAAAGCTAATTTTTTGCTTCTTACTTTAATAAATTCACCGCAAATAAAACAGAATGAATCAACATCCTGTATACATTGTCTTGATTTTTTAACTTAGTAATACACAAGGGCGATTCTTATAGCTACGCTAGACAAGTAAACACTTACTATTGTGCCCTTCATTATTGTGCCTGTAAATCAGACAAAAGCAAACTTTAAAAGTTAAAATTGGAAATTTAAGTGTTTTTCGATTCTGATCTAGAATCATCCGATCAAAATTGACCTGTGTAATCGATGTGAAAAACTTTAAAAAATTGAACGACGTTATTTGTTCTTCAAGATAAAATAAAAATTACCGGATTATCTCTTGTAGTTATCATTGTGCCTCATTTTAAAGTTCTGTTAGACTTTAAAATGAGGCACAATTTAAAATGTCTAACTCTTGTTAGACAACCTTTCAGCAGCTTGAGTGATTCCAGTGGGTAGTTTAAGATAAAAAAAAAATAGGATGCTTAACTATGAGGGTGATAAAAGAGTTCAATAAATGCAGTACAAATAAGAAAAAACACATCAACTTACTCCATAAAAACGCACGATTATAACTGCCAATCTAATACTTACGAATGACGATGTAATTCACTAGTTTGAAGAAAAAAATCTCAAAGCAGACAAAGAAAATGTACTTGTTCATGTTACCAATTCTCGTAATGTTCGATAATTTGATCGTGGAAGAGAGAAATACAAAAAAACCACAGTTTCACTTGAACGATTTCATTTTATTAATCGTCGCCGTAAAGTTGGAATTCTTTAGACTCGATGTTGTTTTATGACCAGTTGCGGAAGCGTACAGTGTTTCCCTATTCATTTTAGATCACAATCAATTGCACTATTTTAACTTTTACACATTTTAACATTTTTTATATACCCCGAAAAAAATGTATATAAATATGTTAATCTACCTTCCATAAAATTAAAAGTGTCATTCAGCAGAAATATTCTATTAAGTCACATTTTTTTTCTACAGTCAATCATTTCTTTTCGACTACCCTACTCGGCGACTTCAGTTTAATATTTATTTATTCGATCCAAACAACACATATCTTGTTTCAAATTATTGATTGATTTGTCCGTTACTTTGTGATAGTTCTTTTTTTTAAAAAAGGAATAAAACAATTTTTTACTTTGTTAACTAGTCACTTTTAAGTGTTTTATGTATCTTATATATAAAAGTGATAGATAACAAAGTAAAACATTGTTTTTTTTTCCTTTTTTTTTTAAATCTTGTGTCAAATTGAATTAAAATGTCGAATAGAAAGTGTAAACAAAGTTCTGATCATTTTTGCTACATAGACTGTAGACAGTTTATATTAAAAAAAAAGCAGACCCACTGTAGACTTGTTAAAAAGTGCATATCTTCATTATTTTGGATTTCCTGTTGCGAACCACGATAAAAAGTGATGCCTTACGTGTTTTGTGAAAGCTGTAGATTCGTTTTACTCCAATGATCATCAGGAGATAACGTATACCTTCCATTTGGTTCACCAATGTTATGGAGAGAACCTACTAATCACGAAAATGACTGTTACTTTTATGTTACGAAGACAGTGGGATATAATACAAAAATAAGGCGAGCATCGTATATGCCGAAATTCCGCCTGTTATTAAGCCAGTTTTACATTCGAAGGATCTTCCATATACAATTTGTTCCGGTAATTCGAAGAATTCTTCTATTGGAACCTTTGGTGTGAAACACCAAACTTGAAGATATTTACCAGATTAAATAATCTCCTGATGATGCTGGTTATGAAAGGTGATATGGTTAGCGAAAGGTGCGTCTAGAAGTTCAAAAAAAAGTGTGTTTGGTGTTTAGTGGTAAATCTCTTCAAGTTTACCGGTAATTCGAATTAAAATATACTACAAGATGACAATGAGTGAAAGTGAAGTTGAAGTTAAATTGATTTCTGGTGATTCTAACGATTTCCCTCTTCAAGGAAATACTCCACATTTAATTAACCAAGTCGAATTAAATGATCTTATAAGAGATTTACAACTATCAAGATCTAAAGCAGAACTTCCTGGTTCTCGCCTATAACAATGGAATTTATTAATACCAGACACGAAAATTATGTTGTCCCGAAACAGGAGCAAAGTTTACTCTGAATTTTTCAAAAGAGAAGGGGAATATTGTTCTTGTACTGATATCCCGGGACTTTCTAAAACAACGGTAATCAAAATTAAAATAAAACAGAGTGGCGTTTATGTGTAGATTCTTCAAAATATAGTCTGAAAGTAAAGAGAGCTATGAAACGATATGTACTTTAATGAATTATAATAAAATAAAATAAAATAATATAAGAATAATAAAATATGAAGAACACCAATGGAAAGTGTGCAGCGACCTCAAAGTCATCTGTTTGTTATTGGGATTGCAGGATAGTTACACAAAATACTCGTTTTCTTTCGTGTGTACGACAGATGGGCCAGAGAGCATCATTAGTGTACATAAGTGATCATAAGTATTACAGAAGCAAAACTGAAAGAGGGAATATTTATTGGCCCACAGATTCGTAAAAGATCCTCAGTTTGAAAGCCTTTTGTTAAAGAAAAAGCTGCTTGAAAGTCATTCAAAATAATTGTCGAAGAAAATGAAATAATTGTCAAAATAACTGTCGTTTGGGAAATAAGAAAAAGTGAACATTATAAAGATCTTGTTGCTGATTTATTGAAAAATTTTCAACAGATGGCAATGAACATGTCATTGAAGATTCACTTCCTGCACTCGCATTTCGGTTTTTTCCCTGAAAACTTAGCAAGTATGAGTGACGAACGGGGGGAGCGTTTTCACAAAGATTAAAAGATTTTCAAAGAACGACATCAAGGATTTTGCATGTGCATGCGTCTCGTCGACCAAAAGTTGAGTGTGGAGAAGAAATGTGGAATACCTTTAGAAGCAAAAGCATACATTAACCGCATGGACAAAATTCGTCATGGACAAAATTCGTTCAGAAAAAATTAATTGTAATAGAGAAATAATGGTTTCGATTGTGAAGGAATCGACCGTATCTAATGTATAAAAGTCGAGATATTTCGTGGAATATATATATATATACACATATATATATATATCTGTGTGTGTATGTGTGTGTATGTGTGTGTGTGTGTGTGTGTGTGTGTGTGTGTGTGTGTGTGTGTGTGTGTGTGTGTGTGTGTGTGTGTGTGTGTGTGTGTGTGTGTGTGTGTGTGTGTGTGTGTGTGTGTGTGTGTGTGTGTGTGTGTGTGTGTGTGTGTGTGTGTGTGTGTGTGTGTGTGTGTGTGTGTGTGTGTGTGTGTGTGTGTGTGTGTGTGTGTGTGTGTGTGTGTGTGTGTGTGTGTGTGTGTGTGTGTGTGTGTGTGTGTGTGTGTGTGTGTGTGTGTGTGTGTGTGTGTGTGTGTGTGTGTGTGTGTGTGTGTGTGTGTGTGTGTGTGTGTGTGTGTGTGTGTGTGTGTGTGTGTGTGTGTGTGTGTGTGTGTGTGTGTGTGTGTGTGTGTGTGTGTGTGTGTGTGTGTGTGTGTGTGTGTGTGTGTGTGTGTGTGTGTGTGTGTGTGTGTGTGTGTGTGTGTGTGTGTGTGTGTGTGTGTGTGTGTGTGTGTGTGTGTGTGTGTGTGTGTGTGTGTGTGTGTGTGTGTGTGTGTGTGTGTGTGTGTGTGTGTGTGTGTGTGTGTGTGTGTGTGTGTGTGTGTGTGTGTGTGTGTGTGTGTGTGTGTGTGTGTGTGTGTGTGTGTGTGTGTGTGTGTGTGTGTGTGTGTGTGTGTGTGTGTGTGTGTGTGTGTGTGTGTGTGTGTGTGTGTGTGTGTGTGTGTGTGTGTGTGTGTGTGTGTGTGTGTGTGTGTGTGTGTGTGTGTGTGTGTGTGTGTGTGTGTGTGTGTGTGTGTGTGTGTGTGTGTGTGTGTGTGTGTGTGTGTGTGTGTGTGTGTGTGTGTGTGTGTGTGTGTGTGTGTGTGTGTGTGTGTGTGTGTGTGTGTGTGTGTGTGTGTGTGTGTGTGTGTGTGTGTGTGTGTGTGTGTGTGTGTGTGTGTGTGTGTGTGTGTGTGTGTGTGTGTGTGTGTGTGTGTGTGTGGGTGGGTGTGGGTGGGTGTGGGTGGGTGTGGGTGGTGTGTGTGTGTGTGTGTGTGTGTGTGTGTGTGTGTGTGGGTGTGGGTGGGTGTGGGTGGGTGCGTGCGTGCGTGCGTGTGTGACTTGGCCAAAAAAATCGACTATTTTTTTTAAAGGGATACCGAAAATATTATTTGTGATGACAAGTTAGAGTCCCTAATATATTAAGAAGTGTATCATCGCGATTTTCGGTTTTTTAATAGCAATCGCATCTTTCGTCCAAAACTCCTAAACCATCAATTTGAACAAATTGAGGGAATACATATTCGTGAAGAGAATTGAATTCTCTACAAAAAAGGTCTCATTATAAATAACTAATTATGTATAACAAGCCGTTTCCATGTAATCCTGTTTTTACAATTTTACTTTTCAAATTTGAAATTTTGTAACTAATAAACGAATCAATATTTGAAAAAATACACATATTCTACACATACTACACACATTAAAAATACATATTCTTAAAGGAAATTGAATGCGCTACAAAAAAGATGCCATGACATTTTTCGTTAAATTCACTCCTCCCAAAGTTATTCAAGGTTAAAGTTAAATTTAAAAGTAATTTATCGTTTTTTTTTTTGCGTCAGACCTCATTTTTTAATTGATTAAAAAAATTAAAGCTTAATATTGAAAATACTACATCTTCATTCATTCGACATTATCCCGGCGAGAAAATCAAAAATTGTATTGTTGCAGATTTGTTCCCGATCCGAGGCATTCGATGCGGGTTCGGCTTGCCTCATTCGCGTTCGTGCTCAAGGAAGGACGGGGCTTAATGTTTTACCTTATGATTTCTAACTTCTCTAATATATAACAGATGTCGTTAAAAGATGTTTATGTTTAAGCAGGAGTATTTACAAACAAAAGCGTCATAGTATAATGCCAGTATATATACAAAAAAAGACAATTTCTTCGCTTAAAATCACGGTTTTTGTGTGTAGGGTTGGTTTTTAACAGTTTATTTGTAATGTCAGAGTGCTTATACTAGATTGGGCCAAAAATATCTACTATTGATTTTTTGAAAGAGATACCGAAAATATCATTTCTGATTAATGTCTGAATGATTGTGGCGTGTTCATATATTTTTTTCCTTTATTTGGGTTTTTTTTGCCAACTCAAAAAATATCAAAAATACCTGTTCTTATTTAAAGAAAGAATCACTGGGTAAAAACAAAAACCCAAAGGGAGACAAATTTCTCAGTGATTCTTTTTTGTAATAAATTTGCCTAACGAACAAAACTTTAAAGATATAAAAATGTTATAAAAAATTTTACAAACTTTTAACCTTAACGTTTCGGAGGGTACTCTCCCCCCGTTTTCAAAACTTAACTAAAAAATAAATTAAATTAATTTGTAATATATATAGTAACGAATGTCAACGATACTTACATTGACAACAACTGTTCCCAGTGATTCTTTCTTTAAATAAGAACAGGTATTTTTGATATTTTTTGAGTTTTAGATAGTGGCGAAAACCCCAAATAAAGGAAAAAAATATCATTTCTGATGGCAAAAAAAAATTATTGTGAAAAAAGGTATCATTATAATTTACGTCAAACAAACCGTTTCCATGTAATCGTGCCTTTTTTTAAATTTTGTAATAAATGAACGAATCAATATCTGAAAAAATACAATACATATTTTTAAAGGAAATTAAATGCGCTACAGAAAAGGTGTCAACATTTTTCGTTACATTCACTCCTCCCAAAGTTATTCAAGGTTAAAGTTGAATTTAAAAGTTATTTATCGCTTTTTTTGCGTTAGACCTCTATTTTTTACTTGATTAAAATATTTAAAGCTTAATATTAAAAATACTTTTTTTTAGTACAGTCACTATATTTTTTCAAAATTCATAATTTATTTAAATTTGATTTTGCTTAAAGAGTTGTTTATCTACGAAAATTCATTTTACTGTATTTAACTAACTCTAAGAGTAAAAATATGCGGCTTTCTATTTATAAAGCGTTTATCATTGATAATTTAATGTTGTATATAAAAATCGAATTATGAATTAGAAATAAATAGTATTAATGGAGTAGACAGGAAAATCTTTGTTTGTTTGTGCTTGTTTATTTATAATTCATATTTTACAAAAAAAAAGATCCTAAATCTCTAATTACTAACAAATAACAGCGAACTAACAATTTCCAAAAAACACTTACTCAATCAACTTAACTTTATTACAATTAGGGATTTTTTTCAATATTCACTACGACTGAAGTTGTTCTTCGTCTTTGGACACTTATTGTAATCTTTAATCAATACTAGATCACGTTCCACTACATTGACGACAGCCAATTTTTCATAAAATTGCTTACATTTTTGGAAACTGTCAATGTTGGACCAATTGTGTATATCTTCATCGATAAAATCGTATGGCAAATCAAATTCGATGCGAAAAGTGAGATCTAACGCAAAAAAAGCGATAAATTACTTTTAACTTCAACTTTAACCTTGAATAAGTTTGGGAGGAGTGAATTTAACGAAAAATGTTGACACCTTTTTTGTAGCGCATTTAATTTCCTTTAAGAATATGTATTTTTAATGTGTGTAGTATGTGTATGTGTAGAATATGTGTATTTTTTCAAATATTGATTCGTTCATTAGTTACAAAATTTCAAATTTGAAAAGTAGAATTGTAAAAACAGATCAATGTTCAAGGTACGCTTACATGGAAACGGCTTGTTTGACGTAAATTTATAATGAGACCTTTTTTGTAGAGAATTTAATTCCCTTCAAGATATGTATTGCTCAAAATTTTTGTCATCACAAATATTTTCGGTATCACTTTCAAAAAAACATTAGTGGATTTTTTTGGCCCATCATACCACATTTTTACACAGATTTACACAGATTACACAGATTTAAAGAACTACCGTCCAATAAGCCTCCTATCAGTAATGTACAAAGTTTTCACTAAGATAATTTCTAAAAGAATATTAAAAAAACTGAATGACGCACAACCAAGAGAACAAGCAGGATTCAGAAGTGGATTCAGTACAATAGATCACATCCAGGTTATACAGCAGGTCATAGAAAGGCATAACGAATACACCATGCCACTGTGCTTGGCTTTTATCGACTACGAAAAAGCATTTGATTCCATTTCAAAGCATACGATAATGGATGCACTGCTTAGCCAAGGTGTAGAGAGAGCCTATGTAAACCTATTAGAATCGATATATGATAGAGCTACAGCCACAATTCACCTTGATGATCTTGAAGTGGGAATTAATGTAGAACGAGGTGTACGGCAGGGTGACACAATATCGCCTATTTTTTTCTCGGCTGGCCTTGAAGAAGTATTCCGTAAACTGGATTGCGAACAGGATGGTGTAACGATCAATTGTGTAAACTTAAACCATCTTAGATTTGCAGATGATATTGTTCTCATTTCAGAAGACACAGAGGAGCTGCAAAGTCGCATACAAGAACTGTAAAGAGCTGGCGAACCATTTGGCTTGAAAATAAACCTGAAAACGAGTCAGGTTCTGTTCAATAACTTCGCTCAGGACAGAAGAATTTCAGTTTTAGGAAGGGATTTGGAGATTGTGGACAGCTTTATATATCTTGGGCAGAGGATTTCAATGGAGGGGAATACCGCCCGGGAGGTGGAACGGCGTGTTAAATGTGGCTGGCAGGCATTTGGTAGGCTCAAGAGTTTAAGAGCAGACGTTCTACCCGTTATGACATACGGAAGTGAAACCTGGACACTCACATCGCAATCAATTCAAAAACTTCGGGTGGCACAGAGGGGAATGGAAAGATGTATGCTTGGCATTACAAGACGAGACAAAAAGTCCTGCGCATGGATCAGTAAGCAAGTAAGAGTAAAGCAATTGAAATGGAGATGGGCAGGCCATATAGCGAGGCGATCGGACGACAGATGGACCAAGGCAATCCTGAAGTGGATACTGCTTGATCGCAATGTATCAATAGGGTTGACTAGGGTCAGGAGACGATGGAGGTGTATTTAGAGTCCATCCCCTGTTTCACTATATATATGCTGTGTTAGCTTCAATTTTCAGCAGTTTTTTTAAAGTTCTCTTTTAAAATATTTAAATATACGTTTTTGTCCATGATAAATACTAGATTACCCTAACTTTCCCTGATGCCCTACACCACCACACTAAGACACTGCCACCACCGTGTTTACTAGGTCTGTAAATATGAAACAGAATTTGCCCATATATGGCCCTAGCTGTCAATATAGTTACCGTCAAACCGCTCATTGGCGCCATCTGACAAAGATTTTCAACTCACAACAATACAAGTTTTGTACGATAGCATAGTTTGTAATAGCGTTGAACATGTCGAATTTTGTGCCTGGAAACTATGATTTGCGGACAGCATTGATTTTTCTGTTACCATTTGAAGAAAACTGTTGCAGAATCGCATCGAATGCTTACGGTGAGCATGCTCTTGGTAAATTACAGTGCTTTGAGTGGTTGAAAAAAATCAAAAGTGGCGATATAAATACCCCACCCATCCCTTCCATTGAACCGACTTCCAGGGCACCGACATGAGCTCTCTCGTCAAGAACAGAAATATCCCATCCACTGAAGAGTCTAAACATCAAGAGACGAAACATATGCCCTTCAATGGAAGGGATGGGTGGGGCTCGTTTCCAGTCAAGCAATCAACAATATGTTCATTTAGGCGGAGAAGCAGGTTGTTGTGTGTTCTACATGAGATTGTGGAACCCAATAGTTGAGTGTCTGATGGCACTCAGCACTGCTGTCTCATTGGACGTAGTCCAAAGAATTCTAACATTGCATATATATACATATATATATATATATATATATATATATATATATATATATATATATATATATATATATATATATATATATATATAAATGTGTGTGTATAAACCTGAAAAAGAGTCAGGTTATGTTCAATAACTTCGCTCAGGACAGAAGAATTTCAGTTTTAGGAAGGGATTTAGAGATTGTGGACAGCTTTGTATATCTTGGGCAGAGGATTTCCATAGAGGGGAATACCGCCCGGGAGGTGGAACGGCGTGTTAAATGTGGCTGGCAGGCATTTGGTAGGCTCAACATAGTGTTTAAGAGCAGACTCCCACTTTGCCTGAAAAGAAAAGTATTCGATCAGTGCGTTCTACCCGTTATGACATACGGAAGTGAAACCTGGACACTCACATCAAAATCAATTCAAAAACTTCGGGTGGCACAGAAGGGAATGGAAAGATGTATGCTTGGCATTACAAGACGAGACAGAAAGTCCTGCGCATGGATCAGGGAACAAACAAAAGTCTGTGACATCATTGGAAGAGTAAAACAGTTGAAATGGAGATGGGCAGGCCATATAGCGAGGCGATGGGACGACAGATGGACCAAGGCAATCCTGGAGTGGATACCGCTTGATCGCAAACGTCCGCGAAGAAGACCGAAAGCATGATGGACTGATGACATCGTTAAGTATATTGGACCCGAGTGGCAGAGGAAAGCCCAGGACCGTGAAGGTTGGAAGCATGCTGAAGAGGCCTTCATCCTGCAGTGGATCGATACGGGCTGATGATGATGATGATGATGATGATATATATATATATATATATATATATATATATATATATATATATATATATATATATATATATATATATATATATATTAATAATAAATAATTTTGTTAATAGTACGGCTTTTTATTTCATTTACGAATATGTATACCTAATTTAAATATGAACATCAACTCAATGCAAGAGGCAACTGATTACCTAATCAATTTTTGGAAATGATATGATTTTATAACAGGAGATTCCAATTTCTTAATAACTTTTTGTCATATTGGCCACATAAAAGACACTTTACTCTTTGAAAACATTGTTTTTTTTTAGTTAGTTTAAATTTTTAAATTTTCGCAGGATATAAATCAACACCATCAACTGATTATATTACTCCTCTTCTAAAACTACTTTAAAATTAAGAATTAAATAGAAGTTGACATTATCTGCTGTATCTAGCAAGTCTTTATTAATTTAATGCATCAACTATAATTACACAATAATTTATTGTTTTAAACAACTGCAAACTTTTATCATTTTCTTGTTTTTATTCATACTGCCCTACGCCACTACCAAACCGGAAATAGTAGTCGGCCATATGTAGTTACCATTTTTGTCGCACTTACAGAATCAATGTTCCTTCCTGTAGTTTTATATTCAGATTTAAAATGTTATTTACTATCGTGGCTTTTCGATTGGTGATATAATAAAGTTGCAATTTTTGAAAGACCCTTTGGTTTTTGACAACTTTTCTTTAGAAAGATGTGATGAATCGTTTAAAGTTTAAGAAAGTAAACAAAGATTCTGTTCTTCGGAAAATAATTGATTATAAATTGTAAAAGACTACTAATGATCAATTTATAATTGTTAATTTTTATAAAACAACAAAAAATAATACATCCAAGGTCACTAAAAAGGATCTATGAACCGTGAATCGGTCAATATTTTGTTACTTAACCACTAGCAATAATTTCGCGTATTTTCCGATTGTTGTTATTTTCATTGTCAGAAGAAATAGTACAAATAAAATAAAATTTCGAGAACGATATTTAAAAAAATCGATTTCTAATTCGTAGTACGATACCGGTCAAATCATAAAGTGTCGGAAATGATATGTTTAAATATAAATCGGATTTCTTAATACAGCTACTTAAAAGTACGGTTTTTTTAAAAGCTTTATACAGAATTTTTTGCGTTAGAAATTATTTGACGTACGTTTCGTTAACTAAATTAGAATAATCAGGAGATGTAATCATCGAGTCAGTTCAATGCGTTTTAGTGTGTGGAAAATTCATCAAATGTTGCAGAATCAAAATAATCAAATGTGGTTAATTTTTGACTAATTTCAAACCACTTTTTGAAGCCTATAAAGACATTATAAAAGGCTATATACAGCTATATGAGGTGTGAAAAGATGTCTCACGTAGTTTCCATGAATGATCGATGACTGAACCATCTCAAAAGATGTACGGTTTATCTGAGAGGGCATTCGCAAATTGCCAGAGATATAGGAAAAACGTGCAGCTAGTGCATACTCCAAATAAACCATTTTTTACCTTTCTTCCAAATTAAACGTGTTCTTTAACCTGGGAAAATCATATTATACTGAAAAGCAACGTTAGAATTAGATTTATTAACATTATCAAACATCTTCCAGGCGTAAAAAATAACTACGGAGCTATTCCGTATCAAAACTGATGGAAATCTTTAGGGTTACCATGTCGCTTTTTGCTAGCTCATATTCGTTGTGATGATAAGGACAGAAAGGAAAAGGAAAGGATTTACGATTATTTAGCGACTGGACTTACAGCTTAACGTGGGTTCCGAACCACGGTCCTCAGCTACCGACAAACCCAGGCCAGCACCCCCCTCAGGCTATCAACCCTTGGTATACAACCCTACCCATAAGTCTATCAGGAAGCCTACCGACTGGCGAGAGACCAACATGGAACACTTCTCAGATGGCATCCGGCCTTACCCAGCTTTTAACTGGCGTGACTGAGGGGTAATTCGTTGTTGGACATTTAGTTGTGGATATGTGTGGGCGTGTGTGTGTGTTATGTGAGTGTATATAAATGTGTGTGTGTGTGTAGGGTAGAAAGTATGACGGACAGAAGAAATAAAGAAAAACACCCATCCGAGCCCTGGAATCGAACCAACCATGGATTGTCAGGCAGGCGACTAACCCACCAGACCACCGCGGCCGGCGATGATAAGGACAGTCGTGAGGAAAGACAAAAAATTGATAAGCTCGCGGCGATCAGGGAATTATGTGACTGTTTTGTATCCAATTGTAAGAAGGCTTATTCGTAGTCAGAATTTACAACTATTGACGAAAAAGTCGAAGCATTTAGAGAAAACTGTCGATTTCGACAGTACATACCGTACCATGTAAATATGGAGCGAAAATGTTTGCATTGGTTGATGTTAAAATGTATTATACCCCTAATCTAGAAGTATATGTTAGAATTCAGAATCCTGGTCCATTTCAAGTAAGTAACCGTCCTTATGAAGTAGTATGGCGTTTATATGAACCTATAGATGGAACGGGACGTAACGTGACAATCGACACTTGGTTCATAAGTGTCGAATTAGCCGATGAACTTAGGATCAACTATAAATTAAGCCTATTAGGCACTCTTAATGACTGATTCAAGGACAAATTCGGCCAGGAGATCATGTATTTTTATTTTTCGAGAAAATTCCACCTTAATTTCCTATGATCCTAAACCAGGAAGATTTGTTTTTTTCTTATCTACAATGCACTGCGACGATTCGTTAGATAAAGAAACCAGAAAACACGAGATGATTATACACTACAACAAAACAAAAGATGCTGCGAATACGGTTGATAAATAATCTTCTTCAATCACTAAACACCAAAACACTTGGTTAAGATATGTGGATGACATTTTTGCCATTTTCGATTCGAAAAATGAAAATTTAGATGATTTTATTAAGAACTTAAATAGTAAATCCGAAAATATAATATTCACGCATGAACTCGAAAACAACGATAGTTTACCATTTCTGGATGTGTTAGTCAGTAGAAATAATAAAAAGAGGTTAGATTTTGATATTTTCAGAAAAACCACCACCACTTCGAGATACATTCCTAACGATTCAAATCATGGTTTCCAAAATAAGATGGCTAGTTTAAATTTTATGGTAAATAGATTAATTAATTTTCCTTTAAATACAGATAATTATAACAAAGAATTAAAATTAATTAGGGAGGTATCTGAATTAAATGGTTATAATAAGAACATTGTGGATAAACTAATTAGAAAACATAAGTTCAGAAAATTATTGAAAGAATCTTCGACTTTTCAAAAGAATCAGAACACAAAGAAATTCATGGTAATACCATTTGATGCCCAGTTGACAAGAGGATTAGACAACATTTTGAAAAAAGTGGACATCAAGGTGGTGTACTGGGTAAGTTCTAGGTAATCCAAAGGATAGAGTAGAGCAGCAAGAAAAGTCGGGGATTTACGAAATTAGTTGTCAAGACTGTGATCGAAGGTATATTGGGCAAACAAAAAGATCCATATTGACAAGATATAAAGAACATATTGCCCACATTAGATATGGGAAAAGTGTTAATAATAATAGGGCTTTGGATGCATATGAAAGCATTCAAACAGAAAAATGTAAGAAAATCATGAATCGAGATAAAGGACCGATTCCTTTCGGTCAACTTTTTCAATTATTAATGTAAGGCTTAGTACACTTTACGGTTCATGATTTTCGTTAGGTATGGTTTTCTTATAAATAGAACATAGTTTAGTTTTAGAATTAGATTAAATCATCTCCTGATGATGCTAACATGGTTAGCGAAACGTACGTCGAGCAGTTCAAAAAAGTGTTTTGGTGTTTAGTGGTAAATCTCTTCAAGTTTACATATTGAATTGTGAATGTTGTTTCAGAAATTTGAATCTATCATTTAGCAATAGAATTTAAAATTCTTATAGTCTTATGTATTTTTAAAATAGCTTTTATAGCTCTAATGATAATATTTTCTTCTGAAATAAAGCATTTAAAATAAATTTGAGTTTGTTTGTTAATTAATAAAATGCATCCTTATATATTCTAAAAAATAATTTCCGGTCTGTTAGGTTTACGCCACTAATGTACTTGAAGTTAGTCACGCCACTAATGGTTAAGAAAAAAAAAAAAAGAATTATTAACCGCCACACCAGGTAACAGAACTGATCTAAATTTGAATTTTTGTATCTGAAGAAGGCTCTATACCCCGAAATAACTATCATGCAATTTCAAATATGGTGGAAATTTAGATAAAAGTCGTAGTTATTTTATTCTTATTCACTCTATCACATCTACTTTTATTAATCTTCTATGTCAATCTATACTATTGTAAATAAACTTGATATAAGTCAGTTTGATATATATTTTTATAGTTTGCATCTTATTGGACCACCAGTCTCGACACTTCGCGATTGAAGCAACAGAACGATATTTTTCGTGTTGTCAAAGTCCTATTTTAAAACATCCAAATCGATTAGATAAGGAAAAAATACGCAGAAAAAGCCTCGATTTTTTTTGATAACCATAATTAATTCGTTCAAAGTATAATACAGAATTGGATACCTGGAAGTGACTTGTTGTGTTCTGTGATCTTAGGAGGACACATGCATAGCAAATGTGCTGTTTTTTTTGTTGATTTTATTGCTTTCCCTTTTTTTATTCCAGTTTGTTTTAAATACCTTTCAGTAATCTATGTATAAATGATCTCTGTACAACATCCTTCGACGATTTTCGTTTTTCGTGTTAAAATATTCCAAACAAATTGAAAGTTTTCAAGATCGTCCAGTGCCTTGCTCTTCAACACAGTTAACACAATTGATGACTAAAACATGAAGTAAACCACTTTAGACATTGTAGAATTCGTAGAATTTAATAGATGCGAGAAACAATTGCCAGTTAGTACGAGGGTACGAAAGAAAACAAAAAATATTTGGGTTTTTTTAACAATTTTCAACGTAGTTATCAAACTATACAAAATAAGAGCTTGGGTCAGCTTTGACGTCATCAATTAAAGTGAATCTTATAAGGAGCATCAGGTGCATCATTCTGGTGAGAGAGCACTTCCTTTTTGGCCAGAATAACATCCTTCGATTGGTTCAGTAAAAGCGTAATACTTCTCAATAATGATCCTGCCTTTTGCTAGATGGTATCTGAGCACCCCAACGTGAGAATCTCAGGAAAAAAACATAGCTATGATATTGCACTGCACTCACTCACTGTTTAGACTGTTGCTTCTGACGCGTAGAGTAAAGGAGCTTAAGATGGGACCCTACCTTAATATAAGATCAAAGAATAATAGAAAAACGTTTACCTTTCCAAAATTTGAATTGGAACGTACGTCGGCCATGTTGGCAACACTGCAATGTCGATTTGAAAGTTGTCACTCAGCGCGTCTGTGTATCACATGCATTTTTCTACTTTACTGGTTTTTATCGTCCAATCCAGTCCTAGTCCAACAATTTAAGTATTTCAGAAAAAAGCTAAGCCTAATTCAGGGTGCTGGTCGCGTTGGCTTCTATGGTAAGACTCTGATTTCTCTCCGCTGTGTCGAAACTGCAGTTGGTTTGATTCCAGCGCTCAGATGGTTGTTTGTATTGTTACCTACCCCACACACACATATATAGACTTAGACACATGAACAATCATACCAACACTTAAATGTTTGTGATTGTTTATCGTCAATAGTGTAAAATCCGACAACGAATTACCCCTCAGTCACACCAGTTAAAGGCTGGATACCTTCTGAGAGGTGTTCTAGTCGGCCAGGCTTCCTGATAGACTTATGGGTAAGCAACTTTTAATATTTGGTGAATAACATTATTAAAAATTTTTAAATTGATCATCACTAACTTGATTTAAGCTAAGTTGAGCTTTTCTTGATGCCAAATTTTTATTTTTCTCCCTTTGCTACCCATTTTATTTTCAAATCTTCTATTCAGTTATTGTAGCTTTTTGCTTTCAACGTGCAATTTCTTCTGACGATGACGAACATCAACAGTTGCAACTTCCCCATTCGTTTCACTTAGAATAGACTCGTATATTAATTGCTGAGCAATGGACTACCTAAGCCTGAAGTCACAATGGGGCGGAGCTTCAGAACCTTTCCAAACAAAGGAAAAGTGCATTGAAATTCTCATACGAGTGTAATAATGAATTTGTCTCACAATTTCGTAATCTTCAGTGTACATTTTACATACTTGAATTGCATGTAAAACGTTTTTATTCGGACTTTTTATTGTGTGGAAGTAAATTTAAGGTTGATTTGCCTTTTATGAGTGTTAATTTGTTTTTAGTGAGGATTTTCAGATACATGTTGTTGAATTTATTATTGGTAAATTGGTTTATTACAAAATATCTTATATAAATTATATTGACAATATTGGTATTTTTGTTTTTAGTTGAAAATGGTGATGTGTTTTGTGCCAGACTGTAAACATTACAGTAAACAAAAAAAGTGTAGATTTTTTACATTTCCTGTCGAATCAACTGAGCGAATAAATTGATAAATCTTGCGAGGTAATATTAAATATTTATAAGATGGCATGGACGTATAAAAATTATTGCGTAATTTCTAGGTGACAAGATCGAGAACCCTCAAAACATTCACTGGTCTACCCCATGTTAAATGTAAAATTAATACTGAAGATTACGAAACTGTGAGACAAATTGCTTATTGAACTTGTAAAGAGAAGAAACTTACTAACAAAAATTCTCATATGGTTCGATAAGCTCCGCCTATCGCTGACGTCAGCGTTTAGGATGTCTAATAAAGTTTTGAAGCCAAATGCTAGCCATTAACACATTAGCTAAGACTAGCTAGACTTGAATGGTTCACCGTCATTAAACTTATATTGCCCTCCTAGACATTGACAAAATGGGTTTCCCCACTATCATCTTTAATCGTATTATTACGTCGATGGACAGTTTAGGTTGTAATTACTTTTCTCACTGTTAGTTTAACAATTGTTATACATACAATTTTAAATATAGTGGAATCTTTTAGATATTTATCTTTGCTTATTCAGTTCTCTTGGGAATTGGTATCGTTAATGCGTCTTTGGTCAACTGTTAAAAAACTCGGTACCCATCGAGCGGAAATCATAGATGATCTGTGTTTCCCCTATCTTTCAAACTCATGTATCCCTCCCGGAATTGTTTGAACCAAAGCTCAGCGGTGCGGATAGATACAGCATCTTCCCCTTTACTCCGCAAAGCTTCCAAAATTGATCTAGGCTTTTGTCACCCGTAAATAATTTTTTAGTTGTTGTGCCGAAGGTTGAGAACATATATACATGGCTCTTCATTCCATTAGGAATTGCAGCCGCTCGATTCTTTTGAGCTCTAGAAACTCATTTCTTGTGGTGAGTTAGCCCACGTTCCTTTATTCTTGCCTTATTCTATCTTATTGTTTGTCCTTGCTTCTTCCGTTATTTTCTTCCACACATCTCGGTCTCAGCATGCTGGTATTTCCACTTTCCTTATGTTTTCCCGCACCCGATCCTCCCGCCTACTTTTCGGTTTTCCTCTACTTCTGTTAGTATCTGGTCTCCACATTGTAATTTTATTTACTACTTTGTTGTCATTCTTCTTATATGACCAAATCAGCGGAGTCTTTACACTTTTATGGTCTTCACTATATCTTCTCCTTTCAAAATGATTTTTATTTCAAAATTCATTAACCTTCTGTGTTCATCTTCTGCAACTTTCTTTAATCCATATATTTTCTTACTATCTTTCTTTCGACTAGTCGTAACTTTTCCTGTTCCAAGCTTGTTAAATTCATTATCCCAGCCCCATAGGTCACCACCGGTCTAATAGCTGCTTTATATACCTTCATTTTTGTATTTATACTTATGTTTTTGCTTTTCATAATGCTTTTGAATTTTTAATAGTCTGTGTCCCGCCTGTACTCTGTGATCAATCTCTATGTTTCTGTCGCTTTTGCAATTCATTATTATTCTCAAATATATAAAGTTTTCTACTACTTCAAATTCGTAATTTCAACTACAAACGATTTTATGAAGTGTGGAACCTTGCACATCTTCTATAAAATTTGAAAATGGACAGAAGGATCTACATTCGATATAATCTTCTGTAGTTTATAAATTGTTAATAATCATTCAATCGAACTCTCGTTGAAAGGGGTGTTGTTACATTTTTGAAGTTTATATTACTGCCCTAAAGAATAAACTGAATTGCGCGATTATTTTTCTATGCTATCCACGATTTTGGGTGGAAACAGTTGCACCATAAAACATGTATAGTTTATGCTTTAGTGTTCCTTGCTTTAGGCGCCTCTAGAAATAGCAATTTTTAAAAAGGTCTG
This sequence comes from Cosmopolites sordidus, assembly GCA_031761425.1. Taxonomy (NCBI): domain Eukaryota; kingdom Metazoa; phylum Arthropoda; class Insecta; order Coleoptera; family Curculionidae; genus Cosmopolites; species Cosmopolites sordidus. Next base: position 253,679 of record JARFXV010001212.1, read on the forward strand.
ATTTTTGTGAGACGCACTTTGAATATACACAAAAAATTAAGGAAAAACAAACGAATTATAATAACGGCGAGAACTTATGGAACAATTCACTATACGAAATCATTAATTCAAATCCAAAACGGTCTGTATACCTGTATAACAGTTTCCTTTCTTGAAAAGATAGGCCAATTTTATGATATTTCTCCCTTTGTTCCTAAGTATACATAAATCACGAGCATGCCTTTATTTATATTATCCTTTTCGAGTTCGTTTTCTATGTGTATCATTAATATTGTGAAGGTAACCGAAACGAATGATGCCCGTAGCATAATTTCAGTTATAAAGTAAATATTTATATTTCTGAAGAGGCTTAGAAGTGGATTTTAAACCTTCACAACTTCCAATACACTTTTATGCGAAATAGATAGAAATGACGAAATTGATGATGAAAACCCTTTAAATTGCTTTCGAATCGATGAAAACCTCCATCTGACGTATTCCAGTTTATTTTTAGGCACTGGATGTTTACTAAATTTGAAAATAAGAGAAATTTGAGTTTGGAATATTTTCGTTTTCTTGCCTTAAAATACTCTAATTTTCCTTTTAATACCCTTAAGAGAATATAATTGATATTAAATAGAAACATTTCTTTTTAATTTGATCAATAACTATGCACTAATAATTGAGGTAGGCGATACTTGATGGAAATTCATTTTAAATAAATAAGCAAAGATTAGTATCTAAAAACTTCCCCTAAATTTAAAATTGTATGTATAACAATTGTTTCGACACACAGTGCCTTTTTCGAATACAAACTATGCTAAACTCATAGCTAGAGAATATAGTGAAATTTGTAGATATTAATCTTTGCCTATTTATTTAAAACAGGATTTTCTGGAATTTTTTGGACGAAACTAAGACGGATCAACAACGGTATATCTAGAGTAGTTTTTTTATGAGTTCTGAGAATTTCTGGAGTTTACCAGTTAGTTGTGTGTAAAGACTGACGAATTCCAATAAATTTCTCGGGCCGCTCATCAATAATCATAAATATGCCTTTGTTCGTTTTATTGTTTTGGAATACGCCTTATATACTCTACCGCCCCTTACGAGTTTTAAATACTTCAGAATTAAAATAATACTTCAATTTTTCTGTTGGAACTTTCGATGTGAAACACGCAGTTCTCGACGCACGTTTTGTTAACCATGTTAGCATCATCAGGAGATTATTTAATTTTATCTAAATTAATTTTAATTAATCAATAAATCTTAATCTAACACATTAAATAATCTCCTGATGATGCTTAACATGGTTAGCGAAACGTGCGTCGAGAACTTAAAAATAAAGCGGTTCAGCGTTTAAAGGTCTTTGAGTTTAAAATAATAAATACATTTTAGTGATGAAACTGTGATCAAAAGTAAAGTAACTTTTAAAAAATCGGTATTATTTTTTATTTTAAAAATGTTGGAATGGCAGTCCTTAACATCTGGCAGAACTTTCATACGATTTCGTTTATTAAGTTAGAAATCTTTTATAACTGTTAAGAGGCAGCAACATTGTAAATTTGTAAAATAGATTTTTTTATTAGCTTAAAAAATCTTTGAACCTTTTAGTATATGGGGCAAAACATTTTTTCCTAAAAAACTTTTCCTTGAAATTTCGCACTCTTTCCTAAGTGAGTCGGACTATTCCTAAAGAATCAAACGACACCTACGTCAAATAAACCTTATGATTTCTAACTTCTCCAATATACAACAAATGTCGCTAAAAGATGTTTATGTTTAGTCAGAAGCATTTACAAATAAAAGTACAGTACATATTCTTAAAGGAAATTGAATGAGCTACAAAACAGGTGTCTTAACATTTTTCGTTAAATTCACTCCTCCCAAAGTTATTCAAGGTTAAAGTTGAATTTAAAAGAAATTTATCGTTTTTTTTGCGTTAGACATCATTTTTTTACTTGATTAAAAACTTTAAGGCTTAATATTGAAAATACTTTTTCTTTTAAGTACAATCGCTAAATTTTTTCAAAATTCATAATTTAACTTCGATAGAAAAATTTGAAATCTATTACAACTGATGGAGGCAAAAACATGTGTGGTACAAATAAACTAGTGGTTGCACTTGTATCAAAGGCTGTAGAAAATAATAGTGGTTTAAAACCATTAGTCTTATATTGTATCAACAGTCCTTGTGTGGAAAATGTTTGGATATGTCTGAAGAATTTCATCAGATCCACTGGGCTGAATCACCGAAAGTTCCGCGAGTTTATCGAAGAGATTGGAGAAAATGACTTACCATATCATACTGCCGTACGCTGGCTTAGTTGCGGAAAAGTCTTTCAGGGGCTTTTTTGAACTTCGAGCAGAGATCGAAATTTTTTTGAATGAAAAGCATCGCCCTCTTACCGAATACAAAATAGCGAATGGTTGTGGAAGTTAGCCTTCTATGTCGATTTGACAAAACATATGAACGAACTGAATTTGAGATTGCAAGTTGAAAACCAGCTTCTCCCTGATATATACGCTAACATCAAATCGTTCCGGCAGAAAATAATACTGTTTCAATCACAATTACGGAAAAAAATAATTCACACATTTTAAAGCATGTGAAATATTCAGCTGAGACTGAGTTTCAGGTCGATTTTGCAATCGAAGCTTTGAGTGCTTTGAAGATAAACTTTGATATTCGTTTCGCAAACTTTAATGTCATTGCGAAAGATTTTTCAAAATTCTTTTGATACTGACATTGAAACCCTAGCCCCGGAACTTCAAATGGAAATTATTGATTTACAGTGCAATTATATAATTAAGAACAAATATCAAAACTCATCTTCGTTTGAATTTTATCTATTCTACTGGTACTTTATCTATTCTACTTTAATAATTTGCATAAATTTGTTCATGGGCTGTTTTCTGTTTTTGGTATTACTTACTTGTGTGAGAAAACATTCTCCAAAATGAAGTACACAAAGAATGTTTACCAATCTAAGTTAACTGATGAGCATCTTAAATCTCATTTAATAATTGGTACGAGTAAAATTGGTCCACAACTACAAACTATTGTCAGTGGAAAATCACAATTGCATAAATCTTATTAGTATTTTTTACAAGTGGACATCCCGCGGTTTTATTCGCGTTAATTTAGATTTTCCGTTCCTGAAGAATTTTCGAGATAAAAATCATATGCGTGATTCAGGATATATACATTCCAAACATCGATATACCTACATTTACGATACTCTTTACCCCAACATAACTACCGAGGATGAAACCGAGGGATGTTCACTAGTTTATAATTTAGTGGGATTTATTTCAATTATACGTTAATTATTATTCTTGAGTTAAATTTTCTGTGTATTATACTAATCATTAAGCCGAATAAAACCGAGTTATTATTATTCTGTGTTTATTTATCCAACTTATCACAGCAACAATAACAACAATAAGCCATTAGCTGTCGCGGGACGGATTGATGATACTGGCGGGCCGGATTTGGTCCGCGGACTGTAGACGATTCAAAAGTGGTGATTTGGATTTGAAAAACAAAAAACGCCCATATCAACCGAAACACAAACGATATGTAAACTCAACAAAAGGCAGAGAAGTTAAATGTTGGTCGCCGAACCATGAAAAATGAGTATCACATCAGCTGAACGACAGATATATCGAATAGGTGTGCGAAGTTTTGCTTTCTCGGCATGAAAGACAGATTTTTATGCATCGGATCCTGACAGGAGCCGAAAAATGGATATATTTCGAGAACCCAAAGCGCAGATCATGGGACAACCATTAACATCGAACCCAAGACCGAATCTCTTTGGAAAGAAGACAATGCTGTGTATTTGGTGCGATTGGAAGGGTGTTGTATACCTTGAGCTTCTGAAAGAGGGCATCCACATTTTTTTTCAGTTTCAAATTTGTTTATTTCAGATTTAGATCATACTTACAATATTTTACAATAACTTACAATAATTTGCAATATTTTTTACAATACAATTCAATATAATATACAATACAAGAATTTTCAATATAATACCATATAGCCTGTATGTCTAGATCCTACGCTAACATGATAAGAATACCAACCTACAATCCACAAAGCACTGCTTGTGTGTGGGTCGAACCTAAGAAAAGAAAAATGCCAGAGAGATGGAAAAAAATTGCAGCTAGCGTGAAGCATACTTTAAATAAACCATTTTTTACCTTTCTTCCAAATTAAACGTGTGTTTTAAGAAAAAAATAAGAATTATTAACCGCCACCCCTGGTATGACTAAAATACGAGGGTTGTTATTTATGTATTTAGAATTGACAAAAATGGTATTGTTAAGCACCTTCTGATATATACATCATAAAGTTTGACATTGTTGACGGTATAAGTAGTGACTGTATAAGTTTAGTGACTTGAAAAGTTAATCTAAGTCAAAAAATGGAATTTACTCGTGAACATTTTCGTGCGATGATTTACTAAGATGTTCGACGTGAATTATCTCAATAACAGTGCATCGATCAAGTCATTTCAACTTTTAGCGATGCAGCACCATCTAAAAGCAGTGAATATCACTGGTTTAGTTAATACAATTATGTGCGTCGTTCGCTCACGGACAAATCTAAAGAAAGTCGTCCCAAATCAGGTGGTGTGCCAAAAAACATCGATACTGTGCGCGAACTGATAAAGCAATACCGTCATGTGACATACCGTGAGATTGAGGCATCCCTGGGCATTAGTATGACAGCATATACAAGATTTTATATGAAAAAGATTTGTGCGCGTTGAATTCGCCATAATTTGACAATCGTTCAAAAAAGGCTCGTGTCGATTGGTGCAAAGAAATGCTGAAAAAATACAATCGTGGTGCGTCAAAAGCCGTGTATAACATCTACACAAGTGACAAATTTTGGATCTATGCGTTTGACCCCGAAAGTAAACAGCAGTCGGTTGTATGGGTCTTTGAAAATGAGCCAAACCCAACAAAACTTGTTCGCGCAAGAAACACCTCGAAGCAAATGGTCGCCTGTTTTGTGGTTACAGTGTCACTAGAGAATCGTAGAACTGTTAATTCTGAATGGTACATAACCACTTGTTTGTCAGGAGTCTTTGAAGAAATAAGAAAAAACAACCAGCGACGCAAGATCATTCTTCAGCATGACAACGCGAGGTCTCACACATCGGACCGAACAACTCAATATTTGACCGGTTAAAATATCGAAACGATGGGTCATCCACCGTACAGTCCTGATTTGGCACTGAATGATTTCTTTTTGTTCCCGTCCGTAAAGAATAAATTACGTGGTCTACGATTTTCGGCGCCAGAAGAAGCAGTTGTTGCGTTCAAAATTTATGTTCAGATTCCTCAATCTCTTTCAAAGTGCTATGAAAATTGTTTTAAACGCATGCAAAAGTGTATTGATCATCGGGAAAAATATTTTGAAAAATAACAAAACAATTTTCAATGATAAATATTTGTTTATTTCGGATACATAAATAGCAACCCTCATATTTCAATCAAATTGAAGAAGGGGTTCATGCGTTTAAAATACATGTTTTGGAGATACCTCAATCGGAATGGACAGTGTTATGAAAATTGGTTCAAATGTATGCAAAAGTGTATGGATCATCGCGGAGAATATTTTGAAAAACAATAAAACCATTTTCAATGATAAATATTTGATTTTATATTATTATTCCGGATACGTAAATAGCAACCCTCGTATATAAAATATCTTGGAAACTTTAAGAGTTTAAAATCTATTTCTAATAGCGTTTTTGCTAAGGTAAATATTTATTTTCAAATGGAATTATGCTGGTGGCATCATTCAATTCGACTGCATTTACAACAGTAATGACAAACTTATAAAATTCATTGTAAAATGATAAAACAAACCAAAGCGTGTTCGTATTTACAATTTAAATCGATGTTTTTCTCGGAATATGCCTTGCTTTACAAGTAACTGACAAACCCAACTAGTTCCAGGTATTCGTAAGAAACTGCTGTGTGTGTGGTGTTTCGGATTTACGAAGAGAGAATGAGAAATCAGATGCTTTGCTATTACGAAAAAAAAATCGTGTCTTGCTTAACCCTTTATGGATTGACATTAGAATTTTTTTTTAATAAACAATATATTTTTATAAAAACAATAAACTCTTAACAACCCTTGCCGTAACGAAACCCGACAAAGTTGGAAGAAACGTAAACAGGGCCGGGCCTAATAAAATATCAGTTAAAAGATAAAATGAATTTTATACTTAGTTTTTTAGGTTAGGTTTCGAAATATTTTAGTTTAGTTTGCACTATTTTCTTAAACAGTGCAGTTCTATAATTTTGATCGATTTTTTTGTTATTCCAAACGTGTTAAAAATGTGGCGTTTTTGGCAAGATAATGATCATTGTGCCTCCGTTGGTGCTAATTTTAAAAGAAAACATTTATCGCCCAATGCTAAGTAAATTGTTAAAAATGTATATGTTTCTTTATTGAATAGGCGGCTTAGTGTAATGCAGCCGCATCAGAAACGTCTTCATTAACGAAAACTCGGTTGTCCACAGTTAAAGATATTGTGACGAAACCAATTAAAGCCAAAAAAGCCCGTAGTGATTCTGGTAAAAGCAAATGTGTTGACGAAAGTGACAAAGACTTAATTCGAAGCAAAATTTATGCTATGTATGAAGAGCAAACCGTGCCTACATTGCATTCATTGCAACATCGAGTAAGGAAATATGAAACCAATATTCTTTGCAGCAGAACTAGCTTCCGGAGAATATTATCTGAAATAGGTTTTGAATATCGGACGATTAATATAAGACAAATATTAATGGAATCACAACGATTGCGACGATGGCGGTTTGATTACTTAAAAAAATATTACTCTAAAAAAAATACAGATTAGATCTGTATCGTTCCATTATTCGTAATCGTTTTATTATCTACCTTGATGAAACATGGATCGAAACACATGAGACGCCAGCAAAAGGATGGGTAGATACATCAAGAAAATGCCAAGTCAAAGCCCCAGAGAACAAGGGAAAAATAATTACAATTTTACATGATGGTTCCGAGGATGGATGGATAAAAAATTGTTTACGATTGTCCTCCAAAAATATTAAACATTCCTCTTTGGACCATGACGACACCGTAGCAGAACTTTTTGAAGATTGGTTTATAAATAGCCTATTGCCTAATGTGCTTAAAGAAAGCGTAATTGTAATGGACCGCCAAAAAAAAGTTCCTAATGCAAATAACACTAAATTGGAAATTCAGAACAATATTTACTATAACAAAAATACATATAAAAATGTGATTAGAAATATTAAAGACATTTAATATTAAAAAGGTGGTATATTTGTTATATAAAACTAGTGTGTATTTATGTTTGTTGTACTGTTTGTTCTTGAAAATGGAAAGTAAAGTAGGACATAATTATTTTGTAATAGATCTAGGTGGTTTACCAGAAAAAGGTAAAATATGTGTAACTAAATAGTTACATTGCCCAAAAATGCATACGGTTTTTTTAGTTTTCCCGCCAAATTACTTTGGATTTTATAATGAAAACATTTTAACTAATACCCTCTTGTACATTTTACGGCAAAAATAAATGCAAGTTACCACCTTTGCCGCAACTGTCAGATGGTTCCGATGATGAAAATACAACTTTGTACGAATTTAGGCGAAAAATTATGTTAAGAGAATAATTTGACTTCAGGTAGTGAAATTAATTCTACACTAAATTATGTGAAAATACACTTTGATTGTTCGCGTATTTTGTTATAGTGAGTAACGATCCAGATAATAAATTGGTGTCTGTTCCTGACTTATCAGAATGTGGAGTTGAACATCAGGATGAGCCTTTGCCAAAAAGTTATTTTAAGTATGTAAATAAAAATATGAAACCACTATTAGTTTTATAGTCTTTGGTATTTTTAGCTGTTGAAGACGAGACTGAGATTGTGTCTGAGGGATATGACTCTTCAGAAAATAGTAGTAATCTCGAGTTAGTCCAAGCATCGAAACAGGAAAAATAATTATCAGTAATTAATTACTCTTGGGCAAAAGATAATATAGATACATTATTCACACCCACTACAAACGAGACAACGTAGCTCCAATTAAATATTTTACGAAGTTCTTCTCATTTGATGTAATGAATGATATTATTGATCAAACAAATTAGTAGAGCACTCAGGCAACTGGTTCTTGTATCAATACAAAATTCCAAAGCACATATTTCATCTCTATATAGCTATATATGAGAATATTAGAACTTCCTGCATATCTAGATTACTAGGCTAACGGTACTAGACTTGAGCAGATAGCAAGTTTGATGCCTTTCAAACGATTCGAAACTTTGAAACGGCTTATATTAGGGGGACCGAAAAGTAATCAAAATTTCTTCGATGAGCTCATTCACAGTCAGTTTGTGTCGAGACACGGCAAGTTTTGTTGTTACGTTCAAGCTTGGTTGTAAATTTTATTTTTCGGTTAAAAACATTTTGTTCTACCAAGGAGGAAATATGTCAAGGCCAACAATAAAAATGATTTAAAAAATTTTAAAATAGAAACAAACGACCCCAAAAATTAGATGATGATATTCTGAAGGCGATGCTGGATTCAGATCCTCGTCAAACAATTGAGAAATTATCATCGAAGATTGAACTGATGGAACTCGTGAACTGATGGAGACGGCGCACCATCTGCGTTTCTTTTGTCTCGGTATGAAGCCGATCCGTTTTTGCGACGAATTGTAACTGGAGAGGGTGCTATACAATAATCCTGTACGAAAAAGATAATGGCTTTCTTCCGGAGAAGCACCTGTTCCGACACCTCGACCATCACTAACAATAAAGAAGGTCATTGTTTGTGTGTGGTGGGATCTTTCTGGAATCATACACTATGAATTGCTTGAACCTGGCCAGACCGTTACTGCGATAGTGTATTGTGAACAACTCGAGCGAATGAAGCAAGAGCCCATAAAAAAAACGATCTGTTTTAGTCAATAACAAAAAAAGGATCCTTCAACATGATAGCGTGAGGCCTCACGCTGCAAAAATAACACAGGAAAAAATAATGGAGCTTAGATTGGAACTTTTACCTCATCCACCCTATTCACCAGATCTCGCTACGTCAGCTGATGATCCAAACTCAAAGTTTCTACGAACAAAAAATTCACAAACTTCCAAATTGCTGGGAAAAATATTTAGAGCGTGGAGGGGTCTATGTCGAAAAATGATCAATAATTTTTTGTATTATTTCATAAATAATAAATAAGTATAAAACAATTCCAGTTTAAATTTTATTCACCCTCGTAGCATAATTGAAAATAATTTGTATTAAAATATTTAAATTGGTTCACTATCCTATCCCAGTATTTTAATTATTGCTCATGTTATATTGTTAATTGTATTATAACAATAGATTCCTGATGAATCAATTGTCCAGATTATCAAATTTGATAAGACCTTTCAATTAAATTTTTGTTTACTTTGGTATAGTCGATCCATAATTTCATCAATTATAATTTTCATGATTTCTGATCGTTTTAAAACACGAAATGGTTTTTTCACAAAATCAAATACAGATTTATTTCTTTCAAAATAGCATGTAAACGCCTTTAGCAAAGCAAATACAGGATGCAGCAGGGAAACAGGTCATTACTCAGAAATGTATCGAAATATTTTATATAATTTTTCCTACTGGAATTCTTGGTGTGAAATCAAAATATCACTTGTTTTTAATCTACAGATTGAATCATTAGAAAACATCGATACTGTGCGTGAACTAATAAAGAAAGATCGTCCTGTGACCGTGAGTATGACCAACATATATATGATTTTACAAGAATATTTAGCCGTGAAAAATATTTGGGCATTAGATTCGATTGCTACAAAGAAATGCTGAAAAAATCGTCAAAAGCTGTGTTTAAGATCTACACAGGTGAGCAATCTTAGATCTATGCGGGTGAGCCCGAAATGGGTCTTTCAAAATGAGCCAAACTCAACAAAATTCTCAAAACCCTCGTATGATGTTGCCAATAGTGTGAAGATAGTTGTTTTACATTTATCTGAGAAAAGCTCAGGATACTCGTTTTTCTGAGACACCCTGAATCAATTTTTTTAATTGAATTAATTCGACTATTCTTACAGTATTAATTATAAAGTTAAAAAATGCCTTGAAAAAAGACAAAATAAACAAGGCATATTATGTTTTTAATGGACGTTTGTGGCTTCACTTTGCATTACTAGTAAAACAACTCACAAACCCAATAAATTCCGGAAAAAACTGCTCTATGTCTACTATTTTTAATCTAAAATAATAGTTTCGTTTTTCGTATCTTCGTTTTTAGTATTTTATTGATTTGAGAGTATAGAAACTAATAAATATCTTGCCGAACAAATATCGATGACCAATCTAGGAGAAACTTTAGTAATATTTTTGGTGACAAATGATACACCTTTAAATAATCCAACATAAAAAAATGAAAGTTCCTAAGTTTAAATAAATCACTAGTCACGTGGCTTACATGATTAAATGTATAATTGTTGTCCATGCTATAAGTTCATGATCAATTAGACGCTTATATTATCAAATCTGATAAGACTTTGTAGTTAAAACGAAAATTGTTCTGATAATCGTCCATCAGTGTTGTCGAAAAATGCCAATTTTACGGCGTTTTTTTTTTTAAATAAACAAAATAGATAGAAGACCATCAAATTCAAAAGATACTTTTGGTAGATTACTAAATAATGAAGATATACTGTTTTATCAATTGTGAGTATAATCCGTTTCAAGATATTTCGTTGCCCTTGTTAATGTTAATTGCCCCAATAAATCTCAATAAAAATATTCCTAGTTTCTTAAAAGGCGCCTGAGCCGGAGTGGTTTAACTTCTGAATAATTTGGGAAAAATAAAATATTGTTAAATTATTATTATTATGTAAGACTAAAACAATGTTTATTGGGAACAATGTTTGTTAGGAAGGAAGGAAGCAAGGAAGGAAGGAAGCAAGGAAGGAAGGAAGCAAGGAAGGAAGGAAGCAAGGAAGGAAGGAAGCAAGGAAGGAAGGAAGCAAGGAAGGAAGGAAGCAAGGAAGGAAGGAAGCAAGGGAAGGACTCCGAACCGGAAAAAAAAACGAAGAAAAAAATAGCAGTACAGCCAACGGCCGAGAAAAAAAAAAACCCCCCC